>OV651814.1:84598450-85148001 GCA_927349885.1 Psylliodes chrysocephalus
AGGTTTTCTTAATAATAATTTTAGAAATCGTTTTTGGAGAATTTCCATACTCTTTAAGTGAACTTGGTACAGCCCACCCCATACAAGTATACCATATTGTAGCCTTGATTCAACGAGTGCATAATAAATAGTTTTTAAGTAATGAACACTTAAAATGGTACTTAAGTATTTAAATTTATAAAGTAAACTTCTTAGTGTTTTTGTTATATTTTGTACATGTTTGTCCCACTTTAAATTACAATCTATCGTAATGCCAAGATACTTAATATCATTAGCTTTTTTTATTATTGTATCCTTGTTATTTATATTGATTGTAATTAATTGATAATCGGGCATACTGTTATTGTAAGCAGCAAAGGGAATAAAAAATGTTTTTTCAAAATTAACAGTTAGTAAGTTGTGATTAAACCATTCCATAATTTTTTGCATATCATTTTCAATTTTTTTTTGTAAATTATTCCATGTTTTACTGCTATAAATGATGGCAGTATCGTCAGCGAAACATAATATCTCACCAGATGTTTCTAAATTGAGTAGGCTATTTACGTATAAGGAAAACAGCAACGGTCCTAAAATAGTTCCCTGAGGTACCCCGTACTCAATATGTAAAACATCACTGTAACAATTCTTGGTTTTTACCGTTTGTGTTCTTTCTTTAAGGTAGCTTGTCATTAATTTGTGTGGTATACCCCTGATACCAAGATCATCCAAGACATCTAACAATTGAGCGTGTGACACAGTGTCAAATGCCTTGGCAAGGTCTAAAAATATGGTAATTGTAGGAATACTCTTATCTACCAAATTATAGATTTTTGATGTTAGTGTTTTTATAGCATCTACTGTACACACTTTTTCTAAATCCATATTGATTACTCGATATAAGGTTGTATCTATCTATAAAATTGTTCAGTCTTTTATTTAGAGCTGATTCAAATATTTTAGCTAAGCAAGTAATTAAGGAAATCGGTCTGTAGTTAGAAGTCAGTTTATGGTCACCTTTTTTGTAAACTGGAATTACAATAGATTGCTTAAAGAGTGAGGGACATATTCCAGTTTGAAAAATTCTATTAATTAAATATGCAGTAGGCATTTTTATTTCATCAACAATATATTGTAGGGTTTCAGCTTTTATACTATCATGACCAGGTGCCTTGTTTGGTTTTAACGATTTTATAATAGTTTTAATTTCCATCTCTGTTACAGGTTCTAAGAAAAAGGTATGTATATTATGATATCTGGGGGGACACGGCGTATCAGGTTTTTGAATGCGTTTAGCGTAAGACACGCCAACGTTTGTAAAATATGTATTAAATAAATTTGCAATAGTTTTACTATCTTTTATTACAATATTTTCATTAGAACATATTTCAGTTATCTCATTTTTTTTTTCATTGCCACTTATTTGTTTAACTGTTTTCCAAAGACCTTTAGAGCTATTTTTATGTTTATCTATTTCATTTTGGAAGTATTTTCTTTTTGCTTCTGAGACAAGTTTTGTTAATTTATTTCTATGTTTTATAAATCTATTTTTTAATTCCAAATTTTCAGGGTTTTGTTTGTGTGTTTTGTAAAGTTCGTTTTTTCTATTAATAGACGCTATGAGTCCGTCGGTAATCCATAACTTTCTTTTTACATCCTTTTTGTGTATCTTTATTTTATGAGAATTGTCCTGGACTAATTTTATTATAATATTTGTAAGCTCCTTTGTCATGGATTCTACATCATCTAAATTGCAGAAATAAGTCCAGTCATATGTCTGCAACGTATCCTTAATTTTTTTGTGATTTGTATATATTTTTGTACGTTCAGGTGTTTTCATTTGTTTTTTATTTGGAAGAGCAATGAAGGTAGCTTTATGATCAGTTACATTAAGGTCTAGTACCGCTGATATAAAACTGTTATCTATATTTTCAATCCCCTTCACAAATATGTGATCTAGACATGTTCTCGATTCACCCTGAATTCGAGTACTTTTATTTATGACCGAAACAAAATCATTTTCACTGAGACAGTCTAGGTATTCAGATGAAACTTCATTTTCAACATTAATATCAATATTAATATCTCCTGCTAAAATGTGATATTTAGCTGGAATATTTTTAGAATCATCAAGGTAGTTTCTTAAGCCTTCAATGAAATAGATTTCATCAGTTGAGGGTGATCTGTATAGAATAGTAATTAGGGTTGGATTATCGTTTTTATTAAAAATTTTAATTTGTATTGCTTTAAATATATTAATAGGGATAATTTTACACGAATATTTTAACGATTTCTTAATAAAAGCAACAACTCCATCGTTTCTATTTACATCGCCTTCATTATATATAATATCATAACCAGGTAAATCAAATAAAGAGCATGAGGTAATTTTTAGGGTCTCGCTTAGACATATGCAATCGACATCAAATTCGATTTGACTTAAGTGAATCTTTAATTCATCTAAATTTTTGTATATACTTCTAATGTTTTGATGGATTAGTTTAAAATTTAATTTTTTGTTATAATCATATTGCTTCATCAAATTGTTCAATTGCGGAATTTCTGAAATTTTTGTTGTATTTACTGGAGAATAATTTATATCACGTATATACGGGTTCATTTTATCAATAAAATTTATTTCTTACAGCTATAACAAAACACATTAAAAATAAATAATTTAATAAAAAATGAGTATTAGAATACGACACTCAAATAATTTTTGGAAGATAAGTAGTTAAAACCTACGACCTAGTAAGGAGTAGACAAATTGCACAAACACTAATGACAATAATCTTTATTACAATTTTTAATTAGATTTCATTATAGAATATTTTTTTGAGAACTGTGGCTGGTTTGTCTTGTCACTCTTCTATTGAGTACTTCTTCAGTATCAGTATCCGAGGGGTCAGTATATTTCCGATTATCAGAATATTGGGCTTTGTTTGGAATTTTGGTTATTGCGGAAATAAAGTCTTTATCTGAAATTTTCTGTACATACACATACACATACACATACACATAAACATACACATACACATACACATACACATACACATACACATACACATACACATACACATACACATACACATACACATACACATACACATACACATACACACACACACACACACACACACACACAGACACAGACACACACACAGACACACACACAGACACTGACAGACATCATCGCGAAAATAGTCAAAACGAATTCAGGGGACCTCAAAACGTAAAAATCCGTCGAAAACTCGAGGTCGAAAAAAATCATGATTCCTATACTTTCCTTATATCTGTATACAGATAGGATAGTAAAAAGAACATCTCCGTAGCAATCCAAATGTAAAATCAATGTTAATGACAAATGATGTCCATGACAATGACATGTCTGACAGAAATGATACATGTAGGAGCAATGAAAAATAAATAATTAAGTAACACAAAATTTATTTCTTTTTTCAAATTAAAAATAAACATTTAAGTAAAATTGGGATCAATCGACTATGCTATGAAACATTTTGTCCTTGTTAATGACAAGAATGCCATTTTTAGTAAAAATCTGATTAGACTAAATAAATATAAAAAATTTTAAGATGAATCTATAACAACATTCCCTCATGCTACTTCAACTACATATTTTTTAAAATGAAACTAGCAGTATAAAATATTTAGGTACATGAGGCACGTTAATGACACCTATTAAACATAACCTCCGAATATTTTGCAAACCTTCACTCACACTGGCTTCCTCAAAAATAATAGTTCAAAGAGTTAAATAGTATTTGTTTTAACGGCTATTTACCAATATTGTCATGGTTCTAATTCTTTCCCTAACATCGAGATGCAGTGAATTTATGAAGTCCATGTTAATGACAGAAAATGCCAGGGACAAATTTTAATTTTTGATAAAATATTAACCATCTTTAGCTTTACGCTAAAAAGTGATTGTTTAGTTATATAAAGCTTCATCTACGAGACGCACATTTAAAAAATATTAAAAACTAATTTTCTTTTTGCTTAAATCAATTTTAATTCACTGGACTCCTTCAAAGGACAGTCCATGTTAGTTACATTTTTCACTAAAAAAAATTATAAAAAAATAACTATAACATAAAAAATTAATTAGTGGTGCATCAATAGAGGTCGAGAGATGTGTATATGTTCCCACGCAAAAATATTTCAAACTTTGGTTATTTAGGTTGAAAATCATAAGGGACACTGAAGTTGCCCCTATTCTGAGAATATCCTAAATAGATAAAATATTGAATTTAAAAAGCAGAATTACTGAACTACAAGAGACTGTAAAATTGTGTGAACATGAATTGGAAAATAAAAATCAATTAGTTTTAACAATGGAAAATAGAATTATGGAATTAAAGCAGATTAGTCGACAAATGGTAGAGTCAATGGAAATGTTGGAATAGGAAAATAATAGTTATCTGAAGGAATTAAACAATTTGAGACAGGAATTACCATTAAAAAATCTCTGATACATCAAGAAACTCCAATCTTAAGCCAAAAAGCTGTAATGAAAAATCTTCAGAGAACAATGGAAGCATAAAGGATCCCATTCAAGTTGCTACACATACGGTAAATGAACCGAAGGCATGCAAGATTTAAATTGTTTGTGATCAGTTTGGGTATAATTTTGGTCAAATGTTAAGAAATTGTTCCAAAATGCAAGTATACAGACCATTATTAAACCCTTTGCTTGTTATCATAATATAATTGAAATTTTGCCACAGTTAACACAGAACTATACATTAAATGATACTGTTATTGTAATATCCTAGGTCTGTAGGCCAGGATATAATAAATAAAACTACTTTATTTTAAGTTTCAGACGGTTTATTAACCTCTAACTAAACAAACGTGTGTACCATTTGGGGGTCGTCTGTCTGACATGACAAGTGACATTGACAACTTCACCTACGACCCCTATCCAGCTAGACTAGAATGTTAGTAGTCTAACTAGATATATCTTACAGTTATTATAATAGGGGGTTCAAATGATTTTCGGAATAAAAGATTTCCATCATTTAGAAATTTAAATAGTAAGTTGAAGTCTTGCCTACATACAAATTTATTTTTATTGTTAATACTTTATTATAAAGATTTTAATGTCAACAAATTTATTTATAAATCATAGAGATTTAGCAACTAGAGTTATGAGTTTTAATAATTTAACAGATAATGTATCTAATCTTTCAAATGAAATATGCTTTATATTGGCAATGAATGCACAAAGTTTGCCTTGTCATTTTGATGAAATATCTGCATTAGTTGTGGTAAAAAGACTGTGGATAGTATGCTTGTCTGAAACACGACTTACAAAGGATATTTTTGATTCTGAAATTACAATAAATAATTTTGATAATTGGATAATTGGAGTTCTACTGTATATACAAAGTATATAGTGATTGCAGGTATACTGGAGGGGTCTTAATCTATATAAATAAAGAAATAACGGTTTTGTCTTGTAAAAAATTTAGTGTCCAAAAAAATATTGCTGAGATTTTATTTTGCAAACTGTATTTATTTAATTGTTAGTTTATACAGATCACCTAACAGTATATGTTCAGACTTTTTGGATTTTTTTGAAAGTTTTTCAGATAGTTTTTTATGTGATAGTATCTATAAGATAATTGTAAGGGGGGATTTTAATATAGATTGGCTGATAACTCAAATAGTTATAGACTAAGAAACTATATTAGTGATATAGATTTTAGAAATGTGGTAACTGAAATTACTTATCCTACAATGACAATGGAGGCACACTTATTGACTCCTAAAATAAGTACCCATTTTAATGTCGAGGTGTATAGAGATTTTCAACCAATTAATAATAAGAAGTCTCAATAGAAAGTCGAGGTAGAGTAATTGATTTTGAAAAAATAAATTATAAGTTGTCTCAGGTCAATTGGAATTATACTATCAATATTAATGAGAGATATATTAACTTCTACCAAAATTTAATGACAGTATTTGACGAGGTGACGCCAAAAAGACCTGTTAAGATATTTTCTAATTATAAAGACTGGTGGAATCAGAAAGTCAGAAATGCTATCAGGAATAGGGATGATATTTATAAAAGGTATGTATCTAACAAAACTGAAGAAAATAGGCAAATATACAAACAAAATCGAAACAGCAGTTAGAGTTATTAGAAAAGAAAAAAGTAAATATTATGAACGACAAATAAGTGAAAATAAACAAAATTCTGTTAAACTTTGGAAAGTTATGAAAGACCTTTTGCCTAAAAATAAACAAAATAGCTTAACGGAAATAGAGATATTCTAATAATAAAAGATATAATTGAGATCCACAATTCCCTTAACAACTTTTATATTGATAGTATAAAAGAAATTATTTCTAATATAAATCGTAATAATAGAAATTTTCCTCTAGCACTTAAGAATAATCATGTGTTTTTTAAGAAATTTAACTTCATTGACATTGACACAATGAGAGAAATTATTTTTGGCTTAGAGGGAAAGCCCACTCACGCGACATGTCGCGCACGACTGATCGCGAGCGGCAATACTTTTGATGTTTTTAAATGACCACGCGACAGAACCGCGTTAATGGGCATTGAGTAATTTAAAAACATTAAAAGTATTGCCGCGCGCGACATGTCGCGTGAGTGGGTTTTCCCTCTTACCCAATAAAGGAAGTTCGGATGAAATAAATGCGTCCTTTTTAAAAAACTGTTTTGCAAACATAGCGTTGCCATTGCTTAATATCATAAACAAGAAATGAATATAGTTCCTATAGCCTTGAAAACTTCAGTTATCATACCAATCCCTAAAGTCTCAAATTCAAATAGAGCAGCAGACTTAAGACCGATTAATATGCTAAGTATAATAGAGAAAGTATTAAAAAAATTTGTTTATAATCAACTTATTCATTACTTAGAGGAAAATAATCTATTTAATAGTATACAGTCTGGTTTTCGAGGTATAGTTGTGAAACAGCAATACAATTTGTCCTATATCACTTCAAGCAAAATAAAAATAATAAATTAATTACTGGTGCTGTATTTCTTGATTTACAAAGAGCATTCGAAACTGTACATTACTTATTAGTAAATTAGAAAGTTTTGAAATAGTTGATGATGCATTACAGTGGTTAATAAATTATTTAGATAGCAGAAAATAGAAGCTAAAGTTTAACAACATTACTTCAGATGAAATCCAAAATGAACAAGGTATCCCGCAAGGAAGTGTGTTGGGACCATTATTGTTCCTCTTGTACATTGATGATTTAGCACGTGTCGCAGGAAACTGTTACATTATCTTATTTGCGGATGACACTTTGATCTATTTTGCTTCAGACAAATAATTGAAAATATAAATAACACATTAAAAGAAATATTTCAATGTTGCTGTTTTAATTCTTTAAAAATTAATAACAATAAAACTAACTTCATGATTATAGGAAATGACAAAAACTATCAAGAATATAATATTAGTAACCTAAAAGTAAATATAGAAAATAGTAATATTGAAGTTGTTAGAAAATTTAAATATCTGGGTGTCGTAGTTGACTATATGTTACTATTTAAAGAACATGCTAATTATGTTATTAAAACAATATCATTTAAAATCAGCTATTTATATAGATGCGCAAAACATCTTAACCAATGGTCTTTAAAGCTTCTTTATAATAGACGATTTTTCCCACTTTGTGAACTTAGCCGGGATTTTCAAATACGTTATTTTCATCCCGGCTATCTCTAAAGGGGTAGAAAAACGAAATGATGTGTGGGAAAAAATCTTGTGGGGATGAACTTGGCTGTTTGCATAATGTGTTCCATGTTTCCCAGCATTTAACCAACACGTCTTCCATATTTTTAAATTTTTGAAGTAATTTTTTATTCGTGCCAAGTTGAGGGCGTGCAGGGGGTGTAAAATCTTGGTTAACAATGGTTCAATGTTTTGGGTAAACTAGTTTCAACCCTTAAATTGTGACCCTTTTGCTGTCATATATTCTTTAATTATTCTTGGTGTCGCCAAAGCAAGTCAGTCAGTTGGGCCATCTTTGGGAGTTGTAAAATTGTTGAGAGGGTTGTAAAATGTTTTTCTGCTTTTTCTAATCTCATTTCAACCTTTTTCAGTCGATAATAGGCTTCCACAGTCGCATTACAATCTTATATGGTAAATGTGAAAAAAACTTTGTTATTAAATAACTTTTTTTTGGGAGGAGGAAAATTGAAATTATTTGTGGGAAAAACGTGGACTAACGAAGGCTTTTCGATTTCCACGTTTTTCCCCCCAGCCGGGATTTTTTCCCGGCCAACTTCACACACGTGTTATCTAAATTTTTTTTTTTTAAGAAATATTGAGAAATTTGAAATGTTAATGTATTAGTCGAAATTTATATACAGAGTGTACAAAAAGTAACAAAACATACTAATATTTAGATTCCTGATAGGTTTACAAAACAGTTTTGAATACAATTTTATGAATTAAATCAAGTTAATAAGAAATATACTGGGTTGACCATTACTATAAAATTACGCAAGAATATATTTTTTAAATAATTTTTTGTATTAAATTTAAAATAAAACTTAAAACTTTATTAGCTTGATAAATCCTTGCGTTATTTTGGAATAATAGTGCGCTTGATATATTTATGACATACTGATAATTTGATTTATTTGATACATTTTTTATCAAAAACGCTTATTGTAAACCTATTAAAATATAAACCATAAAAGCACGACGTCCTTTCACGTCCTAACTACCTTAGAAGCGGGCGCTTTTGGTGTGATGTTTCGAAATTCGCATGTGCCCTTTTTATACTCACACCATAAGAGCACGCTTCACTCATCCCACCCACCTGCTAACCGCTACAGATGCGAGCCCGCCCGGTCGGCCGACGTCTCGAAATTTGTGCGAATTTCAAAACGTCGGCCGGAATCGGCACTGTGTGCTTTTGTTACACCTACGCCCTAATAGCACTGAACGCTCGTTCCACCCACTTCCTAACCACTTCACAAGCGAGTGAAACGAGCGCGCCCGGCCGACGTTTCTAAATTCACGTTTTTTTTTTCATCTACACCATAAGAGCACACTACGCTCGTCCCACTCACTTCCTAACTACTACTGTTTGCTTCGCTTACTCTCTCCTGTACTTGTCAGGACGCACGTGGGATCAACAGATGGAAAAAGCGCGCCCGGTCGAAGTTTCGGCGCGCGAATTTCGAAACGTTGGCCTGGCGCACTTGCTTCGCTCGCTTTCTTCTGTAATGGTTAGGAAGTGGATGAAAAGAGCGTTCCGTGCTCTTATGGTGTAGGTGTAAAAAGGCCGGGCACGCTCGCTTCGCCCGTTTGCTCCTTTAGTGATTAGCAGGTGGGTGGGTGGGTGCTAAGAGCGAAGCGTGCTCTTTAAGGTGTAAAAAAGGCATTTGCGAATTTCGAAACATCAACTAAACACGATCGTTAGGACGTGGAGGACGAGCGTGCTTTTATGGTCTACAAAAAGTGTTTTGGATAAAAAATGTATAAAATAAATCAAATTGTCAGTATGTTAAAAATATACCACAAGCACCATTATTCCAAAATAACGCAAGGATGTATTCGAGTTAATAAAATTAGCACAATACGGTATAATTATCAAACGTTATCTTATTATTTACAATGTTTTATTTGACACCCTTTGTTTTTTTGTTACTACGAAATTTTTTAAAGCATTCCTAATCGTTTGTTCGTATTTTTTCCTTTTCTATTTCATCTTGAATTACATTATCTTTAAAATAATACCTTTTTTATCAAAGTCTTACAAAATGATTAATAATCTTTCCTTTACATTCATCTTTAATTAACCCCATTACTTTTTTGTTAACTAATGAAATATATATGTTATTTGGATTATTGTCACTAGTAGCAAATTTGCTAATATCTGATTTTATAACCTCTTTATAAACATCATTACAAGTTATCTTACACAAGAGACTGTCGGTATATGTATAGAAAAGTTTGATTTGGCCCAAAGAAAAGATATTTAACATATAGTCGTAATGAAAATTGTGTATCAAAGTTTTAGATATATCTAAAATTGTCATTCCAACATAGAGTGGTTCGTTAAAAACTATTTCAGATTTTTGTAACTCAATTGTCAGTAAATTATTATCGAAATTAGTTCTATTATGAAATTGTGGAGAAGCTATCATATTTTTTCTCATACCAGCCTGGCCAGTTTTTTATCAATTTGTATTAACCTATGACTTCGTATATTTTCCATAGTTTTACCACAAACGGCATTATATATTAAGTTTTAGTTTGATTTTTGGAACTCAGTTACAGCCTGAGCCCTTAAACGAGTATTCAGTTCGATGTAAGGTTGCATCCAAGCAGTCTGTTTTTAAACTGAATGAATTTTATTTACTACTAGACCATTAGCTATTGCTTGTTTTAAGTTACAATAATGAATAATATAATTCTTTTTATTATACAAGTTAGTCGTCAGCTTGGAAAATGTTGAGTTTTGAGGTTTTCTGTGACCTGAACAAAAACGTAAATCTTTAAGTTTTGAAAATATTCTAGATCTACTTTCAATATATATTTCACAGAATTATCTGGTATTTGTGTAACATCAATATTAGTATCGGCCCACTAAAATTCTCCATATGGTAGGTACTGTGATATAACCCAACCATAAAGAAGATTTGCGTCTAAATAAAGCAAATATTTATAATTTATAAGATATTACTTATTTGCTTCCGAAAGTCGACTTCAACATTGAGTCCACCTCTTAAACCAGTTTTTCAATAATCATTTTCTCCACACTGTCTAATAAATCTAATTTTATTTTTGTATATTTTAACATACCGTTCCATGTATATCATGGCATGGTATAATGCCATGCTGGATCTAAACCATACGTTTCCATACAACTCTAAATGTTTCAAATATATCTGACAAAAACTTAATATCAATCTATAAATATAACTGACTGTATTGAGACATACTTTTAATGTTAAATGCATTCTAAATGGTTTTAGCATGTTCATATTGTAGTTTACTAATATTTGTATCTAATAATTTGTTATAAAATTTATCGATGCTGGGTAAATTTAACTCTTGATTTATCTCTTAATTTATCCATTTTTCCCACTCTAAACCCTTAAAGTAATGTCTTAAATTTTCTAATGAGGAGGCCAGTTCATCTAAATAGTATGGTGCTGTTTCTAACAAAACTGCTCTATAAATGAATTCTGTAAGGGACTAAGTGTCACAAGCTGAATTGTTAGTTAATTGAAAACTAATATTTTGGAGATTCTAAAACCGGAGGTAATCCAAAATTAGACCTTGCAGAAGGGTACTATTTTCAAAAAACGAGATATTGTTACCATTGCATAGAGCGTAACGTGTACTACAATATGACCGCAAAATCCAAAAAGTCACTTTACAAGTTAGGTAAATGTATTATTTTAAACATTCAAAAAACCATTGGGGCTTACGGCCCAAAAAAGTTTAAAATGCGATTTCCTCGGTTTTATCTTAAGAAAAAATTGCGAAAAATATTGTACTTTTTATGTTAACACTGCGAAATTAGCTAAACAAGATTTTAAAACAAAAAAAGTTACTCTTCATAAAAGTTTCTAAAATGTGTTTAGATCATAACAAAACATCAACCATATTTTTAGGTCCTATAATAATCAACTTATGTTAATTAATATAAAACAAAACAATTAAAACGGCTTGCGCGAGATTTCTACACTCTGCTAACGGTGTTATCGCTTTGTATATTCCAACTTCGTTGCACCTATGATTGTAAACATATATCTATCTCTATCGCACTACGAAACTAAATAGCCCGGCTCATAATATTATCCCCACAGTGGGCAAACAATCTTGATTTTTTTTGTTGATAAACTATTGTAGTTCTGATAATGTTTAATACAGATGTCCCAAATTGTACGGATCCAAATGAAAGTTTATAGATTTCATAATTGTAAGTAAAAAAGTTCACATTAACACGTAACACGCAAACATTGATCAAAATTCGATCAAAAGTGAAGAGATGTAATAGTTAGATAACTAATTAAAAAATCAAGAAAATATTTCACAAGTGGCGTGCAGGTGAACATGTATCATTCCTATCAGTTTTAAACCACCAGTAACTTTGCTACTGATGGAAATCGGACCATTGTTAATATGAACCATTTTGCTTAAAATTATCTCCTAATTTGGGACACCTTGTATAATGTAATACCTATTAAATATTAAAAAAAAATATTGTTATGAGTAAAATTAGAATGGAAAAATATCTAACACTGAAAGAGCCCTCCTTCAACTTTAATAATTATATTTCTTTAAGTAAAGAGCATATATATTCATATTTTTTTGGAAAAACAACAACTTACAATCTTGTGTAATAATCGTTTAATATTTTCTCCTCATCTGCCGATTTTTGATCGACCTTTTTTGGAATATTCACTTGTATTTTCATTTAAGGAATATTCTGATATATTTTCAAAAATTGCATTTCAAATCAAATATAAAGCACAACATATTGTCACGACCCCCTTTTCTATGGGTCGAAAGAATTATTTAATGTTATTAATTCGTGCTACCTTTCTTTATGAAATAAAAGTCGAGTTGAACAATTAACAATTTATTTATCAGTAATAGTAATCAATACACAATATACAATAATAATATTAATAATACAATATGGGCCTTACCATGGGCTAAACATCTAAATGGCGACGAGGGCACGTCACGTTACTTCTTCGCTGGGATGAGAGACAATCATGAGACTCAAACTAAGAGTCTAGGTCGAGACTCCGACCAAGAGTCTCGGATGAGACTCCGACCAAGAGTGCCATTATTGTTGACCTAGCCGATTTTTATATTAATCGGTTGTCAGTACGTGTCTAGTTTAATGTTATATTTACATTTATTAAGGACGTACTTATGTATTGCATCTAATGTTTATCAAAATATTATATAAAATATTATGCTAAATTATTTAACTTAGCGAATGTATATTAAAACAGAAAATGTATATTTTATATATAGGGTGATATTTGTTTAGCGTGACAATATTGACATTGTTTTTAATCATTACACAGAAAATTCGATTAAAGATGTTACTCGTAAAAAAAAGAGGATCTTCCAAATCAATTAATAGGATTATTACTAATTGAGAGATCTCGTTTCCACAACAATGGAATTTATTTATTCACTGAATATTTAATAATTTAACCAATATTTTGTTAAACGAATTTCCTGATTACGGATTCCAAGATTATAAGCATTATAAGATACAATTTGTAACGAGTGGCGGAATTAATAACATTCCAGACTTTAAATTCAATATTGATATTTGAAAAGAAATTCGATAACTATTAGAATCAAACCACGAAGAAGCTGACACTAGAATTCTACTTCATGTACTCTACATGCGTTATTGGCTCTAACAATACCGATGTGCCTATTATTTTGGTGTATTTTAAAAACTTTCTTCCTAGTGAAATTTAGTTAAAAGACTGAATCATATATTTTACTAGTTACGTGGCAGTTCATGAAATAGCCCTTAACGACAGTCTAACGAACAACCTACCTTCTTTCCGTACTTTAAGAGGATGCGATACAAAGAGTCAATTTACTGGAATGGTAAAAAGATTCCGAAGATCTGTTTAATATTATTAAAAAATGTGTAATAAAATTATATTCGTTGTTGTTCTTTCTCTTAATGTATTAAAAGGTTTAATGGAATCTTCAATAGAGCTATCTAGGCTACCTCCAACTAGTGTCGGATTGGGTCGTCAGACCGGTAGGCCTTCATTCAAGCAGTGGGCCTTTAAGAAGAAAAGAAAATCCCGTAATACGTGGCAGCCACGGAAAAAAGCATCAGTGTGCAAAGAAGACCTTTTTTACTCTTCAATGAACCTTACCATGAAAACAAATGTATAGGTGGGCCCTTCTCCCTCCTGAACAGGTAGGGCCTATGGGTCCCAATCCGACACTGCCTTCAACAGACGATTCCTTAGGCCTTTTACCAAACCAAGATTTGGTTAAATTCTTAACCAACGCCAGGTTTTGAAGAGGACAGCTAAGAATCAGAAGGCGAGGAGAATATTTAATACGATTTTTAAACAAGATTCTAAGTTGTGGTATTTCTATTAAAAAAATATAATTAGCCATGCTCTTTAAAGAGATATAATTATTAAAGTTGAGGAAGGGCTCTTTTAGTGTCAGATATTTTTCCTTTTAATTTTACTCCTGGCACATTTTTTTTTTTTCAATATTTAGTAGGCATTATTACTAATAACAAATTTATTCGAGGCCCCTATTTCAGAGGTCTTGTACACAGGGTATCCCCAATTATATAAAATGGAGACACGCTAAACGTCTCATAATTTTGGGCAAAAAGGTTTATATTAACAATGGTCCGATTTCAATAATTATCAAAGTTACTGGTGGTTCAAAATTGATAGAAATGATACATTTTCAGTTGCACACCACTTGTGATATTTGATATTTTCTTGATTTTTTAATTAGTTATCTAACTTTTACATCTCTTCACTTTTGATCGAATTTTGATCAATGTTTGCGTGTTACGTGTTAATATGAACTTTTTACTTACAATTATAAAATCTATAAACTTTCAATTGGATCCGTACAATTTGGGACATCTGTATTAAACATTATCAGAACTACAATAGTTTATCAACAAAAAAAAATAAGATTGTTGGCTCACTGTAGGGATAATATTATGAGCCGGGCTATTTAGTTTCGTAGTGCGATAGAGATGGATATATGTTTACAATCATAGGTGCAACGAAGTTGGAATATACAAAGCGATAATACCGTTAGCAGAGTGTAGAAATCTCGCGCCAGCCGTTTTAATTGTTTTGTTTTATATTAATTAACATAAGTTGATTATTATAGGATCTAAAAATATGGTTGATGTTTTGTTATGATCTAAACACATTTTAGAAACATTTATAAAGAGTAACTTTTTTGTTTTAAAATCTTGTTTAGCTAATTTCGCAGTGTTAACATAAAAAGAACAATATTTTTCGCAATTTTTTCTTAAGATAAAACCGAGGAAATCGCATTTTAAATTTTTTTGGGCCTTAAGCCCCAATGGTTTTTTGAATGTTTAAAATAATACATTTACCTAACTTGTAAAGTGACTTTTTGGATTTTGCGGTCATATTGTAGTACACGTTACGCTCTATGCAATGGTACCGATATCTCGTTTTTTGAAAATAGTGCCCTTCTGCAAGGTCTAATTTTGGATTACCTCCGGTTTTAGAATCTCCAAAATATTAGTTTTCAATTCACTAACAATTCAGCTAGTGACACTTAGTCCCCCACAGAAAGCATAATTTCGATTGACTGGCACTACACTAAAAGAGGCACCCTTAAATCTAAGATGTCTATAAATCTATAATATATTTTTGTTTCAGAATTATATTGTGTAAAAGAAATATATTTTTCCATATTTATTGGCAATAAACTAATTCGACCTCTTCGCGCAAGATATTTAGTAATAAAATGACTGTCACAACCTAAGAGATTATAAAACAATACAAGTACAACAAACTTTGAAAATTCCAAATTACATAATTTGTGCGCAAATCCTCTAAAGCTCCAGTGAAATGGTTATGATCACGAACGATGACATCATCAAAAGAAAATTGTTGTTTACAAATATGACAATTTTCTGAAGTTAAGGTGGCGAAATTCATACCAAGGAGACCAATTTTTTTTTATTCAGCTCTGAATTTTTTTAGCTAAATCCAACATTTCATTTGCAAACCAGTCCAAACTCCCTCATGGCTATTGTAATATGAAAGATTATCATAATAAGCACATTTTAGATATAATGTTGTTGATACTTTCGACTGTATATTGAAATTTGGTTTATCTTTAAAATGTAGCAGCATTGATTCAAAATTGCGTAAATTTCAAAAGGAACTTTCTATTTATAAACAAAATCCTGATATTTGACTGACATGTTTTTAGGAAATTAAATTTTACATTTATTATGATTGTTCAAAAAAAATGAGTGCAATTAATTATTCTTCGCTAGAGAAATAATTTAATCATCTGTCACAAATGAATGTTTTACCTTTATTTTTACTTATTTGTTTATTTACTAATCTAGACATATTTTTAATCTAACAATAATCGTATTTAATATCGATAATTTCATCAATAGGTGGAACTTCATAATTATTAATTTTAGGGAAATAAATGTCTGCATTTCGAAAAATTTGTTACATAACGTGTAACATTCATATAGGAAATATGAATGTTGTGTAATTATAAACTTAATAACATACCTGCTGGTAACAATAAGAAAACATAAAATCTATGAAATATAGAATTTTTTATGATTTTTTTATTCTTTTATAGGCAGTAATTAAAATTGGTTTTGATTACATAATATTTTGCTTCAATGTTGCTTTATTTACATAGATTCTGTCTATTTTGATCTCAATATCAATTTTCTTAATACTATCTTCAGGGCACCTAAAATAAACAAAGTTTTATTAGTAAAAATGATAAATTAAACAAATTGCTTTCTACTTACCCAGTTCATTATAAAGTACAATACTTTGGTTTCTTCAGGTACAACAATTTCTTGTAATCCTCCAGGGTCTTAAATCATTAACAGTTAAATATTTAAATTTGTTTTTGAAATAGTAAACATTGAATTAGTTATTTCTCTGTCAGTGACTTAGGGTTTTTTTAGCGTTGCATTTTCAATATTTCTTAATGACGTCAGAGCTAGAAGTCTCTTGCTGGCGTCTGATTGGCTGTTTCAAACTTCAACGCCAAGATTGCCGTTTTTTATTAATAATTTTTTTTTTATAATTTGGTTTTTGTTTCGGCGATTCTCTGGTCTTTTTCGTGTTAATAGCTGACTGATTAAGTAGCATCTTTGGTTTAGCAGAAATAAATATTAATTTTTACATGGTCATCCTAACTTTTAGAAGGTAAGAATTTCAAAATTGAATTAATTAAATTATTATTTGCCATCGCATTTCCATATTTTTAGATTTGTCGACCTATAAAAATAGGAATATATACCATATTTTTTTGGTACAGAAAAAGCCGACAAATAAGGTCCGTGGTTTTGATAAACCAGCCTTTTGTATATTTTATAATTTTGTATAACATTGGAAACTTGGATGTCTCAGCTTCTTGGAACACTTCCGTAGAAGGGTTTACTCCGTCTATGATGAAGGTCAGGGCTAAATATTTAATTCGTCATCCCCATGTCTTCGTTATCGGACTGCGACATGTCCTCATCACCATCTCGAAGGGATTTTTTTTTTCGTTATCTCGTTTAAGGTCAGAAATTTCTAATTTTTCTTTTAAGTTAAATTAAGTAAATAATAATTTCTTTATCACAATTTTCATAAATCAAATTTAATAATACTTGTTTTGATGATTTTTTTTATTTGAACTACTATCTTGGTGTAAATTTAAAATATTATGTCTAAAATCCTATGAATTAGGTATTTAAAATTCACCAGCGTGTGAACCGAAATATAGCTATATTTGGGGGAGTGTGAAATCAACAATATTGTACGATTTTGAACTTAAGGTATTTACCATAGAATAATCAGCTAATGCTACGATTAGAATATAAAGTAACCATTATTTAAAAATACTCTACTATAATGAAATAAAAGAAATTGTGGTAATTTCATCATTTTATTTTCCCCAAAAGTTTTCATTTGAGGCCTAATATTTTGTTTACTTGTAAGTTTGAAACACTACCAAAACTTAATGGCGCCCAGCTTTAAGTAATTATTTATATTAATTTTTCTTGACATATATTTCTTTGTCATCGAACCTCGACCCGCCCCAAACACGTGAGCTACCGCGCCTTGTGCCTTCGCAAAAAAAAATCAAAGAGGGTTAATTTTACTTCTTAGAAATACTAAGCCAAATTTTTCCTAGTCTTGTACTAAATTTTTTAATTATTTCATCGCATACGGCACACATATCAGAACTCATTTTTTATCAGGTATCTGTGTCTTATCTAACGTTTCTGAGTAATTTAAATTTGTTTTTGATATTTTTTTTATATAAAAGGCACTTGATTAATTTTGGAAGCTCACCCAATTTTGGAGACGCTTCCTCAGAATTTAAATCTTGGAAATGAGAGTTTTGATAAAAATAAATGCACTATTATAGATTTTTTGCAAAAACAAATATTTCACAATACTGTGTATTCATTACTCTTCCTGCTTAACAATTTTAAATCTTTGGGCAGGATTTGCTTTTCCAACTTCTTTAATTCCTTCGTATATCAAGCAAAATTGCTTTGTCGCAAACTGGTATTCCTGTCCTTTCATAACAGAATTCAATTGTTTTGGTAAAAACATAACTTGCACTAAGTCCGTATTTAATTAATGATAAAATGTCGTAACGTGTATCCAATGGTAAACCAGATAATTTTGAAATTGGTTTTCCTTCAAGTTCAGCTTCTTTTTTAATTGCCGAAAAATCCATCTACAATTATAATCCAAATAGATTTATTGTTTTTTTATTTAAAAACAATTAAAAGTTAACCTGTAACGTTTATTATCCTAAGATTTATTAGATACATACATTTAATAAAACATTGAAATATTTAAATTAATTAGTACGTTTATGTTCGACAACTCACAATACATTTTAACGTATTGGGTGTTGCCTAATTCCTATAATTTACTTCTAACAATATTTTGGTTGTGACTACTAAGCTGTACAATAGGACTTATAAAATTAAAACTAAATTCACTATTAAACTCTTTATTAATAAAAATTAACATTGGTAATATTAAAATTAAACAATATCTATTTGACTTATACTAAATTAAATTATTACTTCTTCTCTAAAATACGGATTTCTTTTAATTTATGAATCCACAAAGCTCGTTCGGTTCAACAGCCACGGCCGATTCTTCAGGTAATTACAACTGACAGTTGTTCACCGCGAATCGAGGATAGGTGAGAATTCTTTCTTTTTGGTGATTAAAAGCCGGGGGAGAGAAAGTGATTAAAAAGCCACGTGTGTGTGTATTCCAGCCCATGTGCCCTACCGGCAAATTTTATTGGATAGCTCCCCTCAGCGAAGGGTATGTTTTTAACAATTTCTATTTGGTAATTATTAATAAACGAAACTTATTAGGGTCCTAGTTTCACCTGCAACTCTGCTGTTCATGAAGGACGAACCCATGTGGGCGTTGGTGTCCTCCATTTTGCTGTTGCAGAACGTGTCCACGAGACAAATACCGACTTCTACCCTTGTTCGGTTCCGGATATTGGTTCTCATCATTTCAGAAGTGATGTTCTGTGGAATTAGGGATCTAGGCATGATGCTGTGTAGAAAGGATGTGTTGGATTCCTGTACCGATTCGCTGGGGCAAGGATATACTGTTATGAGTGATGCCCAGAGCTCACAGAGCTGCGGAACTGCTGGAGTCATGGGATCTGCTGGTTCCCGATCAACTTTTTCCAATTTCCCATTAGGTGTTGTTGACCAACAACCCCCCAGTGCTGCTCAATAGGGTGTGGGAGTTCATATGCCCTATCCAGGCATAAAATAGAGCCCAGTGTGATCCGTAAGAACTTTCATTTTATTATAATAGCATGAAATGCAGTGATGCTTATTTTTTTTTTATTTAACTTTACTATAATTTTGGTTTTCTGTATTCCCCTACTCCCCCTTAATCGATGCAGTGGCGCCCATTGCAGTGCCTGCCACTTAACGTCTAACTAATAGAGAAGATCCGCACTCACCGCCCAAGTAGTCGTGTGCTGAACTAGCCGAAGTCAAGGTATTGCGATCTATAACTTTTTTTTAGTAAAAGATACGTAAAAGATACTTAATTATTTCACACGCACTGAATATAAGAAAACGTTAATTGTGTTTATTTCTAGCGAACAAGTTGATGGCATCATAATTATTCAATTATTTTATTTCTAGAATGATTAATTTTGCAAAACAAATTTATTATAAGTGACTGAATGTTAAGCTATTTTAAATGCATTGATAATTACTGAATATTATCAGTATTTTTTCAAGATTAAACAAATTTATTTTAATAAGCTCATTATTTTTTCTAAACAAATTTATTATAATTTGTTAAAAGGTGATTACATAATATTACTATTTTGCAAGCGTAAATAAAATTATGTTAATTAGCTGAAATTAATTTAGAACATACAAACGGCATCTAGAATCATTTTAATAACAGAAAAACTGATTGTAGGACAAAAAATAAATGAATGTAAAGAAATGACAATCTCGTCTCGTGGCATCACTACTAAATATTATTACTTGGTTCAATCTTCAGAAATATGCTAATAATATACTTTTTGTTTTAGCTTTCAGGTTTTCTCATGTTGGAAAAAAGCTATTTAAGTGTGAAATATGCTCGAAACGGTTTCCACTTAAAGGCAGTTTAAAGTTGCATTTAAAATTTCACAGCGGAGAAAAACCGTTTAAGTGTGAAATATGTTCGAAACAGTTTGTGCTAAAAAGCAATTTAACAAGGCACTTTAGAATTCACTCTGGAGAAAAACCGTTTGAGTGTGAAATGTGTTCGAAACAGTTTACACAAAAAAGCCATTTAAATGTTCACGTAAAAATTCACATTGGAGAAAAACCATTCAAGTGTGAAATGTGTTCGAAACTGTTTATGCTGAAAGGCGATTTAAAAAGACACTTACAAATTCACACCGGAGAAAAACCGTTTGAATGTGAAATATGTTTGAAACGGTTTCCATTTAAAGGCAGTTTAAAGTTGCACTTAAAAATCCACACCGAAGAAAAATCGTTCCAGTGTGAAATATGTTTGAAACAGTTTTTGCTAAAAACTAATTTTGAAAGACATTTAAAAATTCACACAGGAGAAAAACCGTTTGAATGTGAAACTTGTTCGAAACAGTTCACACAAAAAAGCCATTTAAATGTTCACCTAAAAATTCACATTGGAGAAAAACCGTTTACGTGTGAAATATGTTCAAAACAGTTTATTCGGAAAAGCGATTTGAAAAAGCACTTAATAATTCACACCGGAGAAAAACAGTTTGAATGTGAAATATGTTCGAAACAGTTTACAAGAAATGTCAGTTTAAAAAGGCACCTAAATATGCACACCGGAGAAAAGCCATTCAAGTGTGAAATATGTTCGGAAAAATTTACGTGGGAAAATAGTTTAAAATTGCACTTAAAATTTCACACTGGAGAAAAAGCGTTTGAGTGTGAAATATGTTCGAAACAGTTTTTCCGAAGAAGCTATTTGAAAGAGCACTCGAAAATTCACACCATCGAAAAACCGTTTAAGTGTGCAATATGTTCTAAACAGTTTACACGACAAGGCAATTTGGAAAGGCATTTAAAAATTCACTGGAGACCAAACATTCAAGTGTGAAATAAATTCGAAACTATACACTGAAACATCTTTTATCCCGTCTCATAAAAAAAGTCCATATATACAAACAAACCTTATTTATTGACGCTGCAGCCTACACTAACGAAGATCTGGTAGAGAATAAAGTGGAAATTTTGAAAAGACAACATACATAGCGGAAATAAGCAACAAAATAACACAAACGTCCCAGAAAAGAAAAAGGAAGACCAACTCGAAGAATTAATAGTGCTAGTCAAAGGGATTGATCTTTCCTACCACCAAAAGTTAGAAATATTCACACGGACTAACTATTAAATATTAACTATCAGATTAGTAAGTAAGCTCCACTATAAACTGTTATTTTTTCTTTTTTAATATTCCAAATATCTGATAATAAATAGATAAATGTAAATCATTTTTCATAATTTCCCATTTAATTTTTAAGAGAAACAGTGCCTCAGAAGAAATTCATTGTGAGAGATACAGTCGGTCGCAAATTTTCTCGTTTTTCTTTGACTCGTTTCTATCATTTCGTTTGAATTTTCATGTTAAAATTCATTGAGCAGTAGTAAAGAAGAGTGAAGATAAAAACCGAAATCAAGGAACAATTTCACATCAAGTGTGGTAGCAAAATTGTTACAAGACAGACAGCAAAAAATTAGGTACACCAATCTTCTTTTTGGTATTAGATATTTTGGTATTAAGTGCGCATTACCTATGACAATTTCTTCATGAATTTATTCACGAAAAAACTGACGAATTAATTCATGAATTTCTTCACGATAAATGGTTTTATATTTGTGAATAAATTCATGAAGTTTTGTGTCGTATGTCAGTTTTAACAGGTGTACCTACACACACCCTACAAAACAGAAAAGGGATAAATAAGTGAGGTTAAGTGTTAAAAATAAACGTCTATTCTTCTTTAGTTTTGGCCCTTGTTAATTAAAAGAGATTGTTTTGTTGCGTGTTAAAAGAGTTTTCTGTTAAAATAAACGACTCGAATAAAATATAAAAATGGTTCAAAATTCCAATTTCCAATAAACGCTACAAATAATTTATATAAAATTATTCAACATTTGACATAACGTCGATTTAGAATTTTATTTGGCAGGTTGGTACTTCTGAACTTCAAGGTAAAATTGAAGGAAAAATAGAACATGTTCTATTTATTTTGAAGAAATTCATGAATTTATTCACGTGAAGTTTGGCTTTACAACTATCAATTTATTCATGAAGCGACTTCATGAATTAATTCATTAAGAAATTGTTAAATGTAAAGCGCGCTTTAGATACATGTTTAACATAAAATTTGTAATTAACTATAAAAAATATATAAAATGCACCCCTTTATACTTTATTTTACCTACAACCCCATAAAAACAAACAAAATTAATAACAGGTTCGATCCCCGACCACGCAGGCTTTTTTAAAATCTCAAAGTATTTGTTTTCAACCTTGGGGTTCGGGGAGGTTAGAGATAGCGTGGTTAGAAGTTAAGGGAAGATGTATTATTTAAAAAAAAATAGAGCGAGCTAAAAATTTTATGAATTTTTAGTTTCTTTTTATTACTTACTGAGAAAAATATAAATTTATTATTTAGAAAAATTTTAATTCATAATATATACGACTTTATACGGTTAATTTTTTTTTGAAATGGCTCATTTGATTTGAGAAGTGAACTGATAAAAAAGACACCACGACAGCCTAGTCCTCACACGTAATCCCATTAAATAAAAATAAATAAATAAAAATAAACAAATAAGAACAAAAACAAATTTAAATAAATTTAAAAAAATAGAAATATGTACTTAAATATAAAAATTAACAAATGAAAATAAATAAAAAAGTGAAAGGTAAAATTACAAATAAGTATTTCGTTAATTCACTGTACATTTTTATTTATTTTTTTTTATTTTTATTTAATTTGTTTTTATTTATTTAATGGGTCTTTAAGTGGGGACTAAGCTGTCGCGGTGTCGTTTTTATCAGTTTGTTCCTTATATTTTTCAAGTCGGCGAGCCAAAATTTATTTAACCGAATAGTCATAAATTAAAAATTAAAAAAATTAAATTTTTATAACTTTTAATAAAAATTAAAAATAAAAAACATTTATTTGAGTAAATATTAAAAAATGAAAATTCATTAAATTTTCATCTTGCTGTGATTTTTTAAAGATATACATATCTTCCCTTAACTTCTGACCGCCATAATAATAATAGCAAAACATATATTTTTATGTAAATAAAATGTCATGCTTTTCAATTTTTATCAAGATTTCTTTTTATAGCATCTTCCGATTTAAAATAACCTTAAAAATGTTTTTTTCACTCCTCAACTCTTTCGCAAGAACGAGCCAGTTAGTCAAAAATACTAAAACTTCTAGAGTGTTACGTCAGTTTCCATGACATCAAAACGGTGACCGGAAAAAAGCGCAAAGGAAATAAGCGCACAGGAAATATGCGCACAGAAAAAAGCGCACAGACATATAAGCGCACAAGAAATAACCGCACGAGGAAATATGCGCACACGGAAAAAACCGCACACGGAAAAAAGCTCACGGGTATGAAAGCGCACATGGAAAAAAGCGAACATGGAAAAAAGCGCACATTGAAAAAAGCGCAAAGTGCATTTAGTTTATATTTATATTTTGTTACAATTTTTGTTGTTTGATTAAAACTTTAATTATCGTTGATTACAGTAGTTACCATAATTTTTGCTGATAATTCAGGAATCTACTCAGTTATTTATTCGGAATTATTATAAGTACGATACAAAGAATAGATCTGTACCTTGGTTTGTTATATTCTAGGTGAAAAATATTAGACAAGTTTAAAAAAATTCTTAAAATACTTTCACAATAAAGTTAATACGGTTTATAATATTTATATCTCCATTATGGATTGTTGAGGACAGACTAATTCCACCAAATCCGCTTTTAAAAAATCATAATATCTGTGATATAAGTCCGCATATTTGGTGGTTACTTTTCACACCGATATAATTTTTGACTATGTATTCATAGAACTTAATTTTTTTATTTTTATTCAGAGAATCTTCAGTTGTTCTGTATCCTATTCTTAACGAGATATAAACTACATGTACTTATTTCAATGTGCGCTTTTTTCCATGTGCGCTTTTTTCCTTGTGCGCTTTTATACCCGTGCGGTTTTTTCCGTGTGCGGTTTTTTCCGTGTGCGCATCTTTCCACGTGCGCTTATTTCCTGTGCGTTTATATGTCTGTGCGCTTTTTTCTGTGCGGATATTTCCTGTGCGCTTATTTCCTTTGCGCTTTTTTCCGGGATTCCATCAAAACAAATAACTATTTAAGAAAAACAGCTTCCATTTTGAATTTCTCACCTCAATTTTTTGTTGGAACTTCAAGAAATTTTCAACAAGTTGGAAAACTCATCGAACATTTCTAGACTTCAGGAAGGAAGGATTGTAATAATTAAATTAAGGTACGTACCTCCTTTATTTTTTTTCAAGTGAAGAAATGAAATATTTTCCATAACTAAAATTTTCATGAAAATTAAAATAAGAGACCTAGTTAAAATTTAAAAGATTCCATTATATCGAAACACTATATAAAGAAAATAAATTAATTTGGTTATAAAATTTTTAAATTCCTTACAATACTGAAGACTTCAAAAATAAACGAAGTTTAGTAAGTTAGTGAAAGAATTAAAGTAAACGGCATTTAAATAAATTTGGGACATTTTGTTTTTCAAACTTAGATTTTTATTATGTTCATATAATTTCATTCAATATTTTTTGTATTTTGCCTTTGATTATACCATATTACTATATTTATAATTTAGAGGATCAGCTGATTTTTGTATAGGTCAAAAATCAGTAAATTTTACAACAAATAATAAACCAGAATTTAACACAAGGATACTCGATCATTAGTCGTGCTAGATTTGTTTCAAAAAAAATTTAATAATATGCTATTTCAATTAGTCTTTTTACAACAAACGTAAACAAAATTCGTAACTCAGATCAAATCTCTTGTGTTAAAGCTTGGATATTTCATCAATTTACGCTATAAGTCTATTGCTATTTTAAGATATTTGTTAGGTACTTACTTTTATTTCCAATATTTCACTGAAACACTTTGGTACACACTTAATAAACTCAAAACCCACAACACTTAATTATTTTAGAATAAAGTTGTATTATTGTTTCTATATTGTATTTTCCTTTGTTAACATTCTTTTAAGCTACAGCGACGCTTGCAAACAGACAAGTGTCCAAATACAAGGATAGTTGTCAGAAGAACTCAACCCGAGAGGAACAGACTGTGTTCATTAGAATAGGAATTAAATAGTTTAACTTTGTTTATTTACAGCTAGTGGGAAAACAGAGCAGTTTAAAAAATAATTTAATTATTCAGAATATTTCCAGTGTGTGGTCTGGCGCCCTGGCACATTTGTTTATTATTTTTAATAAAGAAAATTTTTGTTTTACTATATTTCAAATGATGCAGTTCAATATTAAATTTGTTGTGAGCAGTATTTGAAACAAAGGTAAAGGTAGTTAAAAAATCTGATGTGTCCAACACATGACTTTCCTATCTAGTTATTACGGGCTTTTGTAGCACCTCTGTAAATATTTAGAGGTTAACTTAATATATACATTTTCCATATACATCTAACTCAAAAATTCTGAAAAATTTAAATTTTATAATTTTCCTCCAATTTTTCCATTATGGTCCATTTTAGAGAAATCATGTAAAAAAACAGAATTATAGAGATCGATATAGCAAACATCTTTTAATTCAACAATTTTCTTAAAAATCATAATTTTTTACATTTTGTAAAATTTCTCGAATACGGACCATTTAAGGAAAATTTTGCATAAAACAAAAATTATAGAAAATAATATTAGAAGTAACTTTTATTTAAAAAAATTTCTTCTCCAAACGTAAATAACAGATATATTCCATAAAATATAAAAACGGCCTCCCATAAAGTACTCCCTAGGTGTTCCGCCTTCGTCCAAAATCTAATTATTTCACCTCAGGCCGAAATAAAACTTAAGTTTAAAATTTAATGTTTTTTCCGATTTTGAGTTTCTTCAAAATTCGAAATTTACACATTTTCTCAAATATGGTCCATTTTAGAGAAATTATGTATGGAATAAAAATTATAGAGAATTATATTACAAACAACTTTTATTTGAACAATTTTTATAAAAAAATCATTTTTTTTTACATTTTGTCAAATTTCTCGAATACGGACCATTTCAGGAAAATTTTGTATAGAACAAAAATTATAGATATTATTATTGTAAGTAACTTTTATTTAAAACATTTTCTTCTCCAAACGTAAATAACGGATATATTCCATAAAATATAAAAATGACCACCAATAAAGTACCCCCCAAAATAAAACTTAAGTTTAAAATTTAATGTTTTTTCCTTTATCCGTTTTTGAGTTTTCTTTAAAATTCGAAATTATGTATGGGATAAAAATTATAGAGAATTATATTACAAACAACTTTTATCTGAACAATTTTTATAAAAAAATATTTTTTTTACATTTTGTCAAATTTCTCGAATACGCACCATTTTAGGAAAATTTTGTATAGAACAAAAATTATAGATAATAATATTATAAGTAACTTTTATTTGAAAAATGTTCTTCTCCAAACGTAAATTACGGATATATTTCATAAAATATAAAAATGACCACCAATAAAGTACCCCCCCAAATGTTCCGACTCTGCCCAAAATCTAATCAGTTCACCGCAGGCTGGAATAAAGCTTAAGTTTAAAATTTGGTGTTTTTCTTTGTATCGGTTCCTGAGTTATGGTGGATACAGACACACACACTGACACAGAGACACACACACAGACATCATTCCGAAAATAGTCAAAACGGATTCAGGGGACCCCAAAACGTAAAAATCTGTCGAAAACTGGAGGTCGAAAAAAATCATGATTCCTATACTTTCCTTATCTGTATACAGATAGGAAAGTAAAAATAGTCGATTATATCATTGATCCAATAACAATTTTAATTAATAAGATATTTGAAAAAGGTAAATGTTCTAATCAATTCAAAAAATCTGTTATGGTGCCAATATTTAAAAAGGGCGACAAGAAAAATGTAAAAAAATTAATAGAATTATATCTTTAATAATTAGCTTTAATGAAATTTGAAAAAGCTTTGACGGAACGGTTAAATAATTATCTTTATTGCCAGCCGTCAATAAAGCCATGCATTATCATAGCGATTTGCGGAAGTAAACACTTTATCTCACTATAAAAATCAAATATTTTATCTGCCGTTAATATTTATCAAAATAGCCATGACAGTCTCACATAAATATTCTGTAACTGATTTGTTTTGTATTCTGTTATTTTTCGTTTGTTTTGTCAAACTAAAATGTGATGTTATAATATCTCCTTTTTTATTAATTATAATTATTTCCTGTTAGCTATAAAAATTTGTATGGACCACGTCAGTAAAGTGTATCGAACTCGTCTGTTGCTCGCCTCGCTCGGCTCATAATCTCAGACTAGTTCGATAAAGAATTACTTTTTTGACTTGGTACATAAATAACTATTGTAACTTACTAAATATATTTATACATCTTTAGATAATAGTACTTACTCCTACTTTGACTATATTCCTTAATCTTGCAAAAGCATTTGATACGGTAAGTCATGCTCAATTACTTAAATCCTTAGAGGACCTAGGAATAACCCATTTTTATCGTTTGAAAGTTATTTAAGTAGTAAAAATAAAGAGGGAATTAAGTAACGAAAGAATAATAAATTAGGACCCTTGCTCTTTTCCTTTTATATTAACAACCTTGTGTCAATTAAAAGTATCAGTAATTCGTGGGATAAATTGAAATTATTAGCCGAGCAAAAAACCAGTAATCATAAATTGTTAATTGTCAACGTAGAAAAAAAGCTTATTTTATATCTTTTTCAATAATCTGATGATCTACACAGTCGAAGGCTGAACTTAAATCAGTAAATATAACTAAACAGTCTTCAGATTTTTCAAAACAGTCTTCAATATATTTTACTAGAAATAAAATAGCGTCTATTGTAGAATGTCCCTTTTTTAAACCATATTGGAAAGGGATGAGTATATTATAAGCATAAAATTAGATTGTTATATGTTATATAAAAAATTTCATACTGTATATTATTTCACAGTAAATTCATTAGAGTTAAATTATGCTTAGTTGCAATTCCTAGAATAGTTATCATTGACCTCTAGGATTGTATTCAGCTAAGTTGCATTTCTTGTAAATTCAACACTTTGGTCACATTACACCTTTTTGCTATTTCTTTTGTTTTACCTACCTTATAAATAGGGGTGACACAAATTTAAATATTTAGTTCATAACAACTCACCTTCCAGAAACATACTTTAAACATTTTAGTAATAAAATATATTTTTAAAAACTATTAGTGTTATTCAAGATATAACATATCTACTGCTTTTTCTGAGAATTTTGAAAATATAGTAAGTAGGTAAAGCAATTTGTCTAAAGTTTCTAGGCAAGATGGATTTCCTTTTTTAAATAATGGACAGAGACTACCTATTTTTATAATTATCGGGGAATACACCTTCAGATAAACAACAGTTTATTATTGTTGTGCTCGAATAGAAGTAAAAAGTAAAAAGCATTTTTTCAATATGAATACTGTCACAAATTCCAAAAATAATAACAATGTTTCTTAGTTTTTTAAAGTAAATCAAACAAAATCATTTTATTTTTAATTCTGCAATTTATTTAGTCAAAACATACCTGATTAAACAAATTTAACAAAAAATTACAAAATACTGCCGAGTTGCTAATAGAGAGTTGAAGTATTTCCAGTATGTTAACGTGAACGTCAACGCAGAAATATAATGTTTACGTTGAAGTCCAAAATATGAGTTGAAGTTGTTAAACGCACCGTGACTTACGTGCCGTGACAGATAATGACAATTAGTATCAGGATTTCTTCTTTCCCAATTGAAAAGAGGTTATATTGTTTGCGTTGCGTACATTCGCCAGAGTCCGTAAGTTTACGTATGGACGTAGACGTGAACGTAAAAGATATTTAAATGCGCAAATGGAAATTTTTACGTATACGTTCATAACATCACTTCAACTCTCTAATATACGTAGGAAATAACTACTTAACGAAATTATATTCCTCAATTAAAATGATGAAAAATAATGTCAGGTCATCAACCACGTAAGTTTGGTTAAACTATGAAAATTTTGCAAGTCGGCAATATTCAAACAAATTAGGTATGGAAATTAAACAAGGAGACCGGTTGTAAATTCGACAGCGAAGAAGGTGGACTCGAAAAGAGACTCTACTAAGGTAGAGAAAATAGGGTATCATTTTCAAGAGTCGCTTCACTTATCCGGGTAGATACTGTATACATGTACCTCCATTTGTACATGTACTTCGAAAAAACTGTTAGCCAACCTGTATACCAATATATTGTAGGTAACAATGCTTTTCATAATTTTTTGACCAGTGCGTGCTCTTTGCTGCAGCTTAAACGGTTTTTGTAAGATGTTCCTAAGTGCCTTTTCAAATCGCCTTTCAAGACAAGTCGTTTGGAACATTCTTCACACTTGAACGGTTTTTCTCCAGTATGAGTTTTCAAATGCCTCTTTAAATCGCCTGTCTGGACAAACTGTTTCGGACATATTTCACACTTAAACGGTTTTTCTCCAGTGTGAAAACCGCTTTTTCGTGTTAATTGTTTCAAACATTTCACATTGGAACGGTTCTTCTATAGTGTGAATTTTTAAGTGCTTTTTCAAACTACCATGTATAAACTGTTTTGAACATATTTCACACTTGAACGGTTTTTCTCAAGAGTGAATTTTTAAGTGCGTTTTCAGATTGCCATTCCTCGTAAACTGTTTCGAACATATTTCACACTTGAACGTTTTTATTTCGGTGTGAATTTGTAAGTGCGTTTCTAACCTAGTTTTTCGTATAAATTGTTTCGAACATAATTTACACTTGAACGGTTTTTCTTTAGTATGCATTTTTAAATTGTCATTCCTTGTAAATTGTTTCGAACAATTTTCGCACTCTAATGGTTTTTTCCAGTGTGACTTTTTAGATGTTTTCAAACTACCATTGCTTGTAAACTTTTTCGAACATATTTCACATTTGGACAAGTTTTTACCAATGTGTATTTTCAAATTATTATTTAAATTTATTTCGGTAGGAAATGTTTTAGAACAAATATTACATTGAAAAAGTTTTTCATTAAAATGAAATATAATATTTTTTGTAGGTGGGTGTCTGAATTTAGTACGCATACAATTTTTACACCAACAATGTACAAATTTTCGATTACAAAATTTTGTTACTTTCTTTACACAATGAATAACAATAAAATGAGAAAGAAACTGATATAGTAAGAACATATTGGCCGCAATAGTAAAACGTTTGGCAACATCTTTCAAAGTGGGCGTTGTATAGGTTTCCTTTAGACGACCTGAAAGCTAAAGCGAAAAGTATATTAATTTCAATGCGGCACTACTAGCCTGTTGCTTTAATAAATCGATTCATCAGAATCGATTTTTAAAAATTGAATCGATTCGATTCAACAATCAGGTAAAATAAATCGATTCACGAGAAAAATAGGTTGATTCGAATTATTACACTGAGAGAAAAAAGTATTTTATATTTAAAATATCGTAAGGAAGAAATTCTTTAAATATTAACTGAGAAAATTTAATAATACCATAATATTATAATTAATAATAAATGTCCAATAAATACAAGGTTTTCTTTAACAAAAAATTTGTTACAGTAAGGTATAGTGGATATTAACAATTCTTTTAATCGGTAATATACGTATATTTAAAAATAACTATTATGTTTATCTTAAGATTACAAATTGCTTAATATTAAAATATAAATATACATTTTTTATTTCCAAAAATCGTTTATAATATTAAAGCATTTAGAAGTATTTTATGTCGTTTGATATTTTGGTCTAAATCTTACATCATCGTCTAGATCTTACATGTTTTTACTTTTAATAGGTGATCTGAAACCTTTTATAATGGGTGGTGTGAATAAAAGCAAGCATTTGCTAACTTAGCATACGCTAGGCAGTTAAGTGTTTGCTTATTATCGAAGTGAATAAAAAGTCTTAAAATCCGGGAAACATTATACTAAAGCTAGTACTATCCGGAAAAGTGTAAGCAAAAGCTACGGGCAGCATATGCTAACCTATAAGCACTTACTAGGTTCACGTCACGATATACTCCCTTTCACTAATCCCTGTACTCTATGATGTCATGCACGCTCGGCTCATGTCACGACAGGTCAGTGAAATATGTGTTTCTCACAGGATGGCGTGATAGTAACGACGAGAAAGACGACAAAAATATTGATCGCAAATTGTTTGTAAGATTGTTGAAAGACCACATTATATTACTGGATAAATCTAAAAAAAAACACCGTCCGTGATGAAATCTAAGACAGAAGCATGATCTACTCTCAGTGCTGAGTATTCTTCTTCAATCAGGAGACTCTTCACTATAATACAACTAAAGTATTGCAAAACATAAAAACTATCATAAAAAATAAGACAGATGTAAAAGATACCAGCAATAAGCCCATTAAATTGAAAAAATGGGAAAATGAGTTTGTACAAATAATAGACCAAGACAATCCAGTATATCACAAAATTACAGGAAATATTTCGGTTGGCACTGGCCTATCCACTACAGGAAACAATATTGTGCACGATAGTGTTACTGAGCAAAATCTAGAAATGCTACGACCGATACATGAAGGTGCTGATCGCATGAAACAGAAAATAAGGAAAAGCACAAAGATGGTAGCAAATTATGAAAGTCAAGAAACTATGGACTTGTCCACCACACAACTACAATGAATTGTATTGTTACAGCAAATCCAAATTAACAAAATAAGACTGGAGAGAAAAGCTCTCTCAAAAACAAAAGAACGAATGTTTGAAAAAGTCAACTCGAACTGTTTTAGGATCGGATGACTTGTATCTTATTCAAGATTTGTAAATTGTGGACTTCTTTGATTTCATTTTATTTTTTTCTGGTATTGACTGAAGACTAAAAATAGTTTTGTTTGTATGGAACCAAGTAAATATTTTTAAAACGAAAAAAACGATATTTAAGAAACTTTGCAGGCAAGTACAATCACGCATCTGATGCCATATTTTTTGTTACTACTGTACGGTTTCACCCTTTTTAATTTAAAGTATGAAAGAAAAAATTACTTTAACAAATAATTTCCACTTAACTTAGTATGTACTTAGTATATATTTAAATTAAAAAATTTGAGGGTATTTCCGGTGAAACCTGCAGTAGTAACAAAAAATATGTCATCAGATGTGTTATGCGTCATTGCACTTGCCTGCAAAGTTTCGTAAATATCGTCCTTTTCGTTTTAAAGATATTTACTTGGTTCCATACTTTATCCCAACCCTGTATATGAACGATTTATATTTTATTTAATCGACTTTATAAAGGAATAGCACAGTTTACAAAAAAAATGGTATATTCAAAACTTTCATATCGAAACTCTTTAGGTTGATTGTTTATGGTATATTGAGTAATTGCATCACAACAGCGCGTTTGTCTTTGCCTCTCCTGTTTGTGTTAAAATTTTCGTAGTGAACCTCAACCATTAAGTTGTTTTCTTCATCAGGGTTAATATTTAAGTCCCCATAGTCGAAGTCATCGTTCAGATGCTTTGCTATGTTATGCAGAAAAGCAAAACTTATTACTTTTGATACGTTGTTAAAGGCGATTCGAACACATTTTCCAAGAATGGGAAATCTTTAACTGACCAACATATCTTTCTATTATCACTCTCTCCCTGGAATGTATTAGGTTGAAGCGCCTTTGTTGACGGTTACGAGGAGGCTTGTAGGGTGTTATTAACCAAGGAGACACCCCGTATCCTGAATCCCCTAAAAGACATACAGTTACATCATAACGGGACATGATATCCCTGATGAGGCTCGTTCTCCACACTCTTCCGTCATGAACACTGCCGGGCCAGTCGGCACTTATACTTGTAAACTGTTCCAGGGCATTACATGTAGCCTTTACATTAATACTGGGATAACCTTTGCGACAAATATATTAATCTCCATGTCGAACCAGTCCTGGTTTAAGTATTTCAACATAAGTGCAATCAAGTGCACCTATCACAGTTGATAAACGAAAGTCTCTTCGCCACAAAACCTTTGCCTCGTTGATTTCAGATGCCGTCGCCGGGAAACGGATCCAATTGCCTGATTGATCAACTATACGATTCATAACATGCTTTATAGTCTTGTTGGCGGTTGTACGGTGGACGCCTAGATCTTCTCCTATACCGGATTGAAAATCAGGGTCACTAACAAACCTCAAAAATATTTCCTTTTGTTGCCTTCGAGAAATACATCCACCACGTGTTTCGAGAAGGAATTCAGCCGCTAAAAAATGTATACTTCGACTTTCAAATCTGAAGAGTTCTTTATAGTTGCGCAGTCCGATTTCCCTACGAACACTGTAAATTTTACGTTTACGGATGGGCATAAATTCCGCCATTTTTGAAAACAAACCACTAATTTGAAACTGTTATCGTAGAAAAATCTAGACAAAGTGAAGTGTGCCCCGACCACACTTACAGAGCTATAGAAAAAACCAGCTGAAGTTTTTATTTACCTCATTATTTAACCCTAGAACGCTAAGCTTCGTAAATTTTACGACGGTGATTTTTATTTTCGGCCACCATCGTTCGGATCCGTTAGCTATCGGGTTCTGCGTCTAGCTATTCTCTCAGACAGTGTTGGTGAATAGCCCGTGTGTGTTGGTCGATTTTTAAGTGTACCGTACTGGCAGCTATAAGACGCATATCGTAAATTTTACGAAAGGTTAGTCTTAACGTAACTTTTGTTTTTATCGCGCTGTACAAAAATAAATTATTTTTCAGATTTTTTTCTTTGTAAATATAACTTGTAGTACTTGCAAGTTATTTCTAAAAAATATGTCTAAACAAATAAAAGAAAACAGACCTCTTACTCAAGCCGAACTTGAGAAAATATCAGAGAATTTGACTCTAGAATCAGATGAGGACAGCGCCCAGAAAAGTGGAAGCGAAACAGAGGATGTCATAGAGTTTGAAGATTTTGAGGACTGTGGAAGTGAATACGTACCTTCAGAAGATGAGGACGGAGACGAATATAGTCCTCCTAGAGCAAAAAAAAATAGGACTTTACATGAACAATCAAATAAAGAAACACATGCGGATAATCAAATAATGGCAAACGATTCGTTACCTGGAACATCCAGAAGTAACGAACCTGAACAACAAGAATATGAATCATTGAATACAGAAACAAGTTCACAAAGAAGAATCGTAAGAGTTGATGAGACAATTCGATCGCAAGTGAGACTCGTAGGGAAAAATGGTCATCGATGGAGTGCTGTTCCCAAAGCGACATCAAAAACTCCGCAACGAAATATAATTCATATTTTTCCGGGTCCAGTAATAAATTTCCAGAACGATTCTTACGCAAACGAATTTTTCAAACTATTCATAACGGATTCTATGATTGATAAAATTGTGTTACATACAAATGCTATGATTGAAATAAAATCTGCTAAATATAAAGCAAAATCTGCTACAATATCTACTACTAGTCCTGACGAGGTAAGAGCTTTTTTAGGATTACTAGTATTGTCAGCGTATTTGAAAAGTAACCATTTGTCGACCAAAGAGTTATTTGATGATAAAATATCTGGAGCAGTATTCAAGGCAGTCATGAGCCGTGAAAGATTCAAGTTTTTATTGGATGGATTGGCGGCTATCAGAGATATTTGGGATGCATTTATAAGTCAATGCAGACATTCATAGAAACCAAGCTCTTACGTTACCATTGACGAACAACTGCTAGGTTTTCGGGGAAGATGTCCCTTTAGAATGTACATACCTAACAAGCCTTCTAAATATGGCATAAAAATAGTTTTGGTATGCGACGTATCGACAAAATACATGTTCGACGCCATGCCATATTTGGGTAAAAGCACAAACACTAATGGGATACCTTTGGGCGAATTTTACGTAAAAACGTTGTGTGAAACTATTTCAGGGTCCAATAGAAATATTACAATGGACAATTGGTTTACGTCCGTCAAACTAGCTGATGATTTATTAGCTCCTCCTTACAATCTTACCATGGTTGGTACCATTAGAAAAAATAAACGTGAAATACCAGCAGAAATGTTAGCAACCAAGAATCGCGATCCAGGCAGCTCTAAATTTTGTTTTGACAAAGAAAAAGTGCTTGTCTCCTACACTCCAAAGAAGAATAAAAATGTTCTACTTTTATCAACTATGCACCAAGGATGTAGTGTTTCAAAAACTTCAGGAAAACCGGAAATTATTGAGACTTACAATCAGACAAAAGGAGCAGTGGATACATTGGACCAGATGTGTTCAATTATGAGTTCTTCCAGAAAAACTAAACGATGGCCCCTATGCCTTTTCTTTGCCATGCTAAATATTGCCTGTGTAAATAGCTATATTTTGTACAATGCTCATAAAACAAAACGCCGACAGAAATTGATCTCCAGAAAAGCATACATGCTGGAGTTGTATAAACTTTTAGTGGCACCATGGTTAGAAGAACGAGTGAAAATACCCACTTTGCAGCGCTCACTCCGTGAAACTATAAATCAGATTCTAGAAAAAACAGCAACAGAAGACAGACATACAGTTCTAGAAGAGAGAACAGCTACTAACAAGTCCAATAGAACCATTTGTGCGATGTGCCCTTCAAGAAAAAGACGAATGACAACTCACTTCTGCTCAAACTGTAAAAAACCATTTTGTAGTGAGCACCGTGGTGAAATTTGTCAAACATGTTCTTAATAATGATATGTTAATGTCAATTTTTAATAAATAATACATTTTTTGGCTATTCTTTGTTTTGGTATGAAAAAAAAACACGAAAAAAAAGTCGTAAAATTTACGAATGCTTAGTCTTAAGTAGTGTTAGAAATATGCTTAGCGTTCTAGGGTTAAGCAAAAGCTAGACATGGGAAAAAATCTAGAACTATCTAGTCCTAACACATGCTAAGTTTATTCACACCAAATCTAGTATTTGCTTATAAATAGTCTAGATTTACCAAAAAGTTGTTTTTATTCACACCACCCAATGTATATCATGCAACTATAAAAATAGAAAAACTAATTGTCATTTTTCTCAAGTGAGAATTTTTTAAGTGGAAATTTAATTTGCCTTTAAGTGTAAACCGTTTTGAACATATTTCACATTTAAACATTTTTTTTCTAAGTGTTTTTTCAAATCGCTTTTCCGGGTAAACTGTATTGAACATATTTCACACAAGAACGGCTTTTCACCAATGTGAATTTTTAAGTGAACATTTAAATTACTTTTTTCTGTAAACTGTTTCGAACATATTTTACACTTAAACGGTTTTTCTCCGGTGTGAATTTTCAAGTGCTTTTTAAAATCGCCTTTGTGGATAAATTTTTTCGAACATATTTCACACTCGAATGATTTTTCTCCGGTATGAGTTTTTAAGTGATAACTTAAATAGCTTTTTAGTGTAAACCGTTTTGAACATATTTCACACTTAAAGGGTTTTTCTCCAATGTGAATTTTTAAGTGAATAGTTAACTGGCTTTTTAGTGTGTACCGTTTCGAACATATTTCACACTTGAAAGGTTTATATCCTGTATGAATGTTCAAGTGCAAATTTAAACCGCTTTCTAATGTAAACAGTTTTGAACATATTTCACACTTAAAGGGTTTTTCTCCAATGTGAGTTTTTAAGTGAACATTTAAATGTCCTTTTCGTCTAAACTGTTTCAAACATATTTCACACTTGAACGGCTTTTCTTCATTGTGAACATTCAGGTGATAATTTAAATTAGATTTCTGAGTAAACTGTTTTGAACATATTTCACACTGAAAGGGTTTTTCTCCAATGTGAATTTTTAAGTGAACATTTAAATGTCCTTTTCGTTTAAACTGTTTCAAACATATTTCACACTTGAAAGGTTTATATCCTGTGTGAATTTTCAAGTGCAAATTTAAATAGCTTTCTAATGTAAACCGTTTTGAACATATTTCACACTTAAAGGGTTTTTCTCCAATGTGAATTTTTAAGTGATCATTTAAATGTCCTTTTCGTGTAAACTGTTTCAAACATATTTCACACTTGAATGGTTTTTCCTCAGTGTGATTTCTCAAATGACTATTTAAATTGCGTTCCTTTATAAACAATTTCGAACACATTTCACATTTAAACGGTTTTCCTTCAGTGTGAATTTTTATGTGCATTAATAAATTTCTTTTAAATTTAAACCGTTTCAGACATATTTGACACCTGTATGGTTTTTCATTGAAATGGAATATATTTGCTGTAGGTAGATGTCTAAAAATAATACATAAACAACTTTTGCACCGACAATCCTTATAATGTCGCAATGTTCGTTTACAATTTCTTACTATTTTTACATGATGAATAACAATAAAATGGTACAGAAACTGTGACTTGGTAAGAAAAAAATGGCCGCAATAGTAACAATTGGTTTCATAAAATTTTCCAAATTGGACATTGAACAGGTTTCTTCTAGGTGACCTGAAATCTAAAACGAAAAGTATATTAATTTTCAAATTTTTTTTTTATTTATTATTGAAAATAGGGGGAAGCGACTAGTTTCGGTAAGTGACCATTATCAGGCGTAGTAAAAAACGGGACAAAAAATTAATTAAAATGGCATCCCGCTAAGCCGACTAGTGAGTGAATAAAATATTTATCTCTTCATGGTTACATCCCGTATTTTTGGCTTCAAACACCAATAATGCATTTTATACAAAACTTTCTTTAGAACCAGCAAGTAAAATAATAAGGCGTATGTCTTCCCTTTCTTGTAGGGCACGTGAATAGACCTTCAATAAATGGACGTTTTTTAAAATTAATAAAGTCTTGTTCGCTTTTTGTCCTGCAAAATCTGTTGTTGGCTTTTTTGAACTTATTACTGCTTCTTGGCAGGCATTCCACCACAATACGACTTTTTTGGAGAAGTTGAATTTTATGAATTTTTATTTACTGATTTTTGTTCAGGATTATTGGCCATTGCGCGGTACATGGGTGGGCGTTGTTTTATTTATTTTATTTTGTATTATATTTTTTACTCAATATATAAAATAAAGTTAGTAATATGCAATCTCTTTCTTTTTAATTTTAAGTTCATTTTTAATTAAGTTAACATATGTAATGCATTCAATTACTAATAAAATTTGCTTTTAAATGATGTCACATTGTACAATACAGTTTGTATCCCGCTAAAGGGCGTTAAAATAAAAATAGCGCAATGAATAGTCATATTGCTTAATTTTGCATAAAATTACATTTTCGCTAATGTGCTATACTTGCTACCTATCCCTATTTAAATTGTATTGGTTAGACTGACGGAGGGGAGAGGGAAGAAATGACATATGACACTTGAGGATACTATTGAAAGATGCTCGTCTTGAAATAAACGTCGAACTGTTTTTGCGTTTTTTTTTAAATGTCTACTTCAAGATATTCTGAGTTACAGCCGGTCACTACACTTAATGAATCACCCTGTATATGAAAGCACAAGAAATCGTCTAAGCTTTAAAAGAGTAGAAAGTTTAATTTTGTTGCACTTTAAGGTACCAAAACTTGACTTTGAATATTAAAAAAATAAATATTTTTGACTTTTATTTTCTTTTTAGATTTTAAATATTCTTTTATTCAATATTTGTTTTAATTTCTTTAAAAAAATTCTTTATTTAATTGATATTTTTATTAGGCCGATATCGCACTCTACATTATTAGTCGATACCGATATCGGCAAGAAGGCCGATATAGCTGATACAGCTGATAAATTGATATCAGTATCGATCGATCGATCCTTACGAAAGACCCTGTACATATCTACTACATACAGTGCTTTTCAGATAAAAGTATCCACCTTAAGTAACTTTTGAAGAACTGATTATTACAAAAAACAAAAAAATACGTCAATAAATATTCGAAGGGGGAGATATCGTGCCATATTTAAGTTTGCTAAAAAAGTCACCCTTTCACCCTACTATCATCCCTTCAATTTTTTAAATGGCTTGCCCCATTTTTTTATCCATTTTTGGATTGCTCTCGTTTAACTGATTTCAAAAATGTATAAAACATTGGGATTAAAGTAATTAGTTTACGATCTACAGAATTTTAAATTATAATAAAATTGAATTGTGCAAAACTTTTATTTTAATGATTTTGTCACAAGCGTTTCCAATGACAAAACGAATATTTCATTTTCAAAATTTATTATAAAAATTGTTCAAAATGTCCACCATTTACTTCCATACAATGGTATAACCTAGATTGAAAAGCCTCCCTGACATTACCGAACACGTGTGCATTTAAATGTAGGCATTCATACTCTATTCTTTGTCGTAAATCTTCTAAAGATTCTGGTTGGGTAGCATAAATTTTTGTTTTTAAATAACCCCATAAAAAAAGTCTAGAGGTGATCCGGTGATCTAGGTGGCCACTCCATCATCGAGCCTCTTCTACCTATCCAACGATTGGGAAAAGTTTCATTTAAAAATTGTCGTACTGGCAAAGCAAAATGTGGAGGCGCTCCATCCTGTTGAAAGACAAGCAAATCTTCAGAAAGATTATGATAATTTTCTATTATTGTTGTAATACGTGGATCAATTACTTCTCTCAATAACTCAAGATATGACTCTCCATTTAAGTTTCCGTCTAAAAAGAAAGGTCCGACTATGTGGTCACCTAGGATACCACACCATACATTTAACTTTTGAGGATTCTGTGTGTGGTATTCACGCACAACATGTGGATCACTCTCAGCCCAATATCTGCAATTATGTCTATTAACTAAACCATTAACTGAAAATGTGCATTCATCCGAAAAACAAAGGTTGTGCAACAAATGTGGATTGTCAGTCAAGCGCTGACTCAATAGTTCACAAAATTCAAGACGACGATCAAAATCATCTTCATACAACTCTTGAACCAATTTAATTTTGTATGGATGGTACTTATGCTTGTGTAATATTCGATAAACTGTGGAAGATGAAACACCTACTTCTCTGCTTATTGTTGTCAGTGACTGTGCTTGTTGATTTTCAAGACTTACTTGTCCTAAAACTGCGACTTCAATTGCTTCGTTATTTACGAGTTCCAGTCGGTTATGTTTTTTATTGCCAACTGACCCGGTTGATGTAAATTTATGCATAAGATCAATTACATACTTATGAGTTGCATGACCTCCTTGGTGTGTTTCGTTGAAAATTCTAGCAGCAGCTCGTGCAGAACTGTTATTTTTGTAGTATAAACCTACAAGTTCAATTCTTTCTTGTAAACTGTAAACGATTTTCAAATCAAATAAATAACCTCAACAAATCAATGTGCACATGTATCAAAATACACTATAAAAGTAATTTAAATTCATTTTTAAAATCTCCAATACCTTTACCATGTATCATAAAAAACTTCAACAAGTTTTTAGCGGTACGATTAAGGTATAATGTATTCTAAATCCAATTTTGCTGCAGTCAGTAAGGTGAGATGTAAAAATTTGTCACTCAAATAATGGAACCCTGTAGATCATAAACTAATTATTTTAAACCCCATGTTTTATACATTTTTGAAATCAGTTAAACGAGAACAATCCAAAAATGGATAAAAAAATGGGGGAAGCCATTTAAAAAAATTGAAGGGATGATAGTAGGGGTGAAAGGGTGACTTTTTCAGCAAACTTAAATATGGCACGATATCTCCCCCTTCGAATATTAATTGACGTATTTTTTTGTTTTTTGTAATAATCAGTCCTTCAAAAGTTACTTAAGGTGGATACTTTTATCTGAAAAGCACTGTATACTGTATACGTTAAATAAACCAATAAAAATGGTCTTTGTCTTTGTCTAGTTCGAGCTCTTTTCGCTTATGAAAAAACTAAACATACATACTCGTATTACTATTGTAAACAAAAAATATTAGTTCCATATCTTGGGAAAATTAATAATGACACAATTAATTTTTTAAATAAAAATATTTCACAAACTGTCTCAAATAAAAGCTCAGAGATGCTACTTTTAGGCACAAAAATGTTACTATCCAAATATGTATTATTAAAAATACAACAATTCATTGCTAATAATTTTCCTTGCCCTAAAAATATTTTATATTATAACTATTGATCGAGCTATTGATGTTGATTTTACGCACCCAGAACCCTTATTCAATTCTTTTCCCTTAAAATTGATCAAATTGATAAAATTTATTGAAAAAATAACATATTTCTATTAAAAAAAATATTTGTATCCTTATTATAATTTGCACAAGATATTTGGTTTACAATAGCTCAAACTAAATAAATCAATATAGTTTGAAGTGGGATTAACCCGTCCAAAGCAGGATGTACAGTCATGTAATCGATATACCAAGTTTGGCCCTAACATTTAAATCCTAACTACCCTACATATAGCCCCAAAGATAGAACCCCAGCTGTCACTTGGAAAATAAATAAAGACTCATAAAGTTTAATAAGTAATGTGCAATCATGATTCTGTAGTAAACACAAGTGTGAAACTGCTTTACAGATGGTGTTGCATTACTGGAAGTTGTCAATTAAAAATAATTTGGTTACATTTGCAGTATTTTTAGATTTACAGAGGGCATTTAAGACTATTAATAGGGGATGTATTGTGACAGTACCTTCACTTCGGGTTATTATAGAATAAATAGTCCAATCAAATAGACCTTTAAATCAAAATTTTGGAGGAAATACAGAAATTTTTGATATAAGTCACTTTAGAGTATTTGAAAACGATATAAAAAAAAATTGTTTTTCAGACAAATGTCGAAAAACAAGAAAATAAAGTGTGTTTTTAAGGTTATTTAAAAACGGTAGATGTTATAAAAAAATTGTAAAGCATAAAGTTTTACATATAAATGATATTTAGCATTTTTGTTATTATTAAAACTAACAGAGTTAGGGTAGTTAGAAATTAGGAGGAGATATATATGACTTATATACAAAATCATAGAGAGTTGAAAATTCAATGTTTTTGTAGTTTCTCTTTATTATTTACTCAAAAAAATATAAACTTTCTTTCCAGAAAAATTACTTTTTTTGTTTTTTTTTTAAGTTGTAACAATTTTAATTTATAAATTTTCAATATATTATACGACTTTAAATAAATCTTGAAGTAAACTTATTATGGCTTGCCTGACATGAAAAATAAGAGGAGTGAAGTAATAAAAACAACATCGCGACAGTTTTGTCCCCAGTTCCATTAAATAAATAAAAATTAATAACTAAAAATAAAATAAATTTACTAAAATATAAAGATATTAAAAAAATACATAAATAAAAAAAAATAAACAAAAATAAATTAAAAAAATAAAAGTAATAAATACAAATAAATAAATATTAATAAAAATAATTAAAACAAAAAATAAATAAAAAGAAACAAAAATAAATAAGAAAAATAATAAATATTTATTTTTGTATAAATAAATAAAAATAAAAAGAAATAAAGAAAAATAAATAATAAATATTTATATTTATTTTTCTTTTACATATTTTTATTAGTTTTTATTTTTATATTTATTTTTAATAATTTTTATTTATTTTTAGTTATTTTTATTTATTTTTATTTATTTTTATTTATTTTTATTTATTTTTATTTATTTTTATTTATTTTTATTTATTTTTATTTATTTTTATTTATTTTTATTTATTTTTATTTATTTTTATTTATTTTTATTTATTTTTATTTATTTTTATTTATTTTTATTTATTTTTATTTATTTTTATTTATTTTTATTTATTTTTATTTATTTTTATTTATTTTTATTTATTTTTATTTATTTTTATTTATTTTTATTTATTTTTATTTATTTTTATTTATTTTTATTTATTTTTATTTATTTTTATTTATTTTTATTTATTTTTATTTATTTATTATTATTAATTTATTTTTATTAGTTTCTTTCAATTTATTTCTTTTTATATATTTTTATTTATTTCTATTTATTATTTTTTTGTTTTTATTTTTTTTTGTTTTAATTATTTTTGTTTAATTTTATTATTTATTTATTTTTTTTACTTATTTTTATATATTTTTATTTATTAATTTTTATTTAAGTATTTATTGGAACTTCAACTGGGGGCAAAACCGTCGCGATGTCTTTTTTATTACTTCTTTCCTCATATTTTTCATCTCAGGCAAGCCATAATAAGTTTACTTCAAGATTTATTTAAAGTCGTATAATGTATTGAAAATTTATAAATTAAAATTGTTACAACTTTAAAAAAAGAAATAAAAATAATTTTCCGAGTAATTTTTTTGAAAAGAAAGTTTATATTTTTCTGAGTAAATAATAAAAAGAATTTACAAAATCATTGTATTTTCAGCTCGCTACGATTTTAAGTCATAATAATTTCCTCTTAGCTTCTAACCACCCTAACTCTGTCAGTTATGCCAAAGAAGGCAGCAAAGCACCTCGGGAATTTTGAGTTGAAACATATGCCACATTTTTAGGCTATTTTAAGGCTTATTTTTATACCCTATTCAAAAATTTTATGCTCCTCATTTTTTGCAAAAATCAAGGTGGTCTGCTAGCTTCGAACGAAGTCAGCAGAGCACCTCAGTTTTTAAAGCGTTTTTCCAAAACCAACGACACCATATTTTTAGGCTCTTAAAATATTATAAAACTTTTCGAAAAATGTTGTTATTTTTAAAAAATACAGGGTGCTTTGCTAGCTTCGAACGAATCCAGCAGAGCACCTCGGTTTTTTTAAAGCTTTTTTCTAAAAACAACTACACCACATTTTTAGGCTATTTTAAGGCCCTTGAAATATTATAAAACTTTACTAAAAAATTGCTATTTTTAAATAATAGAGGGTGCTTTGTTGGAGCAAAGTCAGCAGAGTACCTCAGTTTATTATTTTTTTCAGAAAACTAGTTATGCTACGTTTTTAAGCTATTTTTAGGCTCTTAAAACAATATATAATTTTACAAAAAAAATGTATTTTTTAAAGAATACAGAGGGTGCTTTGCTAGCTTCGAACCAATCCAGCAGAGCACCTCGGTTTTTTAAAGCTTTTTTCTAAAAACAACTACACCACATTTTTAGGCTATTTTTAGGCTCTTAAAATAATATAAATTATTCAAAAAAAAAGGTTTCTTTTATTTATTTTCTTTTCGCAATCATGAACATATTTATGACATAACCAGTTACATAATGTTCAGCTGTATGTAACTCAAAGTAGATAGATCATTTGGACACTCGCTGCGATTACAAAAATGTCACTTTGTAAGTCAAATTAAAAGAAAATTTGTATTAAATACTTATTAAAATTAGGATAGGATCATTGAAAAAAACCCTTAATTAACAAACATTTTAATTTCTACGATTAATTATATCAAGGTGGAAAAAATAATCGAAATCAATGATGAACAATATACAAATAAGTTGTTTTAGCTGGGGTTGATTTATTTAAAATTGGTGTCCTTGTTAAAAATTCTATACCTGTTGATTATATTAAAATTACAAAGTAAATGTTCAAATCAAATCTAAATATCAATCATATCATAATACCTACTCATATGCAGTCTTCAATAATATTCCTATCTCACGTGACTAAATTGACTAAAAGTAACATTAATAACTTCAGTAGTAACCCTAAAACAATGACCTATTTGACATACCTAATTCTATTGTTAAATAAGTTGTTATAAAAATCAGTAAGAACGGCCTTTTTTTCAGTAATTTCTTGTTTTATATGTAAAAATTACTACAAAATTATAAATCTGTAAATTGAAAGCAAAAAAATAGGTATATAATTAATAAATAATTAAACTATTAAATAACCTTTTAAGTAATAAAAATATATCTCTGTCTATGGGCGGTATATTAAAGAGGTCGATTTGTTGATGTTTTTTAATTAGTTTAGCTGACGTCTGACAAGCAACCCCTTCCATAGACCATTTTTTTTCGAGTTCATCAAACAGAAGCCGAACTTGTTTCTGTATTTGCGGTATTCAGTTATTAGTTGACCTATTGTGTCGGCAAAGTTGTGCCGCACTTTTTCTGAGTTGTCTGATTTTTTTTTTTTTTAATAAAAAAATAGAAATTTAAATATTATGAATTTTAAGTGCAACACACTGCGAACGGCAGCTTTTCAGTCTGGAGAGCTAGGGTGAATTCGGAATTAAATCAATGTGTTTGAGTAAAGTAATAATGTCGAGCGCCATGCAACTTTAATACAATAAATGTCAATATCAAACTATACGACTAAAACTTTCCCAAGTTGCAAAATTTAAAGTTACTTACAATGATATTGATATTGTTTGATATTAACCAATATTCAAATAAACTTTTAAATAAACAATGATTATGAACTTTTCTGAAAATGGAAAATTTATGTACCAAAAAAAGAAAAGAAACAACTTATTATGTCACTCTCAATTTATTTTTAAATAATATTCAAAATACGGTTTCTGGTTTATATATATGTAAATGATGACCTTTATCATATTACCTATGCTTATCAACTTAACATTTTCAATAAATGAAGTTAATGATTAAAATTGTGATTTTAAATTATTATAGTTAATTAGAAAAAATGTATGATATTAAATAAATATTAATACGACAGAATACCTTTCATAGCTATGTTCGGTTTACAACCTTTTATATTAATTAAATAACTTTTATGTTCTAAATTATATACCAAATTATAATCATCAGTAGTGTTATATTTAAATTACTTAAATAGTTAAATAAAAAAAATGTATTATTAAATAAAACCTGGTTTGGTGAACTCGTGGTTCGCTAACTGGACTTAGAGCTTTCGGTAACAGATCTCGGGCCGGTTACTGGTAACAAGTAGGTTGACTACATTTCCAAAGGAAAGGTACAGTTGAATCTGGTTGTGGATGAAAGGTACAGCTGAATGTGGTTGTAAGCAGCAAACTACGTCTCGAAAAAGACTCAGCTGGACTTTGGAATGTGGTAATTTATACATCGTGAAGACGAAACCAAATGCGGCTATTACAGCTATTCCAATATAAATTGATGCAATAAACAGGACGATATTCAAGGTATTGATTATGGATATCTCCATATAAATGAGTACTTCAGTAACCATCAAGCGATGTAGTACAAAAAACATGGAAGGCGAGCTTTCTACCGGACTATGTCCCAGTGTAGGTCCCTGATAAAAGAAATACGGAAATAATATCTATCCAGAAACGTAAGAAGGAGATTCGTGAAAGAACCTGAGAAATTTATTGAATAAAAACTCACCTATTAAGGGATGACAAAACTAACACTAGCCTTCACACGAAATGATGTGTCTCTTGCGGCTTTTCAAACAGAAAGGAACGAACTTGCAAAATGGCTATTCAAAGTTCCAGAAAGGCACAAAAAATTATCTGCGTTATTTTGAATTTCGAAATTAATTCAAACAAAATTTGAAATAAGAGCTTTTGATTGTTTAAAATAAAAATTTGTATACAAACGAACGATTGTACGCAATAACAGTTCTAACTAAGGCCATTCAGTAATAAATGACATGTATTTATGAAGTAGTACAAATTATCAAACTAACAAAAAGAAGAACTGAAGAAGTGACATAACCTAACTATTCTAATCAAACAAAATAAATAATAATTGGATATTATTAAAAATATATCATCTACCAGAATTGAATTATATGCACAACAAAACAATTATAGATGGTAATGTATTATAAAGTGATTAAAGAAAGTTATTTTATTGTGATTTATGTTTCAGAGCTTTATCAAACCCTCTAGTGCGGTCTAAATACTATTGAACAATTCTTAGTATATAATAGTTATCAAATCAAATACATGAAACTGGCTTTGTCAAACATTCCACAGAAGTGAAATACTTTAGTACTTACGACTCAAGCTAATTGTTTCATATTGATAGTAATGAAAAGGTTAGTACATGTAAATACATTCTTTGTAGATTTAAATAAAATATTCTTGTGAAAATATAAATGCTACAAAGTAAGAAAAAGCCAGCATCGTCGTGTCGGTGTATTTTTTAATTTAATTGATTAGGTTATTTTAAACATTTTAAATTAGATATCACACATTTCAATTTCTACGATTAATTATATTAATTAAATAGATGCAATAAATCATTCTTCAAATACTTTCGATGTTAAGGGTTAAAATTTTATGGTAAATGTGCATGGCATATACCTATTTATATAGGTATGTAATTTTCAACCCGGAAACTTTGCATTGCAATGAGTTGAAAATGTTGAATAGGAGCATGCACATATGGGACAGAGGAAGCTGTCGCTCGTCGCGCATATCTGTATCTGACATAAGTATCTGTCATGTGCAGATTCCTATTAAATTTTGTTCAGCTCATTGTAAAGTAGGTATACTTTCCGTGTAGAAAATTTAGAATCTGTAAGTTTATTTATAAATAAAATAAAACTGGTTAACAAATTATTAATTTAAGTTTCAGACAATGCAGAACTTTTTATTAAAAATAACTTTTTCCAAAAATAATTAAATAAAAAAGTTTTCCATATGCCGCTAACTTAACATAGACAGTTGAAGCCTTATGGAAAGCTTTTTTATTATTCATTTTAGGAAAAAAATGTATTCCTCATAAAAAGTTGCTCATGATCAAAAACCTAAGAAGCAACCATCTGATATCAAATTTTATTAGTCTTATACGAGGTTGGTCAAAAATAGAGGTTTAGTAAAATCATATTTTTCCAACAAAGCTTCCTGTATTATTTAGAAATGTAATTTTTATAGTAAATTTTATAATATTTCAAGAGCCTAAAAATAGCCTAAAAATGTGGTGTAGTTGTTTTTAGAAAAAAGCTTTAAAAAACCGGGGTGCTCTGCTGGATTCGTTCGAAGCTAGCAAAGCACCCTCTGTATTCTTTAAAAAATACATTTTTTTTGAAAAGTTATATATTGTTTTAAGAGCCTAAAAATAGCTTAAAAATGTAGTATAACTAGTTTTCTGAAAAATAAATAATAAACAATAAACCGAGGTGCTCTGCTGACTTTGCTCCAACAAAGCACCCTGTATTATTTAAAAATAGCAATTTTTTAGTAAAGTTTTATAATATTTTAAGAGCCTAAAAATAGCCTAAAAATATGGTGTCGTTGGTTTTGGAAAAAAGCATTAAAAAACTGAGGTGCTCGGCTGACTTCGTTCGAAGCTAGCAGAGCACCTTGATTTTTGCAAAAAACGAGGCGCATAAAATGTTCGAATAGGGTATAAAATAGCCTTAAAATAGCCTAAAAATGTAGCATATGTTTCAACTCAAAATTCCCGAGGTGCTTTGCTGCCTTCTTGGGCATCTGTCAGTTTTAATAATAGCAAAAAAATGCTAAATATAATTTTTTTGTAAAACTTTATGATTAACAATTTTTATTAAGAACTTTTTTTATAGCACCTAATGTTTTTAAATAACCTTAAAAAAACACTTTATTTTCTTGTTTTCCGCCATTTGCCGGGAACTGAAAAATAATTTTTTTTACTACCGTGCGTAAAGTACGTACTTTACGCACTCCACGAAGTGTGTAAAGTTGTACTTTTTTTCACTAGTGCGTAAAGTAAAACTCTTTACGCACTAGTTAAAAAAAGTAAAATTTGACAAAATTTGTACATAACAACAAAATATACCGTTTTATTTTATATGAACATTTTTTGCTATCTCCTTGTAAGACAAATAAATAAATTATTTTTGCTTATAGGTATCTATTTAGTGTCCAACAAATTATCAACAGTTTATTTTAATTATAATTTTCTCTAAATGTCATCGATTTAATTAAAAGTAAACATACAGTGGATGTCGTTTTTGGTAAAAATAAGTTGGCCGTGGCTGTGTGGATTAGAAGAACTGTCAATCTCTAAACTTTTAATTAGTACCTACCTTATAACAGAACACGACAAAAGTATACTTAAGTTCAAGATTAGATTCTAAAGCCAATTTTTTAAACTTAATCAAGTTTGTTAAATTCAAATTTTATTTGCAGTTTATTATATCTGTCATAATCGATATGGATTCAAATTTATCTAGCGATAGCGAATTTGATAATACTCCCTCAGATATCTTATACAGTGCACAAAAGGCCACTGAAAATTTATTGCCAGAAAAATCTGCATATATTTATCAGCAAAAATACAATGCATTTATAGAATGGTGTAGAAAGAATAAGGTGATAAAATATTCGGAAAACGTTATTTTAGCATATTTCTCTGATGAATTGAAGAATTGCAAAGCTTCTACCCTATGGTCGATTTATTCTATGCTTAAAAGCACCTTAAAATATAAAAACAACGTTGATATTTCGAAATTCAACAAGTTAATAGCGTTTCTCAAACAAAAAAATAAAGGTTATAAACCAAAAAAATCCAAAATTTTTGAACGAGAAGATCTAATTAATTTTCTGTTGAAAGTTCCAGATTCCAAGTTTTTAATGATCAAAGTAAGTAAATGCCTCAGTAAATGCTTGAATGCTCAGTATAAAATTAAAATATTCTGTAAAGTTTTGCAACGAGATGTGTGTTCGTATGGTGTGTTGCCTAACAAAATCAGTTGCTGTCCTAACAGGCCATCGGGGTTGTTAGGCAGCACATTATACCTAAAACTTTTATATTTTTTACAATAGCATTTATTTGGAGTTTTACATGCGCAACGTCAAGATATTTCCTAATGTTTAATAAATTATTTGTAACATTACAATATGTTATTTTTTAGGTAGCTTTTATAATTGGAATTGCGGGAGCTTGTCGCCGGGAAGAATTATGTAAAATGACAATTAACGATGTGGAAGATAAACAAACAGTGTATATTGTCAAAGTATCAGAAACCAAAAATGGAATAGAACGCATTTTTCGAATTTTAAATCCAAATAATTCTGCAGTTGATTATTTATCTTTCATAAAAAAATATACCTCATTAAGACCATCAAATATAAATTGTAACAGATTTTTTTTAAAATTCGCAAATGGAAAATATTCTAAACAGCCTGTAGGGATAAATACTTTTGGTAAAATGTCAAGTGTTATAGCAACGTATCGCGTTCCGCAAGGGACCGTACTGGGGCCAATTTTATTTAGCATATACCTTAATAACTTATTTTCTATAAATTCTAATGGCAACATTATCAGTTTTGCTGACGATACTGCAATTGTTTATGAAAGCACTGACTGGGTATCTTTGAAATTATTAGTTGAAAGTGACTTGCCTCATATATTTCACTGGTTTCAGCAACACTTACTTACGGTAAATTTCAGTAAGACATTCTTTGTTCCCTTTTCATCATACGCTAATGCTTTACCAAACTATAACAAAATCGAAATTAAAGTCAACAATATTGGAATAGAAATTAAAGCAGTCTCTAATATCAAATACTTGGGAATATATATAGACAATCATTTAAAATGGGATATTCATATCAACTTTGTTACTAAAAAGTTAAGAATGTTACTGCATACATTCAAATTCTTGTCAGAAATATTAAAATGGAATGAGTTAAGAATATTATATTATGCTCTTGCTGAAACCCATATAACTTACTCAATTATTGCTTGGGGCGGTGCACTTGATTGTCACATAAATAAATTAAATATTACGCAAAAATGGCTTATAAAGATTTTAATGAAAAAACCATATGCCTACTCGACAGAGCAGCTCTTCGAAGAGAGTCAGTTTTTTGATGTTAGACAACTTTTCTGTCAAAATCTTCTTATGCGACAGCATTATAATAAAAATGAGCTGAAAAAGAAAGAATACCATTACAATACTCGTTCTAGGCTCCATACTTTTATCTTACCTAAAGTCGATAAATCAAATACCCAGAGAAGTTTTTGGTACATGGGTCCAAAATTATATAACAGACTACCTACAGAAATAAAAATTATTAATTCAAAAAGAATGTACAAGAAAAAGATAAAAAAATGGATACTACAACACTCTCGACTAACGATACATGAAATGATTGAAAATTACTTTATTTAAAAAAAATAAATAAATATAAAAAAAAATTATATACTCATCTTAAGATCCTCAAAAAAAAAAAAACAAAACACACTTGAACTAAAATTAAAATTTTGTCAGTTGTATATTGACGGACTACAGACAGGTTTTCCTTGTGGAATGTTAGTATCACAGCTGATAAATAAATATTATAACAAAAAATTCATATTTTTATAAAATTTTGTTTAAGAGGTGCATTAATTATATTGTTTGTTTGATTATATTGTTTGTATCACATACAAGTGGTTTCACTACTTTTGTGATAATTTATGTTTATTCGCCCTTTGTATTTATATTTTTATGTAATTGTATATATATATTTTTTTTAAAGATGAATAAACATTATTATTATTATTATTATTATTATCTAAACTTGCCAAATCCAACGGCTTTTACAGGACACTGCTTTAGGAGGTCTTCAGCCACTATGCTGGCAAATTCTGGAGGAGACCTTCTAACGGTCAAAAAACATGGAGGATGGAAATCATCTGCTGTTGCAGAAGGCTACGTAGACAGCACAATAACACAAAAAAACAAAATTTCTAATAAAATTTTGATGGATGACAGTATGCCATCCACTTCCAAACAAAGCTACAATTTTACCGTTGACAACTCTAATGAAGAATTAGTGGAACCACTCGACAGTGAAACTAGAGTTACACAAAATATTTCAACCTCTTTACTTGAAAAGGCCAAATCCATACCACTCGAAGCTCAAAATAGGGTTACAGAAGTAATATCACAACATTTTTCAAACTCTGTGCTGGAAAAGGCCAAAACCTTAAGTTTTGGTAATTGCAATAATTGCACATTCAATATTAATATTCATAAGAGTTAAAAACCTATTTTTTAAATATTTCTTCATTTGTTAGTCATTTTGTTCTGTAAGAATTATAAATTTAAGTTCCAATAAATTTATTTTTGTTGCTGTGTACAATTTTTGGCACATTTTACTTTTTTTTACTAGTGCGTAAAGCACTTTTTTTCACTAGTGAAAAAAGTAACTTTTATATTTCTAATATTAGTGGATTATGTGTATGGTAGTAGAAAAAATATTGTATGCCACTCGTGTGTAAAGTCCCTTTTTTGACTCAAGTGATTGTCGCACTCGCCTGCGGCTCGTGCAACAACATTCACATTCGTCAAAAAAGGGTAACTTTACACACTTGTTGCATAAATAACTATTTTTTACATATCGTTTTCAAATACTCTGAAGTAACTTATAACAAAAATTCCTGTATTTCTTCCAAAATTTTGATTTAAAGGTCTATTTCATTGGACTAAAAATGAAACATGGGAAATAAGATGATTCCAAATAACAATCTTTATTTTAATTATCAACCCTTTTCATAATGAATGTAATGTTACAGAGAAGTTATTCTCTGAAACGTATAAACCGAGGTATAAACTAACTTAACTAAAACTCAACAATATCCTATAACTTTAAACTATAATAAATACTACTCAAAATATCTAAACTAATCAATTGTATCTCCAATGTGGGAAAGAAAGGTCTGTTACATCCTCTGTGAACTTTGAGCACAGCGCTTCGAATGATCCTTGATAACAAGGCAAGATTGAAGGCAAGATATAATTTTAAAGCAAAGTGCCTCGTGCTGGGAAAACTACTCACAACTTATCTCTAACTGACAACTTACAGCTACCACTATGGTGCAGAAACTACTGCCTTTGGCCTAATATTCTTCTCCTTCTGACCCTCTCACAGCAGAAGCAAAAGTGAGTGGGATTTATACTTTCTTTGAATAAGGTCACCTTAACTAAAGAACCATAATATAAATAAACTTCAGTCTATACTTTAAAACAAACTTACCGTGGTCACAATAAATCAAAGATACTTAACAGAAATATTCAGAGAATTCTTATCTGATGGATACAATTAATTTTTATGATATTTGTCATCTTAAAAACCTAATGTGTTAGATATCATGTTTTGCATGATACAGTATGTTTACAAGTAAATTGTCTCGTTTCAATATTATTAATGAAATTAAGGGCTATTAGTCTGGGGGGTTGTGCAGTGGAGTGGTTGGGTCAACATATGGAAAATAGTAAACATAAGGTTAAGGTAAGTAATTATGTTTCGTATACTATAGAGAATAATATGTCACAGGGTAGTAATCTGGGTCCACTAGTGTTTTTAATTTATATTAATGATATTGCTGGTGTAGCCGAAAGATGCTCAATACACTTATTTGTGGATAATACACTGAAACTTGTTTTAAAGAAATTAATAGTTCTATAAGTAAAATATATGATTATTGTACTTAACAGAAACTCATTGAAAATAAATTATGAAAAGAGTGGATGTTAATTGAGGGTACCTGAAATTTAAAAAAATCAAATGTGGTATCCCCGAGAGCATTGCAGTGTGTTCCTGTTGATGTACCTAGTAAAGTTTCAGAAAGTCAAAAATTTAAATATTTAGGGGTTATGGTTGATATAAATTTACAATTTAAGGAACATGCTAATAACGTCATCGTAAGCATATCATTTAAAATCAACTGTTTGAGGCACACTGTTCTCCACATCTCAGCAAATGGGCTAAAATAATAATTTATATTAATCTAATATTACATCATTTTAATTATTGTGCCACTATATTGAATTTGCCCAACCAGAATGAATTGCAATGATTGCAAAAGTTGCTGAATAGAGGTATAAGGATAATACTGAGCTGTTCAAGATTGGAACCAATCAATTCAAAGTTAAATGTGCTTCAGTGGTTGCCTGTTAAAAAATATTTGCTGTTCTATTCCCTGCTATTTATATTTAAGATTAAATCAGGAATCTCCCGAGTATATTTACAAAATATAGTTATATTTAGGATGTTCATGAACACAATATACAAAATAAGAAAAATTTTAGAGTGTTAAAAGATCATGAAAAAATGTACACAATATTCAGGGTTTTTTAAAGATGTAGAGGTACAGGCTTTTAATAATTTGCCTAAAGAATTCAAATGTGGCAATATTTAAAAGAAAACTCTGTGAGTACTTGCTGACCATTTGATGTTTTTTTTTTCTTTTATTATGTTTTGTAAAGTTGACAAGTTATCATTTTCCATATGTTGACTGTATACTTATGTATTTTTATTTTATTTTAAATGTATGTTGACTCTATATTTATGTATTTTTTTAATTTTATTTTAAATGTGAAGATGTATTGACATGTAAAAGTATGTTGACTAAATAAATGATTCATATATAAATGTACTTACTTTTTTGGAGAACAGACCACGGATACCCCTTCTTCTTTTGATTAGGAACATTTGTCACAATACGTTTTGATGATTTTGATTTTATTACGATTTGTTTGCGGCTACAGGGCTGTACAAAATAACTCGGATAATCAGTAACCTCAATCTCGCTCTTCAGAGTGGGCAAATCACAATGAGACGTCAAAAGTTCACTTTCATCTGTAAACTGAACATATCCGCTAATCACAGGCTTAATATCGCCGATATCTGCCTCTTTAATTTCGTTAGCGTTCTCAGGTTCTTTTTTAATAGTGCTAGGAAAATTATTAACATTGTCACGTACTGATTTGTACTCAATGTTTTCCAGGAAATCAGAACCTTCAATTTTAGGCAATTCACATTCTCGTTTGATCCCATCAAAATTTACGAACTCTCTCGTTATTTGATAGTCACAAATATTGTCATTATCACCAAGAACACAGTCTTGATGGTTTTTAAACGTTTTATCTTTTGAAGAACACCAATAATTTCCATCTACTTGATCGGAAACAAAATCTGGTTCCATTTTAATTGTCTCAATATTAGGATCAAAAAGTTCTTGTTTTACATCCATCATTTTAATAACTGAACAAAAGATAAAAAACTAGGTACTGTTGTCTACAAAACATAATGTTACTTCTTAAAAATGTTATAAACGACTTAAACGAGTGAAAATAAAAATAAAAACAAAACAAGACAAGAGACAAGTAATATTTTGGCATTTGACATCTAGCCTGGCATTCCGACAGGGTCGCCAACTCAATTCATAGAGGGTAAGTTCGGTTTGAAACTCGACGGATCGGACAGGGGTGCTATTTTCAAACTCGAGAGAATTCATTTCCATCAAGAGAAATGTCATACGTCAACGTAAAACCGTATTTTTAGGGCTCTTAGGGCCAGTGTGAACTCACTGACTGTTTCTCTCTTATTTAGAGATAATTAAAATTCTCATAAGAATTTTAATCCTCGATGTCTTTAAATACAACGTTTCCACATTGACGTATGACCATAGCCCTCAGAAAGTCTAGATACCGCTTGGCGTATACTGTCAATACAAAAAAATGACCCCATTCAAGCTTGTCGCCATGTTAGGTAAATTTATGTTTTGGCTACACTGATTTTTAGTTTGTGTGTTCTGTAATACGTGAACACCGATAATCTGCACTTTGTTATTAGTTATAAGTGAGTGAGACGCACAATTTCTAATTTCAAATTAAGAACAAAACTTTGACAAACCTATTTGAATTTCCTAGATCTGTTCAGACAGGACCGGTTTTATAAAATTTCTCGTTCTTGAAATGTTATTTTTACATGGTTATATATTATTGGATAAGTGGTTTGTGTACATATTGCTATGAGAATTATAGAGAAATTCAGTGAGATTTATGTAATATAATTCAAATTACAAGTAAACCATCTGTTCCTGTTTGGCAATATGGAGAAAATACATACTTCAATGTCAAATGTACTATTTAAAAGAATGTGATTGTTAACCGGACATTTATTTATATTATATTATGAAAATCAAAACTCGAATTTTTTAACTAGGGAAAGATATACTTACATCGGTAACAAGGTATTTTTAGAAAAACTAATAGATTACTCCTATTCCTATAGTTTATTTGAAAATGAATAATAGCAAAATTATATAAAAATATGGACCTTTGCCATAAAAACTGTGCTACCAAGCATTTTCAAATAAACTATAATGATAATTTGATTTAATAGAGCGAGTATAAGATCTCACCTGTTAGAGAAATTGGGGCATAGGGAAGAGATTATGAAGCAGGTAAGCAAAGTCATTGCAAAAGATAAATATATAGAAGTTATTTTAAAAATTTGATAAAAAACTAGTGGAACAACAAATGGAGAAGTCGCTATCGGAGATCCAATCAGCAGAAAGTAAAAAAAAACTTTGGCAATGTTGGAAAAGGGCCCAGCAATAGGCCCAAAACAATTCCTTGGTTTTTTAATAAATATAATCTGAGATGCAAAAAATACTGCTAGAGTGGAGAAGCAGTATTGTTCTAATGTAGAAAACCCAGGGACATACAGTAGTGCACTAACCATAGGCGAATAGTCACTAAATTATACAAGAGTCCCATCTCGATTTTATTTTTAAATATTTTTGAGAATACCTATTATTATTTGTTACATTGAGTTTAATAAAACCACAGATTTCGAATGTATTGAAAGTTATTTAAAAAGTACCTCTATAAATATATAGAAAATGTGTATATGACTAACTGTTTTATTAATCTTTTTTTGGGGTAGGTAAATATATTTTGAAAAATTTACAAACTTCTTTTGAATAAAAGACAAAATATTTCTGTTTTTATTAACTGAACAATATTTTATACAAACATAATATATACCTATTTAAAAGAAAATATTACATTTTACAAGTATCGCATATTTATATGAAATAACTTACTCAATAAGAAAGAATTAAATGAAACAAATTAATAAACAATGGATATGAAAAATTGCTTTAACAATTTAATCATTAGATAAACTTATTCTTACATATTGCTTTAATCAATTTATTTACTATAAAAGTATATTTCCTATCATTTATTACATATAATAAAATAAAGCATAAAACATACAAACTATAATATGTACCTACTTAGAACGGAACTAATATTATTGTATCAAGGTAGTAATAGTGGACATTTTCCGAATAAAAAAAAGTAAAAAAGAAGTAACGGTCGACACGTTTTTCTGACTATTGGTCTTCATCAGTACGGTGCAGCCGAGTTCAAAGGATCATGGAACTTGTGTTGGAAAAATTGTACAATAGGTCACTAACAAGGAGCCAATAACACATTTGCCGTTTCAGCTAGTATCCCCAAATTTTCTGGGCTTATACTAAAGTCACAAAATGATTCAATGGTCTTCCTATGGCTATCAGTTATTCTTTCCTAACATTTTTTGATATGCTACAACAAAACATACAAATTATTTGATTTTGTAAATACACAAATATTTGTGAAAACTTACACATGAAATGTTATTCCTTCCTTGTATCTTCTACCGTTAGATGCATTGTTACATTCACGTACAAAACAAAAAGAGATTTTGAAAATCCTGTAAAAATTTAACACCAAACCACAAATGTTTTTTATTAAAATAAAACACTAAACGACTAAACTAAAAAATAATGTTTTAAATAAAACCTTTACTAGAAGAACAAAATAAACAACACAACAGATAATAAAATCGATTACATACGTCGAACGCCGATCTTACGCTTATTACTAAACTTGCGCCGATTCTGTCTTGTCAGTAGTGCCAACTTAAAATTTATTGACATTTATTTATCATGGCGCCCATCATATGAGGGGTCAAATTTTTTTTACGATGCGGTATCTAGACCTTCTGAGGGCTATGCGTATGACATTTCTGATGAGAATCTTGAGAGAAATGAGTGCTCACATACTTTGAAAATAGGCCCCCGGAGCACGCACGGAGTGCGTGACGTCATAGACAGTTCACTCTTTTTATAATTTCAAGACGAACACAAGAGAAATGACAAATTACATTAATCATAGTTTGCACTTGAATACACTTTTGTGTTTGTGTATGGACTGTAAAAAGTAATTTTAATTAAATAGAAAATAGTTATAACAAAAACAAACCAGAAATAATACGTGTTAAACTGATTAATCATAAGATTAGAATATTAACATTTGACATTTTCGACACATTCCTACAGATACCCACTGATCTCCACCGGCTAACTCGGGGAAGAGTTAGCGCGCTCGGAGTACGTGATCTGTGGCAACCCGAACACGAAAGAGTACGTTCTGAGTGCCAAGACGACCACAATTGAGGCATACCGAGTGCACTCTGAGTACAACGAACACCAATCCGAACTCAGCCAGAAAATCATCATACGCTATGAAATGGCCTTGATTGAAATTTTTAATTTTATTCGTGGATGTGAATCTAAAGACCAAAGCAAATTGATTCCAGAGACAATCAACCATGGAGGAAGGATAATTACAACCAACCGTAGGTTACTCAATATAAATATTTGGTTCAATAAAATTTGCAGCTGTTCGTTGTCAAAGATAGCATTGTATAAATAGGAGAGCCCTGTTTTTCAAATCTGTGTATGTGACGTGACCTGTCAAGCTGTCAATATATAACGTCACCACAGAACCTCGCGCATACTATTGCCACGTTTGAGAATTCACATCGGATGTATCTGGGGGGCTATTTTCAAAGTATGGGAGCACTCATTTCTCTCAAGATTCTCATCAGAAATGTCATACGTCAATGTGGAAATGTTGTTTTTAAAGGAATCGAGGATTAAAATTCTTAGGAAGATTTTAATTCTCTCTAAATAAACCGAGAGAAACAGTCAGTGAGTTCACACTGGGCCTAAGAGCCCTAAAAATACGGTTTTACGTTGACGTATGACATTTCTCTTGAGAGAAATGAATTCTCTCGAGTTTGAAAATAGCCCCCCTTAGATGTTGTGAATTTTTTATCACATGATAGAGAATTAGATCTGAATGTAGATGTAATAAACAAACGCTCTAGACTTTATTTGGTCACGTGATAAAATGTCAATGACAAGTTAGAAGTTTATACTTTTTAAATTTGACTTTTGAGACTACAAATCAACCCAAATTAGAAATATAAACAAAAATTACACAAACTAATCATTTTAATATTTATGCTAGCATAAACAAAGGATAAATTGACAAACTTGGCTTCACAGAACACTTACTCTCTGGCATGGAACGAACATCTCATTTCAAATCGAGATGTAAAAAATGTAATCTGAACAGGTACATCTGGGATAAACAAACGCAGATGTAGATGTAGTAGTGTCCGATGTGGATAAAAAAACGCTCGAGATGTAAAAAATGCATCCGATGTGGATTCTCAAACGCGGCATTTACAAACAGCCTTATTTATTCATAATTGTGGTGGAAATGTGTAAGTCAATAAGGTCCGTATTTATAAACAGATCTCAGCCAAGTCCGACTCAGAGTCTTCCTAGAACAGAAAATAGAACCGCCAAATCCAATTATCTAATACATTTGGCGAATTCTTTTTTCAGGAATACGTCGCGCGGTTTATAATAATCTATTAGCTGATCGAGTGGAATTTAGTGATTCTGAATTGGTTTGGGTTTGCGAAATAACCAAAACAAGCCTTGTCATTATTAGCTTCGTTCGCGACAAGAATCCTGAATCGAATTATAACACTAACGATTTCGCATGCGCAATAGTTAAAAATCTGATGTTTTCCTATCTAGTTATTATAAGGTTTGTTCTGGTTCTCAAAATGAAAACTGTTTTGAAACTGCGCCGGACCGTATGCGTAAAGGCAAAAAATCCCCGACTGTTTGAAATTATTGGAAAACCAGAACACGTCATAAAGGTGTTTTGTTTATTGTTTATTATAATAATGAAGTTCCTTTTGAAAGCTCAGCTTCAAATAACATTTGCATGTATATGTTTATCATTATCATCACATTTCAATGGAATAAATAAAAACAGAATATTAAAAAATTAATAATTCTAAAATTGCTTTAATTTACAAATAAAACAAGAACAAGAGACATTCGTCCACATATAAATAAACAATTTGGGATTGTATACGTTTCGTATGGTCTAAAAAGCCAATACAATATTCATAACACTTCAAAAACGCATGCGCGGTCAAAACAGTGCGAGTCGATCCACACTCCCAAGCATGAACACTTTTTGACTGTTTACAACAATCACGGATTATTTCGGATACGAAACCAGAACACTGGACTGAGAGATCCGAAGTAGTCCCAGAAAAACCAGAACACTTTTTATCTACTGCGCATGAGCCCGACAGTTGTGGATCGTTATTTCTCAAAACCAGAACAGACCTAGAAACTTTTTCCGGTTATTTTGTAGAACCTATTGCATCACATCTATAAATGTTTAGAGGATAAACTAAATATATACATTTTCCACATACATCTAACTCGAAACATTTTTCTATAATATATAGGTAACATAAAGTCCCCCCAGATGTTCCGACTTCTTCCAAACTCTAATCATTTCACCTCAGGCCGAAATAAAACTAAAGTTTAAAATTTAATGTTTTTTCCTTTATCCATTTTTAAGATTTCTTCAAAATTCGAAATTTACACATTTTCTCAAATATCTCGAATACGGTCCATTTTAGACAAATTATGTATAGAATAAAAATTATAGAAAATTATATTAGAAACAACTTTTATTTGAACAATTTTTATAAATTTTTTTTTTTACATTTTGTCAAATTTCTCGAATATGGACCATTTTAGGAAAATTTTGTAAGGAACAAAAATTATAGAAAATAATAGTCTAAGTAACTTTTATTTAAAGAATTTTCTTCTTCAAACGTAAATAACGGATATATTCCATAAAATATAAAAATGACCATCCATAAAGTACCACCCCAAATGTTCCGACTCTGCCCAAAATCTAATCAGTTTACTGGAGGCAGGAATAAAGCTTAAGTTTAAAATTTGGTGTTTTTCTTTGTATCGGTTCATGAGTTATGGTGGATACAGACACACACACACACGCGCGCGCGCGCACGTACGTACGTACGCACGCACCCCCGCACACACACACACACACACACACGTATACGCACGCACGCACATCATCCCAAAAATAGTCAAAACGGATTCAGGGGACCCCAAAACGTAAAAATCCGTCGAAAACTGGAGGTCGAAAAAAATCATGATTCCTTATATCTGTATACAGATAGGAAAGTAAAAATCGCTCGCGGAACAAAAATAACTAAATTATTGGTTCTCTCCTGTGTTCGCAGTAAAATTATTATTATTTCTGACCTCCTGTGTTATTCATAAAGCGAGTTCGGATAGTCAGGGGCTGGAAAGGGACAAAAGCGGAGTTTTTTAGGGTGCTTTTAAATGACAAACCACATACTTTGATTTTCTCTTACTATACGAAGAATGGTCGCACTGCGCAACTTTCTGAGTGCCTTTTAAAAGGAGAGAAAATTCCGCCATTTTGATGCCTTATTACGTGTTGCCTACATCTTGGCGCAATATTTTTAATATTTTGCTTGCTGCTGTCAGTGTCAGTGAATATTATTTTTGGAGTATGTGAGTCCAATACTTTGATTACTATACGGTGCAAGAGAGAGGTCCGACACGCCCAACATAGGGCACGGCCATTTTGCTGCCTTTAACACAGTTTATAGCTAAAGAATCAGTTCGCTCACTCTGCGTCAGCACTTTTAATCTCAATGTTCCAGTTTATATACTGCGCAACTCGAATAATACAATATATGACAACCGCCTATAATAAAACAGCAGTCTTCTGCGCATCCTGAATTTGTATCCCTGGAGTGGATGTTATTTTGGAACTTTCAACTGGTCCGAGTGAGCTAACTGATTCTTTAGCAATAAACTGTGACTCCAAAAATAATATTCACTGACACTGACAGCCGCAAGCAAAATATCAGGTGCGTTTTAATCATCCGCTTCTGCTTCCGGAATTGTCGGTTTAGTCGTTTTAACTTGTCAAATTAAAACAAGAAAACCGACAATTCCGAAGCAGAAGCGGATGATTAAAACGCACCTATTAAAAATATTGCGCCAAGATGTAGGCAACACGCACATACTTTGATTTTCTTTTACTATACGGAGAATGGTCGCACTGCGCATTTTAGGAGAAAATTCCGCCATTTTGATGCCTTATTACGTGTTGCCTACATCTTGGCGCAATATTTTTAATATTTTGCTTGCTGCTGTCAGTGTCAGTGAATATTATTTTTGAAGTCACAGTTTATTGCTAAAGAATCAGTTAGCTCACTCGGACCAGTTGAAAGTTCCAAAATAACATCCACTCCAGGGATACAAATTCAGGATACGCAGAAGACTGCTGTTTTATTATAGGCGGTTGTCATATATTGTATTATCCGAGTTGCACAGTGTATAAACTGAAACATTGAGATCCAAAGTGCCGACGCAGAGTGAGCGATCTGATTCTTTAGCTGTAAACTGTGTCACAGGGTTCAAAATGGCCGCGCCCTATGTTGGGCATGTCGGACCTCTCTCTTGCCTCGTATAGTAATCAAAGTATGTGGCAACACGTAATAAGGGTTCAAAATGGCGGAGTTTTCTATCTCCTTTTAAAAGGCACTCAGAAAGCTGCGCAGTGCGACCATTCTCCGTATAGTAAAAGAAAATCAAAGTATGTGATTGGACTAAACCGAACGCTAAAAGGGTCGTTTGGAGTAAAAAGTGTTAAAGGAACTTGGCAGGCCGAACGCAATGCTGGAATATCCAGATCACATACAAAATCAAAGTATGTGACCCAGATACAATAAAGGATTACGCGCAGGTTAATATAGAATCGGGCATGTGCTCGTGTATAAATTAGTAGTTTCTGAATAGGTTCGGGATTCTTACTGCGAAAGAAAATTATTAAAATGCTTCTGTACTTATAAATCTTCATTTTATTTAATTGATTTGTTTGTGTTCTGTTATAGTGTTTTTCAGAGGAGTTTTTTGTTTTTAGCTGTAAATAAAATAAACTTTTGTTATATTTTTAGCTAATGATTTATAGTTTGTAGAATACATTTGTATATTCTTTACATTAATATGAACTGTTTTTGAATATGAAATCCTATACACTTTGTCATAAAAAATTTCGAAAAGGCGATGGAATTTCATTTCACCTGTAGGTATAAACAATCAAATTAAAAAACAATGTGTCTGAAAAAATATAAGATTCTTAGCATCTGGTTCTTATTGATACAAGTGTAAACTCCAAACGTACAATTAAACTGTCTCTAATTTAATTTTAATACAAATAACCTATTGCTTTTTTACGTATAAGTCTGTCTCTCTCATGCTTCTTTTATATATCTTAGTTCTGTGGCATGGAGGAAAGATTATTAAGAGTTGCCGTTTCTTTGTAGAAATTTGGCAACATGTTTGTTTGCAGCGACCTGTGGGAGGGAGTTGCAAAACTAATCCTACTCTGTCGGTAATGTAGTTACCAGCAGTATTACCATCAACTCTTACTCTGTCGGTAATGCATTGAAAATACTTGACAAAACAAATAAATAAAAGTTAATTCAAATTAACCCCAAATTATTGAACACATATTTTATCTTTTTTTTAATTTTTCCGGCCCCCCAAGTTAAGTGGGCCTTATTTGGTACACCCCCCTTAATTAAAGTTACAGCGTTTTAAAAAGGTTTAAAATATAATAGAACACCTGGTATAAAGACAATGAAATCCTGAAAGTTTAAAGCCTATTTATAATGGTAACTTTGATAGAAGTTTAAATTTAACATTGTAAGTCAAGTGTGATTAAAAATTTTCAGATAATTTATTAATGAAAGTTCTTAGATAATATTTAAATTGAAACTTAAGTTTTTGAATGCATATTAACAATGAGTAAATTTTATATGTATCCATAAAGTACGGCATATTAATTTTATTTTTTTAAGTTTAGTGAGGCATATTTAAACTTGCCGAAAGATATAAATAAAAATTTAACAAACTTTCAAGCTTGCAATAAATTTGCAGTGAATGTGTTTTGCTTAGTGGGTTGTGTCTCTAATTATATCAAAATTAGCTTGTCGTTAACCTTGAACAGGAGATATCGCTTGTCTCTTTTAGAATTTTTATTTTTTTTTTCAACTTGATGCTGAATTTGATGCGTAATGGCTCTTACAAACATAATTGTCTTTTATTACTTTGCAGTGCCTTTCTAAATAAACTGTTTTTCTCCAGTGCAAATTACAAAGTTCCTTTTTTAAATAGGCTTTCAGTGTAAACCATTTCGAACTTATTTTATACGAGTTATATTACCTAGAACATAGAAGAATATATAGAATATAAGGTTTTGCATAGTTAGCATTCTAAATAGTTGTTTTATATAAAATTAGTTGTAGGCAATTTGAGTTAGTACCTAGTTATCATTCAAGCCATTACCATATTTCATAATTCTTGTAAATAAGTAAAATAAAAGTTTTTCGTTAACGATTTTTTCCAGCGCCACTTTTTAAGTCATTTTTTATAATAGCCTTTCTGGATAAACTGTTTCAAACATATTTCACAGTTGATACATTTTTTCACTGATGTGTATTTTCAAATCAACTTTGTAAACTGTCTCAAACATATTTCATTTTTGAACGGTTTTTCTGCAGTGTAGAACTTTTAAATGCATTTTTAAATGACCTTTCTGAATAAACTGTTTCGAACATATTTCACATTTGAACGGTCTTTCTCCAGTGTGAACTCTTAAGTGCAATTGTAAATGGTGTTTCCGACTAAACTCTTTGAAGCATTCTTCACATTTGAAAGGTTTTTCTCCTTTGTGAATTCTTAAGTGCCTTTTTAAATCGCTTTTCTGGATAAACTCTCTGGAACATATTTCACACTTACACGATCTTTCACCACTGTGAATTTTTGAGTGCAAACCTAAACTGGCTTTCTGTGTAAACTGTTTCGAACATATTTCACACTTGAATGGCCTTTCTCCAGTGTGAACGTTTAAGTGCAAATTAAAACAACTTTTCTGTGAAAACTGTTTCAAACAAATTTCACACTTGAATGGTTTTTTTCCAGTGTGAATTTTTAAGTGCATCAGCAAAATATCATTCCTTGTAAACTGTTTCGAACATATTTCACACCTGAAGAGTTTTTCATTGGAATTGAATATAACATTTGTTTTAGATGGATGTCTGGATATAGTATGTAAACAATTATTACATCGACAATCCTTATATTGTCCAAATTTTCGCTTATAACATTTTGTTACTTTCTTTACATAATGAATAGTAATAAAATGAGTCAGAAATTGCGACTTAGTAAGAAAAAATTTGCCGCAATAGTAACAAGTGTCGTAACATCTTATTCCATATTGGGTATTGAGCAGCTTTTCTCCAGACGACCTGAAAGCTGAAACGAAAAATATATTAATTTTAATGGATATTATAAAAATAAAACATATTTTTTTAAAACCTATTTTTGTTATCATTTTATTTATATATAAAACCCATATTTTTCATAAAAAAGTAGTAAATTATATTCAATTGAGTAATATTGTATGCAAGTAAATGAATGACTAGTTGTAAATTCTAATCAGGTAATTTTTTTACCCAAGGTTCCCAGTTAAGAAGTTACGAGAGAGTTTACATTATCCTGGTTATAGAAACTATTCTTTAAAAGTCGAATGCTCCCAAAATTAAAAACGTGAAATCGAATTTGAGTGACAAAAATAAATCATTAAAAAAAACTGTTACTTTAAATAAATATTTCTTTTAGGTATGTATTTGCATTTATTTTCTTTACAGTTCTTTCCTGAACTATCCCATAATAATATCCTTAGACATTTCATGTAATTACTAAAATAGTATTCTTAAATATTCCTGAAATTTCTATAAATAGCATATATTTTCCTCACACTTCGTCAGTGTTTTTAAATTCGCGCCTATACAAACTCTCCGCGTGACGCCATGCGCCTGGCTGTTCTGTTTTTGACACTGTTGGTATCCTACCTTTTATTTTTTATACCATGGGTATTAATAAACAAATTGATATAGTTGCAGAAATTGTAGTAAACCCTACTTCTTCCACAGACCAAGTAGCGTCTACCTTTGCAGTTAGTCATAGTACAGTACACAGGGTGTTGACCAAAAACAAATTTCACCCATACAAATTAAAAATGGTGCATCAACTTTCAAATGACGACCCTGACCGAAGGCTGGAATTCTGTGAAAATATGTCCACTAAAATTTTCCAACAGCCAGAGTGTGTAAGGAATATTCGTTTTAGTGACGAAAGTACTTTCTTCCTTAATGGAAATGTTAATACATACTCAAAATGTGAGGTATTGGAGTGACATAAATCCTCACATGTTTCGTGAAAAACATACACAGTTCCCATTAAAATTAAATGTCTGGGCAGGTATTTTGGGAAACCACATAGTCGGACCTCTTTTTTTGAACTCTAATTTAACCAGTGAGGTATATCTCGAGATGTTAGAAAACGCAATTGAAGCATTAATTCTTCAAACTCTGGAAGATAATCCAGATGAATTTGGTAACTTGGAAATAACGTTCCAACAAGATGGTGTTCCTGCATACTATTACTTTGCAGTAAGACGTTATTTAGATGAGGAATATCCTGGTAGATGGATTGTACGACGCGGTCCAATAGAATGGCCAGCTCGGTCACCGGACCTAACACCTCTATATTTTTTCTGTAGGGATATCTTAAATCTAAAGTTTATGCTACAGCTCCTGAGAGTATTGACGTTTTAAAACAGCGAATTGTTGAAAAATGTAGGGCAATTTCCCCTGACTCAAATTTTTTATTTTTATTTATTTTAACCATCAAAAATATCGTAAATCCAAAAAAAATAGTATTACTGAATAGGTATTTTAAATACCTTTCAAACGAGGTATCACTTGCCATAAGGTCCCATTTAATATTATTGGTTTCAGTTGTCTGGTGACGTTACCGATGCCTATTACGTCACCTATTACCAATAGCAGAGAAGCTTACAATAGTTCATTTTCAGTATCACCGTTCAAAAGAAAAGAGGGGGGAGGGGACTTTTGAGAAGTACTGTATATAAAATGAGTACTTTTTAGTGTACCAACATTTTTTTTAATTCCGACGTGCCTAATAATATACGGTGCCCCCCCCCCCCCCCTCCGGATGGTACAAATAGTTGGATCGAGTACAAATTAGTAGCAAGCAGACAGAGCGATTAAGAAAGATATTGTTTTTATTTTGGTTATCGAAATTATTAAAAGTTTAATGTAAGTGCGTTAACCCAACCCCGAATTAAAATGAATAAAGGTAAAAGTTCATTTATATAAAACAAAAGGTTTATTTCTTTGAGCTAGTCATTACATGATAATACAAATTATCATATGAACAGGGCCGACGAAAGCGGGAGTAGCCGGGATAAATTCCCGGGGCCCGGGCACAAGGGAGGCCCGGCAGCGCTCTAGCTAAGGATGTTTTATTTTTTTAGAAGTTGGCGACAAAAGGGAAGACCTGGTTTGCGAAAAATATAAGGCGAGGACTTTTTTTAGAAATAAATGTAACATAGAAAGGATTTGATTTTGATTTTTGTATAAAATTGTCCCGGGGCCCACCATGGCTCTCCGCGGCCTTGCATATGAAATACACTTTTTATATCCGTACTTACTAATACTTATAAAAAAAAATTGGACTCCCAATTATTAGATTATAGGCACAGTAACTATAATACTTGCAATCACAAAAAGTCTTTCTCTAGAACAGAATTCCGACAACTATAAAGGTATCTATTGTACGTTTCAATATATTCATAGTAATGGCAACGAAAAAATCTTTAATAAATTCAAATGTAAGCTTTACGCATATCTTTCATCTAAGACATATTATTCCTATGCAGAATTTATGACTGATACTCGGTGATTGGTAATGGTATCTCTTTATTATATAGTCGTGTTTCATCTTATTTATTCAAAAATGACAAGCTTTTTTCACAGATATTTCAGTTATTCTCTTTGATCCACCCCGTATAAATAATATATAGTAAACATAAAAACAATATATTTTATAATTAAATTTTTACAAAGACAGTTGGTTCGTCAAAACGACAAGAGGAACAATTATTATTATAATTATTTTATTTGAGTTTTCAGTGTTCAGAATACGTTTAGTTGTATTTCAATTGATATAAAAAGTTATATTTATTAAAAAACAAATAAGAAAAACTTAAGTACTTAATTATACAATTATTTTCCTTACTGGTCCAAGGTACAGTGAAGCATGGTTCAAGATACAATTCGTTATTGTACCTTGGACCAAATGACACTTTTTCTCTTACATTTTTTTTACAACTATAGACGAATTAATTTGGGCAACAAAGTCGTAAATGGGTCATTCTCCATAAAACATCAAATTGGATGTCCCACCTACTTTACAATAATTAAAAACTAACTATTCGTATTATAAAAAGTATAAATAGGAGAACAAAGAAGTTATTTATTACAAGCGAAAATTATTTTATTAAAAAATTTAATAATATTGCATTTTTTGGGATAAATAACGTTATCAAATCATACTCCGTTATCAGTCCCTACCTTGAGTTGAAAAACTAAACGTATCACTAAATCCTTTGACATTTACATTTTGCTTTTGTTTATTAGTTTTATATTAGAATAATATGGCCTAACAAATCTCAATATTATCAATTTGATAAAATGTTGTTTGATTTTATGAAATTTTATTAATTGCTTCTGTCCCTTGAATTGAGCGCCAACTCCGTTATCGCCATTAAAAATTCAAAAACATACACTAGAGGGCGCATATGCATTTCAATTTACTTCTGGGATAGCTTCGAACTGTTTTAGTATCTATCTGATCACCAAAGGCGACGGTCACTCCATCGGACATATTAAAATTCGGAATCAAGTAGGTTCAAGTGGTTTTCGTTCAACCTAAAAGATCAACGACGTAATTTTTAAAGGTAAGTCAAATGTTTAATTAACAAGACATTATTCTAATTAACTTCCTAATATGATAATCTTGGTTGTGGGACACGATCAAATTTTTAATTGATTATTTTTAAGAAATAAACAACAAAAATACACCTGTTCATCAACTCCGTTATGTCCATTCCGTTATTATTTGCGATAACGGAGATGATGGTGGTGATCACGGAGTTGATCCAATAATACCTTACCTACTTCTTTCTGTATTTTAATAATTTATTATTTTAATTTATTTCAGGCCGAATAATGGCCCCTATAAAGAAACAAAAAGACAAGGTTACTGATGAACGGAGCGAAAAGGTAAAGCTGAATATGAGGCGGATGAGGGAGCGTATTCGGAACAATCCCGAAATGTATGAAGAGTACAAAATGAAAGAACGGGAAAGGTACCATAAACGGAAACAAGAGGGAAAAATAAAGCTAATCGGGGATTCAACTGAAAGAGAAAAAAGAAGTAAGCGCAAACTATGGAGGGAGAGTTCCAAGAAGCATCGTGAGGGACATAGAATAATTCAGAATATTATTAAAGCCGACACACCTCCACCTAGTCCAGTACCGCCAGGAGAAGGAGAAGGAAATAACCAAGTTCACTACAATCCAGGAACAAGCAGACAATTTCAACAGGGGAAAAAGCAATCTAGAAAACATAAAAGAGAACTGTTGAAGAAAATTGAAAAATTACAAAAAAATAATGAAGCACTTAAAAAAAGGTGGAGAAATATAAAAAAACGTGCACACAGAGTTAATAAAAAGCACAAGGTTACCGATCCGGATAGTCCTGGTGCCAAAGTTTATGAATTGTTAAAAAATCCTAACGTTAAACAGGAAGAAATAAAGAAGAAATTACTCTTGGGGGAAGTAATTACAAAACAAGTTCAAGAAAATTTGCAAGGGGAGCAGTCGTTAGAAGGAAAAAGAAAAGTTTTAAAAGCAGTATCTGGAAGACTTATGAAAAAATACAGGTTTCTTAATGTTTTATCAACAATGTCTCCAAAATTATGTAAGTCGAAGATATTACCGAAGAAGAGAAAACTTATTAAGTCTACACTGCGAAAAACTATTCAAGCGTTTTTAGAAAGAGATGAAAATAGCCGGATGATGCCAGGAAAAAAAGATACCATAACTAGATTTAATTGCAAAAAACGACTCCTTACAAATTATCCATGACAAGTTTATAAAAGCATATCCACATTATGAAAAGTTAAGCTATCCCGAATTCTGTAAAAATAGACCATTTTGGGTTCTTATACCTAATGCGCGAATTAGAGAAACATGTCTTTGCATGCAGCATGAAAATATGTCACTATAATCGTCAGTAAATTAAGATTACTGCATATCATAAACGAGTCTTCTCCGGATCAATTATGCAAGAAGCTTTGTTGTTGCGATGGGCTTCTAGGAGAAAAGTGTTTAGATCGAACATGTGAAGGTTGTAAAGACAGACAAATCAATGTGAACGACTTTAATGAAGAAGAGGATATTACTTACAAGATATGGAAAACGCAGAAAGTCAAAATAGTTGTAAAAGGAAAAGAAAAAGAATGCCAAAAAACTATTAAAGAGGAGATAAGATCTACAAAGGGTTTATTAATGGAAGAGCTCAAAGAAAACCTACCCAAGTATATGCTACACTTAAGAAATATAATACATCAATATCGTGCTATTGATGATGTGAAAAAAAATCTGTCTGTCAACGAAATATTGATACATCTTGATTTTTCGGAGAATTATAATTGTAAATATGGACAGGAAGTCCAGTCAGCCCATTTCGGTGGCTCCAAGCCGCAAATTTCTCTCTACACTGTTATCGTTTACAAGGGAACCATCGAAGGCGATTTACCGGATCACAACAATTACTGCACAATTTCAAAAAATTTACGTCATGACCCTTCAACCATATGCGCACATCTGGAACCAATTTTTAAAAAAATTAAATCGCAAGTTACAGAAATCAAAGTAGCTCATTTTCTTAGCGATGGCCCGACGACACAATATAAGAACAAGAAAATGTTTAATTTCATTGCTACTTATATTGCACAAACTTTGGATGTGGATCAGATTGAGTGGCACTATAGCGAGAGCGGTCAAGGAAAAGGTGCCCCTGATGGGATTGGGGGCTGCGTTAAAAGGACAGCCGATAAGTGTGTAGCACACGGGAAAGATGTATCGACGTTTGATGAATTATTGTTGATTTTGAAAAAACACTGTAAAAATATTAACATAATCAGTATTGACGAAGAAAGTATCTTAGAATTCGATACAAAAATACCAGAAAATTTACATGCATTCAAAGGCACAATGCAAATCCGACAAGTATGCTGGTATAAAGATGTTCCTTATACTTTGTATTTTCGAAATATCAGTTGCTTATCATGCGTAGGAGCTTGTGAACATTATAACCTCGGGTCGCTTGAACTCCAAAATAACGAAGATACGGAATTTGAAAAAACAGCTTCCAGTAAATTACGTTATTCTGATGTATATTCTTCATCTTCGAGTGATGATGAAAACAAAGAAAATGAAATTATAACCGGGCAGAAGTACGAGATAGCTGACGGAAAATTTGTGGTAGTCCAGTTTAGCGGTAGGAAAAGGAAAAGGCATTACATCGGCAAAATTTTATCAGAAGCGAAAAACGATGAAGTTATAAGTTTTCTAAGAAGAAAGAACAAAATTAAGTTTGTTTTTCCGGCTGAAAAAGACGTACATCCAGTTGCAAAAGATGATGTTGTGCTCGTTCTGAAACATCCTGAAGAAAGAAGGAACCAGTACTTTTTCAACTTCGAAGAAATCGAAGCCATTGAAAATTTAGATTAGTATAGCGACTTCTGACATCATCAGCTTGAAGTTTTTATTGGTTTTGAGATTGTTTCTGTTTTTATTTTGTTTTGTGTAGTAGCTAGTGTACATTATCAATGTTTTATTTTCCTAGCTTTGAAAAAGAAACCACAGCCATTACCATTTTGATTTTTTATATTTTATCTTTTGTTTAGTGTAGTGTACACAACCGTGTTCCCGTAAAGAATTGTTAATGTTTTATATTCTCAGTTTTTTAATAAAACTATTTTAAAGACTGAATAGTTCTCATTTTCATCAACTCCGTTATATCTACATCATTACCGTAATCACATGTTTTTCCAAAATTGCTAAAAATATCTAAAAACAAAAAATTAAGCTTAACCATCTACTTTGCTTGAAAGTATTTTGTTTTAGTAACATTTTGTTAATATTTATAATTAACTTTAAAAAAATATATATATTAAAAAAAATAAGAGTAAAAAGTAACGTTTTATGGAGAATGACCCATATACTAACAGTTAAACAATAATGTAAATTTCTAACATCGTTCAAAAAAATCATCACTAGCCAAAAAGGGTTGTTCAAAATATTTTGGTCCAAGGTACAACACCTTCCCCTAGTTGTTTAGATTTACAATCTCATTCTTGAAATCTCTTTGCTTCGACACAGGGTCTCTCGTATTTGATGAAGTTGGTAAGGATTTAAACAGTTTCTCCTGTAATCTTGAATGAGTTGGCAACATTCCTGTCGTCTGAGTGACCGTGGTTGAGACTCGCTTGTTTCAGTTCTGAGTTTTTTCCTTATATTGGCATCATTTTTTTGTTTCAGTTTTTATGTTATCTTGCAGAAGGTCAATGGTTTGTTTTAGCAGTAAATTATTTTCCAAAACTAAATTATACAGGGCGTCATTGAAATAGGTAAAAAAATTCGGGAGGGGATAGTACTCCTAAAACTAGTAAAAAAAGTTCCTATAACTATGGGTCGTTAAATGCATATTAAGTGATTTAGGGGCGTCAAAAGGGCAAACTTGAAAAGTGTTTTTTTTTGAAATTGTTAAGCTTAAAAAACACGATAAAACTTCGAAAAAAATCCCTGTTGAAGTAAAATGTACTGCTGAATCCAATGGTAATATCGAAAAATTACTTATTTAATCAGAAAGGGTAGTTCTTGCAAGGGTAAGGGGTCGATTTATGATTAACTTTTTAGGGGTTGATTTTTTTACAACATGGGTCTATTTTTTAAAAACTACTACCTTTTTTCCATAAAAAAGGTACTCTTATTGCGAGTCGCTTAAAGCAATGGTTTTCGAGAACATTGAAGGTAAACATTTTACTGAACCCGTATTTGAAAAACAAGTATGTATTTATTTTTTGATAGGTTGCTCACAGGTTGATTAACATAAATTTATGAAAATTACGGCGTGGTTAATTCAATTTAAAATTACCAAATCGGCCTGTTAAACAAGAGAAGCGCCGAAATTATTTTAAATAATAAAAGAGTGAGAAATTAAAGTGAAAAATATTTTATTACTATTATGGAAAGTACCGTATTTTTTTTATCATATCAGTGTGACTCTTTTATTTAAAGTAAATGTTTAATGTGGCCACCATTCATTTCAATACAGACCCTATTGAAAATCCTTGGCGTTGTACGAATTTGAGTGGAGCAGTCAATTATCCGTTGTCGTAGTTGCTCTTCAGTATTAATCGGCACTGAGTAAACCAAAGCTTTTAAGTGACCCCATAAGTAAAAATCAAGTGGATTAAGATCTGGTGATCTGGCTGGCCAAGCTTGTGGACCACCACGTCCTATCCAACGCCTCTCGAAAACTTGATTTAAATGATTTCTTACGGCCAGTGGAAAATGAGGTGGTGCACCATCGTGCATAAAATACATAATCTGCTTCTGTGCTATTGGAACTTCCTCCAAAAGTATTGGTAAATGGTTTACCAAAAAATGAAGGTAATTTTGTCCATTAAGCCTAAAAGAATAATAATAATTAGGAATTGGTGACGTTTGAACAGTTTTAAAATTTACCTATTGGGTAGAAAGAATGGTCCAATAAGTCTATCTCCAAGAATTCCCGCCCAAACGTTTACTGAGAATCGAACTTGGTGTCGGCTTTCTATGACAGCATGAGGATTTTGATCGGACCAGTAATGGGTGTTGTGGTAATTAACAATCCCATTTTTGGTAAACCCTGCTTCATCAGTGCATAAAATGTTTGACAGAAAAAAGGAATCTTCTACCTTTTCCTAATAACCAACGACAGAAATTGGCACGAGAGGGATAGTCTGGAGGATTAAGGGCTTGTATTCTTTGGATGTGGTATGGATACAGCAGTTGAGTATGAAGAGTCATCCACACAGTATGGCGACTCACGGTTTCTCGCGCTGCAATTCTCCTTACAGATAACCCTGGATCTTCCTCTACACTTCTTAAAATTCGCTCTTCAATCGCTGGTGTACTGTAAGATTACGGCCGCGATCATGGTGCCTGTTACTAAATGAACCTTCGTCTCTCAGGCGCTGATGGACTTTGGCAAATATCCTATGAGAGGGTGCTCTGCGATTTGGATATTTTTGAATATACAAACGTTTAGCTAAAAGACCGTTTCCGTTCGCTCTTCCATAAATAAAATGCATATCTGTCAGTTTAAGTACAGTGTATACCATAATTTCTGGTATATTACGCTCACGTACACTTCAACAACAAGAAACTGACAGAAATACTTAAAAACCAGAATAATTTTAGGCAAAATTATTTACAATTTCTTTTTGCTAAATTAAAATAAAAAAATTGTGATAAGGCCATGTACATAGCTATTGTTCTGTCCTAATTTGATTATTCCATTTACAAAAAGTATTCATTGACAGTGACGTGCCCACAAATTTCTTCTGGGGTTTAGGTAGCCACTTACCATAGAAAAACTAAAACAGAAGGTTTGAATAATAGGCGGGAATTGTTTCCTTGTTTGTAGTTTATCATATCGCGCTTCACGCGCTGCGAGCACTAAATAAAAGCCGTTTTTACACCCATATAATAATTTAAAAAATGAATAATTTTAAAGAAATCAATAATTTTACTAATGCAATCTTTTAAATATCACTTTAATACAATATATGATCAATTACAGGGACAATTGTTATAAATTTATAAAGTTAAAGCTAAATTTGAATATTATGAGGTGGTGTAAATCTGGCTTTGCTAATAAATTAGGTTATGTTACACTAAAACATGACAGTCGCGGAAAATGTAGGTGAGTAAAATTTGATTAATCTTATTTTTAATTTAATTTTAGTTAGATTGAAGTAATTTATGGGTGTAAAAATATACTGAGGCCTTAACGATGTCATTAACTTATAATTTTACATTATCATGTGCTGCTCCAAATCGCAGAAACAAAATAAATGTTATTTACATACACTTAATAAGAAATTTTTACTCTTAGAGAGAAATGGTTTGATATTTTAAATATTCCCTACACATCTAAAAAAAAAACTATTGTGCGAACCTCATTTGGACGAGAATGTCTTTACCAGCACTTTGCCTACTAAGCTCATTAAATTTGCCTTGCCTTTGGCTTTGAAAAAATAGTTTAATAACACCTAAAAATTACAGCACCAATTGTGAGGCAGATGATAGTAGTTTGTTGACAATTTAAATTCATTTTTAACTTGTAGTGATAAACCGCAACCACTACTGTCTGGCCAAGAAAATAAATTGGCTAGCCTTAAAATTAAACAATTCAGTGTCAATTCATTTCATAATACTGACTTTGATATTCAGGCTATCACTTATGTAGCTGGATTTGTAGTAAAAAAAAATGAACGGAATTGATTGCGAAGTGCGTTCGGGCAATTTATTTATTTATTTTATTTATTTATTAAATACACTATTCTACAAGTAATACCCAATTACAGAATATGACAAAAATATTTAGACGAAACGTACAAAAATGAAAAATATTACAGGAAATAAAGTACAATGATGGTTATCCTAAATAATGCCTTTTGATATCCTGAATACTAATGTGGAATATATCCAATTCCTGACTTATCTGATTATAATTATTACACATATTATACAACGGTGAGTTAATTAAAATATTAGTACGAGGTGTTGGTAAGTAAAATGAGTCAGTATATCTTGAGGCTAGACGTGAAACTTTTAAATTAAGCATATGTAATAGACATTCGCAGTTTATTTGATTACTTATGACCTTATGCAGCATAATTACAGAAAAATATTTTCGCCTTATGTTGAAAATCCATGTTTATTTAATAAGGCGTCGTGTGGGGTGCCAATGGATGGATAAACTAGATCATGTCTAAAACTTAAGTATTTTAGGAATCGTCTCTGAATTCCTTCCAAACGACCAATGTGTACTTGATACAATGGACTCCATATAAGTGACGCGTATTCAAGCTTGGATCGAACAAAAGCATAATATAGACATTTTATGGTATCTACTTTCTTAAAATCACGACTGTTTCTAATTATGAATCCATATGTACGATTAGATGAGGATGCAATACTATCGACATGGTCAGTAAAAGAAAGTGCTGAATCAAATAGGACTCCTAAATCGGCCAAGTTTTTTGGTCTGTTTAAGGGAGTTTCATCAACAATATACTGGTAAAAAGTTGGAGTACGACATTACATTGCACGTGGCTGGGTTTAATTTTAAATTATTTCTATGGCACCATTCATTAACTCGTTTTAGATTTTCAGAAAGTCGCTCGCAGTCAGCAATACTATTTATGGAAGCATAAATTTTAAGGTCATCAGCATACAGTAGATAATTAACATTAATTACACTACCAATGTCATTTATAAAAATATTAAATAAGAGTGGGCCAAGATTCGACCCTTGAAGGACACCCGATGTGGCAAGGTACTTAACAGACTTGAACCCATTGAGCTGAACGTATTGTGAACGGTTACACAAATATGATTTTAATAAGTCAATAAGACTATCTGAGAGTCCAAAAGCAGACAGTTTTTTTACTAAAATTCCATGGTCAAGTCTGTCAAATGCTTTAGTCATATCTGTATAAATAACATCAGTCTGAATACGTTTATCGATATTTTCTGCTATATGCTGAGTAATGACTGAGAGATTCGTTACTGTTGATCGACCTTTTACAAATCCATGTTGTTGAGGGGATAACGCATTCCTTATATGTTGATAAATACTGCGTTCCAGTAATATTTCTAATACTTTACAAAAATTGCAAATAATAGAAATAGGTCGGTAGTTCTTAATGTCAGTTCGATTTCCATTTTTAAAAATCGGACATACTTTAGAGCTCTTCCACATGGACGGAATAGTACTAGACCGGATGCAAATATTGATCAGGATTGTCAGAGGATAAGCGAGTACTTGGGCACAATCTTTCAAAATGAATGCAGGAATATTTAAGAACAGATAGTGTAGAACCTCATCATAGTTTCACATATTTAAAGGAATATAATGCAAAAAGACGTTTGATTTATGCGCTAAAAGCAATTGTTCAATTTTTGGGTACTATTCATGATTGTATTTATCAAATTCTACCCAAATATAGACATATAGAATGCATTGTTCAAAAACTAATTTTATATTTACACGAACATGTTAATTTTGCATGGTTCACTTGCCGAGAGCATAAATCAGATGTTTTTTTTTAATTATTGAAAACCTGTATACCTTTATAAGGATATTTCTAAGAATTTAAAAAAGTAATATCTCTGTTAATTTTTAATTTTAAGATACACACTGCGCCTTTATTTTTTGTTTGTTTTAGTTATTCCCGAGTATGGACTTTTTTGGAATGGATATTGCAACTACAATGGATTGAAATAGAAGGGTAAAAGGATAGTAAAGTGGTTCAGTGCCAGAGTTGCCTAACCAACAAAATTTCAAAACAACTAGTCTTTGTATATTGTTTTAAAATCATTTCTATACATGCGTGAATATGATGTTTAATATAATGTAATGACATAGTTACCTATTCTAAATAAAATTAACTTATTACAAATGTTACAAATGTTATTTTTCATTTAAAACAAGTGACATTTTCCGTTTTTCAGCATTTACTTACAATAAAAATTATTATACTTATTGATTTTTTAATTATTGTAAGTAAAAGCTGTAAAATAGGAAAATGTTACTTGAAATTGCTTCAAATTTCATCAATTTTAAAGCCCGCCATTTTTTAAATCGCTTTACTTAGTAGTTTTCTACTTTACCGACTGTACCGAATTATAGTTCATCATAACGCGCTCAGCGCGCTACTGTCGAGGTCAAACAAACTTGTTACCAACTATTTACAGGGGAAATGGCTACCCTGCCACTTACCTTCCGATTGTAAAGTTGAGAGAAAAAAATTGACCCACAGACAAAAAATAATTTTTCATAATAAAATTTCTTCGACATTGAAAATATTTTTTTTCTTTAGTGTTTATGAGTTTTTTGGGAGGTTGATTAGTTTAGCACATCACAATTTTCATAAATTTATGTTTATTAAAATTAAAAATAAGTAATTTTACTTTTCGTTTTTCAACTACAAGTTTACCAAATTTTTTGCCTTCAATTTTCTCGAAAACGGTTGCTTTAAGGAGGTCCTTTCGCCACCAATGTTAAATAAAAAATATTAGATTATGACTAAAATTAATTTTTTTCTAATAGTAGATGTCCTTATTTATCTAATAGTGAACTTTTAACTATACCTTACCGTGCAAATTTTTGAGAATTTTTTTTTTAAAAATGTGTGTATTTGTACAGTGTCTTATGAGAAAGTAAGACTTCAACAACAATTTTCGAATTATAATTAATTTTACTATTATTTATTGATTAGATGGAGTAAAAATAAGGTTTTTGAAATATTTAGGTTTTGTTTTTTACAATAAAATATATTGGTTACCGTGGAATTTATTGAGAAATTATTATTAAAAAAATCACAAAAAATTTTCAACTAGGTTACTTGAAAATTTTTTGTGATTTTTTAATATTAATTTTTCAATAAGTTCCACGGTTTACTATATATATTTTATTGTATAAAACAAAATCTAAATATTTCAAAAACCTTATTTTTAGTTTTTTTTCTACTCCATCTAATCAATAAATAATAGTATAATTCGAGAATTGTTGTTGAGGACTTACTTTCTCGTGAGGCACTGTACAAATACTCACATTTAAAAAAAAAATTTTTCAAAAATTTGCAAGGTAAGGTATAGTTAAAAGTTCAGTATTAGATAAATAAGGACTTCAACTATTAGAAAAAAATTAATTTTAGTCATAATCTAATAACTTTTTTTTTAATATTTGAGGCGAGAGGTGTGGCGAAAGGACCTCCTTAAGCGACTTGCAATAAGAGTAACTTTTTTATGGAAAAAGGTAGTTGTTTGTAAAAAATAGACCCACGTTGTAAAAAAATCAACCCCTAAAAAGTTAATCATAAATCGACCCCTTACCCTTGCAAGAACTACCCTTTCTGATTAAATAAGTAATTTTTCGATATTACCATTGGATTCAGCAGTAAATTTTATGTCAACAGGGATTTTTTTCGAAGTTTTATCGTGTTTTTTAAGCTTACAATTTAAAAAAAAACACTTTCCAAGTTTGCCCTTTTGACGCCCCTAAATCCCTTAATATGTATTTAACGATCCATAGTTATAGGAACTTTTTTTAATAGTTTTAGGAGTACTATCACCTCCCGAATTTTTTTACACTATTTCAATGACACCCTATATTTTTGATCTTTTTCGATTGATAGTTTTTTAAATAGTTCAATTTCCTTTTCTAGAATTTTAGTACTTTTTAACTGTATCGTTTTTTCGTCAGGCTTTTCTACAGGCTTTTTTAGTTTCGAGTTAACTTTTTGAAGACATTGATCACAAAACCATTTAAAATTGCTATTTTCAGTTTTGGTTTTCGCTTATTGTCCTGTTAACTTTCGCACACATTTGATGGTTTAACTTTGCACAATAATCGCATTGTATATTCTTTGCATTTACTATAAAATTGTCGAAGCACACTAAATACACCTGTGTGCGCTGCGCCATTTTATTTGACTTAGTGCCGCAACATTAAATAAATACATAACAGTATACCATGTTGCCTAGACAAAATCGAATCGTTACAACATATCAGATCAAAAAAATATTTATATTTATTTATATTTTTTAGTGTATATATTTTGTACAAAAACTTTGATTTTTAGCCAATTTTTGTTACTCAAAATATCGGGATATTGAGATATCAATTCCGCACATTCTCTTTGTTTTGGAGATTTTTTTCTTTTGATATGATCTTTAAAGAAATCCTTCGTAATACTTTTTTGTTCTTCTGTCCAACGTCCTCTTATTGTTTTTTTATTTTTTCGACCAGATAGTTTTTTTGTTCCTGCTTGTTGGCTTGTGGAAGGTTGCGTATCAATATCCGAATCAATTTCTTCATCATTATTTTCATTATCGTCTAGGAGATTTGAGTCCATATCAACTACTATTTCATCTAGAGATTTTCCTCTAAATTCAGTTGCAAATCTTCCCTCCATCGATAACAAAATTTTTGTAATTTTTGCCATTTGATACAGGTCGTTATAAGATTTTCTATATGTATCTGGAGGATGCCTCATTAAAGTCGCTAATTGTTCTAAATCACTTTCTGTCATATTAAATATTTGTGAGAGCGTTGCCAAATGTTTTCTCAATCTAGTTGAGATAATTGCTTTAGGGTTCTTAGCTCCACAAGAATGAGCATATTCTGATAAAATTTTATATCCCATAAAAGGTTTTGTAGAATTATTGGCACTGACAAAAAAGTATCGGTTAGTTTTTTCAATAAAATTATCTCTTGCACTTAAAAGAATATTGATGTGATCCTCTACATCTGGGCTGAATAAAACTGGAACACCGCGATCTCTTTTCCCTTTAATAACTATTCTTTTAAAACTTTTCATCAGTATTGTTTCTGTCGGCAACATATCTGAAAATTCTTCATAGTTGTCAGCAATTTCTTTTTCAGAATTTACATAAGTGTCGAGGAAGAGACGCTGCAACTCACTAGGCTTTTTCCTGTTGAGTAAAATTACTCGACAGAAAACGGTTTCCAATAATACATTATAAGAATGACGATCTTTTAAATCATTTTTTAATCTACAAGCAGCCTCTTCTGCTTTATTGCAAAGATGTTCTTTTAACAACTTTAAATCGGTTGCCAGTGGCACAATAGTAATTTTATTTAAATTGTTTAATGCTTCTGTAGATACATCATTTCTCCAGTTGGTTTCTAAAAGTTGGATCATCGTTTTTAAATCAGATTCAGCCTCAGCATAAATGTCTGTTTTCTTTAATGCAAAAACAAATGCTATATCGCAACATTGTCTCAGAGAAGTGCTTATGTTCGTTGCGTAAGTAGGAACTTCAAAAACTTCTTTATTGGAATCAAATCGTGCTATTATTTTAGTAGCTGTTACTAAATGATCATAAAATTTTGAGTTGAGAGCATGAAATAACGTTTGTACAGATGGCTCCAGTTTTTTAACTTCAATTAAAAGTTTTGATAGTTCTCTCATTTTTCTCGATGTTACATTTATGGAATTAGATGCTCGGTGAACTTTTAAATATCTTGCACCAAAAGCACAGATAAGTGGATCTTTTTTAGCAACTAAAGAAACTTGATCACAACGCATTGTAGGAAAAACTTTTTCTTGTAGTTCTCTATCGATGTTAAGTTTGATTTTTACTTGGTTTATTTGATTAGTACTCATATGAACTCTTTCAACACAAGTTTTCTTATGACGCCACAAATGCTTTTGTGCATATAAACCTAAGCAAAAATCGCATGGAACGTAGCCGGCTTGTGGGTACGGTACATTAGATTTTTTCATTGGTTTAAAGTTAACCTTGGAATTTAGATAATTCCCTTGTTTTCGAAGATTAGTTATCAAATGTTTTCTTTCCTTGCTCCCTACCGGCTTTGATAGAATCTTTTGAACAGCATCTTCGTAAGAATGAGATTTTATAATATGTCTGGCGAAATTTAAAACCAGATCCTTACAAAAATAACAAAAATCTTTAGCTCTCGCCCTTTTTGCTTTAGCTGTTTCATTTTCTTTGCGTTTTGTCAAAGATGTAATACATTTTGTTGATTGATTGTTCTCCTGTTCTTTACATCTTCCTTCCTTATTGTAATTCTCGTAATTTTCTATAGTGCCACCATCTTCAATTTTTATATCGTTAAGATCTTTGCATGTTACTTCCTTATTGTGGTTCTCGTAGTTTTCTATAGTAGTACCAACTTCAATTTTTACATCCTTAAGCTCTTGTGATTCTTTATTGCTCTAAAAAAAAAGGAAAAACTGAAATTTTGCAAAATAAATTATAATTTGTTTACCTCTTTAACCAAATTTTCATCTTCACTGCTACTACTAGGGGAACAGACAGGATCTTCATCAGAATCGTACCCATATGAGTCCTTAAACAAAATGAATTAAATAAAAATTATAAAGTAATTATTTAACGATAAATGTCAATTAATAACATAAAATTATTAAATTATTTATAAATAATTTTCTTACCTCTAACGGAAATTCTATTCCGTTTATTGGTATGGGAGAAGGGCTCTCAATATATTCTGTGTGTAAATTTTCTTGAATGTTTAAGGGTGGTAATGGAACATTACAAAGTCGATTGATTTTAATAGATGTATAATTTGAAGTTGCATCATTTTGTAAAACGCCATCTAAAATATAAATAATTGCTTGTAGATTTGATTTTTCTTCTCGTGCCAAATAAAAAACGGATTTAATCTCGAATGTTGTAACGTTATCCAATAGAGTCAACTCGAAGTTTATTTTCAAAAGCTGTCAGAAGGTAATTTTCAGAACAAAGTAGATTGGAGGCAGTAGATTTTCCAGATATGAAACCATGTTGTTGGGAATTTATTATATGTAGTGTGTCCCAGGTCAACTTTTTAGATACAAAGGAATCTAGATGTTTTGGTATTTCAGATTGTAGACACACAGTACGATAATTTGTCATATCATTTCTCATACCCGATTTGTATATAGATGCAAGAAAACTTTCTTTTCAAAAATCTGGAAACATGCCCTGTTTTAAACTTAAAGTGAACAGACTATGTATAACTTTAGCAAGAGTAAAAACGCATTTTTTTAGTACATAAAGTAGTATGCCATCAGGACCATAAGAAAGTTTTTCTGGGCCTTTCATAAAAGCTTCTATAATTTCCTGAACATTAAAAGTGTAACAATTACATATATGTATATTCTGGAATTAGATTAACTTGTTCAGTAGAATAAACAGTTAAAAATCATGATTCCTATACTTTCCTTATATCTGTACACAGATAGGAAAGTAAAAAATACTCTGCGAAAATATTTACTATAGTATTGTTGTTATTCCCTAAGTTATCTTTATAAACCATAGATGAAGGTAATTTATTAGTTTTTTTTTTTTAATATTGACATGTTTCCAAAAGAAAGTTGGGTTTGAAAAAATACTGTTCTCAGTTTTTCAGATATAATCATTAAAACAAATATTTCTGAGCCTTGAACATTCTTCCCGAAGATGTGCAAAATGATAGTAATATCTAAGGTCACCTGAAAATTTATACAGTTTATGTACTTTTTTTTTCAATAATTAAATAATTAAGTTCTGAATTAAACCAGTGTTGAAAATGTATTGCTTTATATTTCTTGACCGGAATAAATGTATTTATACCCTCATAAAGAATGCTGTAAAAATGATCAACATTTTATTATTTAACTAGCTGTTGCCCGCGGCTTTGCTCGCGACTTTTCTCGCATGTATTCGTGTTATTAATATAATAAAATACATGACTTCCTTTTTTAATAATTTTTATTAGTTTTATTGATTTTCATTCACTTTTATTTATTTTTTTTATATTTATTCATTTTTATTTGTTTCTACTTATTTTTAGTAATTTTTAGTAAATTTTAGTAATTTTTAGTAATTTTTAGTAATTTTTAGTAATTTTTAGTAATTTTTAGTAATTTTTAGTAATTTTTAGTAATTTTTAGTAATTTTTAGTAATTTTTAGTCAATTGTAGTCATTTTTATTCATATTTATTCATTTTTATTTATTTTTATTCATTTTTATTAATTTTTATTCATTATTATTCTCTTTTATTCACTTTTATTCATTTTTATTCATTTTTATTCATTTTTATTCATTTTTATTCATTTTTATTCATTTTTATTCATTTTTATTCATTTTTATTCATTTTTATTAATTTTTATTCATTATTATTCTCTTTTATTCACTTTTATTCATTTTTATTCATTTTTATTCATTTTTATTCATTTTTATTCATTTTTATTCATTTTTATTCATTTTTATTCATTTTTATTCATTTTTATTCATTTTTATTCATTTTTATTCATTTTTATTCATTTTTATTCATTTTTATTCATTTTTATTCATTTTTATTCATTTTTATTCATTTTTATTCATTTTTATTCATTTTTATTCATTTTTATTCATTTTTATTCATTTTTATTCATTTTTATTCATTTTTATTCATTTTTATTCATTTTTATTCATTTTTATTCATTTTTATTCATTTTTATTCATTTTTATTCATTTTTATTCATTTTTATTCATTTTTATTCATTTTTATTCATTTTTATTCATTTTTATTTATTTTTATTCATTTTTATTCATTTTTATTCATTTTTATTCATTTTTATTCATTTTTATTCATTTTTATTCATTTTTATTCATTTTTATTCATTTTTATTCATTTTTATTCATTTTTATTCATTTTTATTCATTTTTATTCATTTTTATTCATTTTTATTCATTTTTATTCATTTTTATTAATTTTTATTCATTATTATTCTCTTTTATTCACTTTTATTCATTTTTATTCATTTTTATTCATTTTTATTAATTTTTATTAATTTTTATTAATTTTTATTAATTTTTATTAATTTTTATTAATTTTTATTAATTTTTATTAATTTTTATTAATTTTTATTAATTTTTATTAATTTTTATTAATTTTTATTAATTTTTATTAATTTTTATTAATTTTTATTAATTTTTATTAATTTTTATTAATTTTTATTAATTTTTATTAATTTTTATTAATTTTTATTAATTTTTATTAATTTTTATTAATTTTTATTAATTTTTATTAATTTTTATTAATTTTTATTAATTTTTATTAATTTTTATTAATTTTTATTAATTTTTATTAATTTTTATTAATTTTTATTAATTTTTATTAATTTTTATTAATTTTTATTAATTTTTATTAATTTTTAATAATTTTTATTAATTTTTTTTAATTTTTATTAATTTTTATTAATTTTTATTAAGTTTTATTAATTTTTTATAATTTTTAATAATTATTTTTTTTTAATTTTAGTTTATTTTTATGATACCACTATACAAAAATCTAAAAACCACAGAGCATATCTTTATTTATTTATGCTACAATTATAATTTTCAAGTTCCAAGGTTCAAAAAATGTATGCTTCTATTCTAATTTTCACCCCCGTTTTCCCCCCTTAAAATGTGAAAATTCAAAAACCATGAAACACATCATTTTTGATTTTTAATCTGTAGCTCTAATTCAAATTTTTGTTTCAAATTTTAAATAACAAAAAAATATAAACATACTATTAAGCAAATTTTCACCCCTTCCCCCAGTTTCCCCCTTAAAATGTTAAAATGCAAAAACCCTGAAATACTTCATTATTTATTTGTGATAAGAACCTACAATTCCAATTTTCAAGTTCCTACCTTTAAAAAAAATCGATATTACCAAATAAACTTTCACCCCCCGTTTCGCCCCCTTAAAATGTGAAAATCCTAAAACCCTAAAACACGTCATTATTAATTTGTATTCATTAGCTGCAATTCCAATTTTCATGTTTCTAACTTTAAAGAGAACCAAAAACCTAGATACTCCCAAATAAATTCTCACCTCCCATTTCCCTCCCTTAAAATGTAAAAATCTAAAAACCTTGAAACATGTCATTAATAATTTGTAGTCAGTAGCTGCAATTCCAATTTTCATGTTTCTAACTTCAAAGAGAACAAAAAAAATCGATAGTCTCATACGAACTTTCACCCCCTATTTACCCCCCTTAAAATGTGAAAATTCAAAAACCCTGAAACACGTCATTAATTATTTATGCTTAGTAGCTGTAATTTAAATTTTCATGTTTCTAACTTTAAAGAACACAGAGTTTCATTAAAAACTCCCTCCCCCATTTCCTCCAATTTCCCCCCTTTAAAGTTAAAATTTCCAAAAATCCTTTCTTAGCGGATGCTTACGTTATAAAATGAACCTATGTTCCAAATTTCAGATTTCTAGGATCAGTAGTTTTGGCTGTCGGTTGATAGGTCAGTCAGTCAGTCAGTTAGTTAGTTAGTTAGTTAGTTAGTCAGTCAGTCAGGACAAACTATTTTATATATATAGATAGTGAATCCCAGTTTACTTGGACTAAGTAATTTATTTATTTATTGTCTTAAGTGCACTACAGAATTCTTATTCTAAATGACACAGTCTTAAAGCTAAAATAATTAAATTATTATAAGTATATATACACAAAAAAAAAACAAAAAAACAAACAAATTGGATATACAAATATCAAACATTTCAAAAATTTTAAAATACATTTAACGTCTAAAAAGTCTAACATACAAAACAATCGCAAAACAATTAAAAAAAAATAACCTAACATTTTAAAATTCGAGCATCCTCTTGACAGATAACAACGTACAATCAAAAATATCACATTGGGAATAGTGCTTATTGTACAACCACAAAAGCCTATTTATGAAAGCTCTTTGTCCATAGTTTGTACGATGGGTTTTCTCAAAGAATAGTTGTGACTGTCGAGTACGCCTTAAGGCCAAGTTCAATGACAAGTGACGGCGACTTTTTTATCACAAGAAATACAGCTCTGAACGATAATATTTTAAAAAACTGTTTTCATAAATGGGTTCAAAAAACTGTAAAAAATGATGGAAAGTCTATGGTTTGTTTTACTTTTAATGCATAATATTTTAATAAGTGATATTTAACAAATATTTAAACGTTATGGACTTTCCATCATTTTTTATAGTATTTAGAAGTTAAAACGCAACATACATTCTTTTATTTTTGCCTAATTATTTCAGGATTCTTGTGATAAGATTTAAAAATGTAGGGCCCATAAGATGCTGCCATCTGAACAGACGGAATAGACACTAAAAATTGAAAAATTGCAACATCGCTCCCTATGCAGACGAATGTAAAATGGCTTAGCCCAATTTGACCATGTTTCTGGGTGAGGGGCGAGGTGGTGTGCGGGGAAAGGTTGCAAGTAAATAAATTATTCTATAAATGCTATTTTCTGTTTGGAACACAACACAAGCATGTTTGTTTTGAAAGTTTGACGTTTATGGTTTGACGTGTCATTTCAATTTAATGGACTTTAATAATTTAAAAGATGCAATGTACTTATATTATTTATATATATTATTGTAGATCCAGGTATGTTTTCGGTTTTTATTTTATTTTTATTTTATTTATTTGGCTTAGTTTGCTAATATCACAATATTCAAATTTAGTAAAAAATAATGTAATAATATAACAATTATTTTAATAACATTCTAAATAGGAAATGTAATTTAACTGCAATTGTTTTGATGACAGTATTTGCATATGGTCTGTGAATTTCATCTGTTTCCGAATAATTACCCTTAAATATTTGAATTTTTCTACTAACTGTATAGATTTTCTTCCAATTTCCTATATTGTTTGTCCACAAACTGCATCTAGTTATTACTTATCAGCTTATATTTTGTTTTAGGTATTTGTGTTGATTTTTAACAAATGATTGCAACATCATTTATAAACATTTTGCAGAGTTTCCTTGACAATTAACTCTTAGTTATCTGAATCCTTACAACTTACAAGAAACATAGATAAGGACATCATAGGCAAACAGGTAAATGTCATATTAATTATTGCAACATTAACAATCATTAATATAAATTAAAAATAACAGGGGACCTAATTTTCTTCCTTTGATGTGGTTAATTTCTTCTGATCAGAACAGTGATTCTTTTGTGCCAACTCGACACATTACATATAGAATAGAGAGAGACATTACATCAAAATCGCTGTCTGTCGAACAAAGATAGGGGTCTCGATAGGAGACATACTCAAAAGATGAGAATCCCACTACATATGTTATTTAATTTTAATCTCTCTGACCTGATGCTTAGATAATCTACATGCTACCCCAATGCATGCTTTATAGCATATATATAAAAACCACTTTTATACCAATACTATTTAATTTTTTTATCGAATGATTTTGATCAACAGAATCAAGTGCATTTTAAAGAAATACAATTAATTTTGATTTGTACATATATGGCGGATTGTACAATAGGCAGTTAAAATGTAGACTTAGTTTAAACTGTGAACCTTGTTGTATACTCATCGGTTATTGTTAAACATAGTTTTAAAAATGACATTTGTTTTTGAATATAACTAGTTAAAAATAAAACTTAGGGTTTGATCAGTCGCTGTTGAGATTATTTTCATCTTCACCCCTCAAAGCAACATCTGGAGTTCCACAGAGCTCCAATCTGGGACCACTATTATTTAGTATATTTATAAATGACTTGGCAATAAATTTAACCTGCTGTTCGCTGCTGACTTAAAAATATTTACCTCAATCTCATCAATTCAAGACTGTTACTTTTTACAGACCCAACTTGGGAATCGTTGAAAATTGGTGTAATGAAAACAAGCTGAATGAATGTGTCTAAATGTGAAGTATGTTCCTATACTAGAAGTATTATATATCTATAAGTTCTTGTAGCTTTGACAATAAACATATATTGATTGATTAACAAGGTGGAGTTTGATTATTTATTTAACAGCCTACATTTATCGGACTTGTGCACAAATTGAAGATTAAGGTATATTATTCAACCAAAAAGTTACTTTTTCGGATTATATTGAAAATACAGTTGCTTCTGCGTTGAAAAGCTTAAGGTTCTTAATTCGTAATACTCGTTCTTTTACAAACTCTTAAAGCTTGGAGATCCTTACCTTTCTTTAGTTCGTTCCAGGCTAGAATATGCATCTCTTATCTGGAACCTTATTTACAATATTCATAAAAGATCATTGGAAAATGTTCAGCGGCGATCTCTCAAGTACCTTTCTTTTAAAATAGATGAGCTGTATCCCATTCGAGGTATTGAAGAATCTCTGCTTCTTTCGAAAATAGAAGGGTAGTTTCTAGTGTTACATTTTTTTATAAAATATTACATAACACTATTGATGTACTATTTTTGATAAATTAAATAAATTTTAATGTTCCCCAAACAGCCATTAGATATCATAAAACATTTTATACAGCAAGTATTTGAACGAACTTGGGAAGAAATTCACCTATAAGGCTAATGTGCTCAAATTTTAATTAATTTTGTTCTGATTGGGATATTTATTTCGACCATTAGTTGTACTAATTTGTAGCTAATGTATTTAGGATTCTTTCTTTTTTTTTCTTTCTTGCTGTTGCTAAAATTATTTTCTGTCGAAATATTATGTTTAACATTTATTTCATGTATTTTGTTCTGTAAATGGATTAATTTGTTGGGCAATAAAATTATTTTTATTTTATTAAGCTAAAAAATGTTTATTTTGATGCACCTACCACCTTTAAAAGTTTGTCAGTATATTAACGAGAAATCCTATATAATTTCCAAAGAAAAATATTTTTGGAATAAATTCCGAATTCTATTTATTGATATTTGTTATTTTTTAGGTTCAGTGACTCGAAACATGATGATCAGCTACACCAAGAATATCCTTGATACTTTAAAAAAATGGTACGAGATTAAGCAGATTTGATGCTATGTCACATTGTGGTGCGAAGACGTGGCTTGTATAAATTTGGGGTATCAGTTGATAGAAAACAGTACGCAAAAATAAATTTAAATCTGCAGATGCATCAGAGATAGCCATATTCCATACCACAATATGTCATGCGTGAACTCGATGAGATTTCATCGGCTAAGTATCATTCCTCTGTAATGTTTTGTATCATTAGGAACACGCAACATTGTAAACAATTATGACCAGGGTTTTTTGACCTTTTCCCTAGGTCAGAGAGAATAAATGAATACTAAATAATGTATAGTAATAAAGATTGAAAATATATATACTTTTAAGAGTTTTATTATGTCAGCCATAGTTTTATACCAAAAATGAAAATAAACTGAAATTATACATTAAAAATACATTCATAAATAACTATATTTATAACACTCATCGACTCTCTCCTGGCTAAAATATAACTTATCTATCTATTAGGCTCTGTTCCGTCTATTTTTTGCCTTTAGCCTCCTTCTGACACTTCCATTCGTTCTTATTCGGTGTAGTATTCACATAAGGTTTGTTCCAACAGCGAATCTGATCATCAGAAGGACGTCAGGCGCATGCGCATTTAAAATAGTCCGTTCCTACAGAGCCACGGATGATCCGATGAACTGTCAGTAAAACGTTCCAACGTATTTTCTGATTCGTACATGAATGAGTCGGCGGATTGTCAAAACGATCAGAGCTTCATCGCTTGTACAATTTATCAGCACATGCGCATTTGAACGTCTCTTCTCGTTCGTGATATTTTTTTGTAATTGTTGGGATTTTAAGTTAGCTTGGAGTGGCTTGGGTTTCTATTGCTTTTAATTGAAATGAATAATTTTTGTTCTTATCTTGTGTGCGGATTTTTTTTGTAAAATGCGTACTTATTTTTAATAAAAATAAACAATCTTAATGTTTCAAAATTATACATTCACATGAGCGTTCGAGACAGCTAAATAAATGTATGTTGTTGTATTTTAAATAATTTTAAAATACCAATTGACCAAACATAATATGTTTGGTTTGTCAAATTCCATTGCATTTTGCGTTCCAACAAGGACAAGTCGCTGATTAAACAACGGAAGAATAAACGGGCTGACATGCGCAGTGATTAGTTTACGAATGCATCCATGCACGAGTCAGAGACACATCAGAAAGGCGCTGTTGGAACAAACCTATAGTTTTCAGAATATCAAGTGTTATACCTATCTGATGCTTGGTCCTGCAAAGTTCATCTTCGTACACCTGCTTATGTGACATCTATCTCGATGTCAAGTTTGATTGAACACCCGTTTCTTGCCTATTACTTTTATACTTAACCAGAACTAGCTTAGACTTGAACGCATATGTCTAATTCGGCCAAAACACAGCCTTGGTACACAAATATCTATTTTACCGCTGGTTTCATTACAAAAAACTGGAGTAAAGGGTAAAATTATCTCTTGTCCAGTACACTCGTATAATACACTTGAGTATTGCCTATATTATTTTTGATTGAAGACGTATACATTTAAAAATGTCGTTTACTTAAAAATAAACATTTAATTTTGATATTTTATTTAACTCGATCAAAACATTAAATTATTATTTTCCATGGCTTATACCGGACCTGTATGTACTCTAGTAGCCATGGAGTAGCTGACAGTGTTGCCGTCAGTTGCAGCCACATATTCATTAGAGACATACGTTTTATAAATTCATCGTGTTAGAAATTTGTTGACCTAAAGAGATAGAACTTTAAAGTGACGTCTTTTATTACTTCGAATGAAAAAAATCGATAATGCAATTTTCTAACCTAAAAAAAATCGTGATGATATGTCAAACAAAATTGAACTTGGCCTTAACGGGACAACGAAATTTACTTGAGATAATTTTTCACAAATAATGACTCCATTAATTATTATTTTGTAAAGAAAAAGTAACATTGCAATCATTTAATCCTATACAGTTGCCTCGTTTGAAATCATGAAAATATTCCTCATATGTTAGTTTGGAGTCATTCTTTAGTTTTAGATCAAAGGAAATAGCAGTGTGGTGCACACTATTATTAAAAAGAGAATCTATAGGTTTTGAAACTTTAGAATTATTAGGACAATTTACTTTCAAGCCAAATTCATCATTAGATCAGGTGGTTTCAGACAAATTATAATCACCACAAATGATAAGCTTACTGTTCCTATAACTATCCCAAATATTCACAATGACCATACATTTTTTACCCCCCCCTCCCAAATAATGACATTTTGGTTAACAGTCAAATTAATGTAAAGCTGTTCAATAGAACTTGGAATTATTGTAACTGCTTTCGCGACCAACTTACTTTTTGACAGCTATTAAAATACTACCACCTCTCGACTTTCCCGTCCCCACGAAGGTCATATCTAATCTAAAAATATCAAAGTCATGCAAATGTAATTTAGAATATTTAAAATCTTCATTTAACAACGTTTCAACAATTATTATAACATCATATACAGAACATAGTGCCGTTTGACTAAAGTTTAATATTTTTATTTTATTCGACGATCACCCACATTATGATAATATACCGAAATAAGAGTTTAAAATATCATTTAGTTTTTTGGCTTACATGAAATTTAAGGAATTTCGCGGACGTATTTAATAAAAACTTCTTTCCTTTCATTTAATTCATCTTTCAGTTTCTTCATACTTTTCATCTGCATGCTTGTCATATCTAAGTCACCGGGAATAGACCAATAGGAGCTAGCGCACAACGTTGCCGGCTAGAAGGTTTACGAGAAGTGATGTACGTTCGTTTGTGTACTCCTTCTTACTTTTAGACTTCTAAAACATCGTTAAACAAATATCTTTTAAATATATAATATCAAATGTTTTTTGAAAGTATTATTTCTGTTTAAACTTTTACCATATTTAAAGTTTCATTGTGTTAAAAGTCACTTAATAATTCAGAAAATGGCAAAATGGCAGCACTGTGTATGGCATCTGTCATCATAGTGAGTGTCTCGATCAAGAATTTATTTGGAATTTGAGTGTTTAATTTTGTACTTTTTATAAATATTATGACTACGAAAAAGTGTTTTGTTCCAGAATGTGATAATGATTCACATTCACCTTCAAAAATATTTATTAGTGTTCCTAGAAATTTGGAAAGAAGAAAATCAACCTTCTACTAGCAATGTTTCTCGTGAACTTTTTAATAAAAATACACCGAATTATCAAGATGTAGCAGCAATTTCTGCTAATTGTCCCCTTCAGGAAATTGAAAATGAGGCTACTATAAATTCTTAGGCGTATAACCTAAAAACCCTTCTGGAAGAAAATGCAGAATCTCCTGAAAGTTTTGAAGATACCGAATTTATTCATCATTTTGTGGAAGAACTAGTGATAAAGAAATAATAGAAAAATGTGGGTATTTAAACAAACTGGTTCCTGGATCCCATATAATGGCAGATAGGGGTTTCAGAATATTCAGCTACTTGAAAACATGGGATGGACTTTAGTAAAGCCACACCTAGTGTATCACAGAATGAAAAAAGTTCTCCAGAAGATGTACAATTAAGTAAAAGAATAGCATCTCTAAGAATACATGCGGAAAGAGTTATAAGAAGGGTTAGTTAATTTAACATGTTAAAACCACATTCGTGTGTGAATTTTAAGCAAGTACATTTACTTAGTAATATCTGCATAATTGCTTGTTAACTTACAAGAACCTATTTTGTAAGAGTAAATATTAATTTAATAAACTTTTTTTGTTTGTTTTTTAATTTAATTTACCTAATTATCACATTTCAGGGATTATAATGAGTTTTTAAACAGCCAATGTAATTTTTTATAAAATTTTAACTTTTCGGGCAAATCAAAGAGGAATGTGTACCTGTATATGCATAGATTTTTTTGGGACTAAAACTACCAAAACAAAGGCACCTATTTACAGCAGTTTAAAATGAAACATTTTGACAAAAACGCCTATGTCACAGTGATAAATATTAAAAACAACCAAGTTCAGTTGAATGTGGTAGCAAAGTCTATATATTCCAATAAATCGGGTAACTACATGTGGTATCACTGGTGATAAATTTAAAAATATCACAATTCTTGCCACCTTTTTCAAAAAACCAGAAAGTGTGCCTTCTTATCAATCCTTTATGAAAATAACAACAGTGACAAATGTGAAAAAAAAAACATTTAATGTTGCTATTCGTTATTACGATAGTAAAACATGTTTGCAGTTCCGTTTATTTTTTATGAAAATCTAAGTAAAACAACCAATGTCAAAGGGTTATCATTTTTTTTCTGTCGAACCAAATATCACAAAATTAAAAATTAATCATAGATCAAGCTAAAGTAATACCTTTATTCATAGTAGCTTTAAAAAAGGAGAAAGAATAATATTGACTTATTTATTATTAACATTGGTGATTTTTAATAAAAACTCTTCAATTATTGTTTACAAACAAAAATATAAAAATCTGTGAAAATTTTATTTATTAACCTTTTAATAAAAAATGAGAAAAATGAAGTAAGAATATAAAAGTACTGATTTATTTTCCTGTAGTGGATGAAGAGGTTTCTTTAACAATCTAGCCAAGTGTACATCAATATTTACGCATTTTGATAAATTAGAGCCTTTCCAATAACACTAAGTAGATGTTACAGATGGTTCCTCACTTCTTCTATGAAGCCACATATTTACAACCAACTGAAAAAAATAAAAGGGTTAGATATGCAGTTACAAAATAACTATATAACCAGCTACAAAATGCCTTATTTTATGTAACAAGACGAGCAGAGCTTTACTAGCTCTGAACGAATTCAGTAAAGAACCTCGGATTTTCAAAACTTAAAAAAAAAACAATCTCACCACATTTTCACATTTTTGAAATATTATAGAGCTTTTCGAAAAAAACTGCTATTTTTAAAAATACAATTTTTTGTTTAAACAGCTATGTCTCATTTTAAGCTATTGAGTATTATAAAATAAAAAATTACGGGATGCTTTGTTAGCTTCAAACGAATCCAGCAGAGCACCCCAGTTTTCTTTAAACCACACCACGTTTTTTGGCTCCTACAATATTATAAAATATTCGAAATTTGGCATTTAAAAAAAAATTCGCAATTCCTTGCTGACTTCAAAGTTTTTTTCTGAAAACAAACATTTTTAGGATTTTAAAACAGCCTAAACATGTGTCATAAGTAGTTGTTTTTATATATAAAAAAACAAATTAAAAAACTGAAGTGTCCTGCTGACTTTGTTCCAACAAAGCACCCTGTATTATTTAAAAATAGCAATTTTTTTAGTAAAGTTTTACAATATTTCAAGAGTCTAAAAATATTCTAAAAATGGGGTGTGGTTTTTAGAAAAAAGCTTTAAAAAACCGAATTGCTCTGCTGGCTTCTTTCGAAGGTTAGCAAGAAGCACCATGTATTTTTTAAAAATATAATATTTCAAGTGCATAAATATATGGTGTTGCTGTTTTTACAGAAAAAACTTTATAAAACAGAGGTGCTTTGCTGACTTCGTTCGAAGCTATAGAGCATTTTAAGTTTTGCAAAAAACGAGGAGCATAAAATTTTTGAAAAGGGTATAAAAATAGCCTAAAAATATGGCATATTTTTTAACTCAAAATTTCATAGGTGCTCTGCAGCCTTCTTTGGTATCATAATTATTACTAGGTTCACTAACAAAATCTATTTCTAGATTATTTTAACACTTGCTGCGATTACAAAAAATGTCTATATGTCAAAATTAGAAGAAAAAAAAATTTATAGGAATAAAGGGCCTTATACGCTGTTTATTATATGTAATATAAAAACAAAAAAGCATAATAAATAGGCCGTGTCTACAGGTCCGCAAGTTGCGGACACCTAGTCTATTTATCTAGGGCTCCGCAAGTCCGCACATGCGCGTTTTATTTGCGGACGTTTATGAAATATGTTTTTGTGGTTCCGCCAGCCTTTGTCCTAACCTCAAAAATCATTTGTTGATGTGATAAATGAGATATCCTAAAAACTAGAACTTCTTATTTCTTTTTTAAAATGCCCTCTAGTGATCAGGAAGAAATATTAAAAGTAAATAAATCCTTTATTAGCTACAAAGAAGTTGAAACTTACATAAATAATGTAGAAAAAACATAGTTTATACAGCTCTACAAAAGAGATTCGAAAACGCTAAAATCCATGGCAAAAATATGCCCTTTTAAAACTGAAAAAAGTAATCAAGATTTAGTATATTATAAGCTAGTGTATAGCTGTTTAAAAGGAGGGAAAAACTTTTAAATCAAGAAGCACTGGCAAGCGTAAATGCAGGTTAGTATGGAATGAATAGTAATATACCGAGTGTCATCGAATGGGACATCTAAATTTTAAAAGGGTCTGCATATTTTGGTGCTATGTTTTACATAAATCATAGCAACTTTGGAGCATGTATTAAAAAACACTAAATAGATAAAAGAATCTCAAAGGTTTTAAAAATATGTCGATTTATTATAAAAAGATAAAATAGGTACCCATGTCTACTGAGTGATTCAAGATAAATGGATCACACACTTATCTTATTGTCAGACTGTACAAATGCGATGCGTAATTGTTTTTCTGTTCTCTGCATTAAAAAATCGAGTGAAAACGCTACAACTTTTCTGTAAAATATTTTTTTTATAAAATCAATATTAAACGATAAAGTGTGTGGTCCGTTTATCTTGAATCACCCTGTGCCTACCTGATTCTTAAACCAAAATATGTACCTGTCCGTTTGATACATTTTTTTAATAAATACATATACTTACATTGATTTTTTTATTTATTTAAATACCATCTAAGGTTTTAATTTGAAAAACCTAAATTTGTGATAAATCTGTAATAAAAATTGGGGTGCGAAAGTTTGAACTTTTACCATAACATATAAATTAATTTAATAGTTAGTTTAAAATTTGTGTAATACAAAATTACCCAAAAATTTAAACTCCAACATCCATACAGGGGTGTCTAGATTTGATCTATTTGCCCTAGACTAAGCGCGTTTGTTATCCTATATATTTTTACGCTCTGTATACCAAATAAATAAATTGGTAAATATTACAAATATATCTTGAAAAAAAAGGGTTTACACAACCATGTTTTAATTTCATTTTTGGGCATATCCATAAATTGTGAAACCCTAAGTCCACAATTTGCGGAACGTTAGCAACTAAGCCTACGTTTCCGCAAGTTGCGGAACGCTAGTTCATATTCCTAGGAGTCCGCAACTTGCGGAGCGTTAGCAATTACGCCTACGTTCCCGCAAGTTACAGACACTTTTCATGGCCTTCCCTTCCTAAAAATCCGCAAATAGAATGCGCATGCGCGGACTTGCGGAACCCTAGATAAAAAGACTAGATATACGCAACTTGCGGACCCGTAGACACGGCCTAATAAGTATTACAAACCTTGACATGCATTGTGCACTAAAAATTTCATTTTTGTTAATTACAACAACCACATCAGAAGGTTTTTGCCCTACATTATGTTTAGGTGTAATTTGTCTCCTTCTCTCTTATGGAAAAAGAAATTATCCCCATATTCTTGCTTGGCAGATCTAAAAATAAAACCTGAGATAAATATGTTTTACTATAAGGTGTATTGTTCCATATAAACTGTAACTACCTACTATTAAAACAAAGTCTTACCTTTCTGACTTTTGTAAACTGAGTATTGTTAAAAAATGCAGTAATCATCCCGGTAATCATATTTTCTTTTACAATGGGTAACACACTTGATTCAACTTTTATAAATCCAGCTGATTCATATTAATAATAAAATTAAACCAAAACAAAAAACTAAGGTTAGGTGTTAGGTGGTGTCAATTTTAATGTCACTTAGATGTGCGTTCACTTCGACATTCTGTGTGTCGGTTTGTTCGTTGGCTTGGTTTTGTATAACAAAAAAAAACTTCGACACAAGATGATTGGTCTATTCCCGATGACGTATAATTTCAAATTTTAAATTTCAATTGGGCTTAATTTAAAAACTTTTGGCTTTTTTAACGAACTGACTATTTAGAATAACTTGTATAGCGACTAACTATTACAATATAATTTATAAAACAGCATATCTCACATGTGAACATGGCCCATTGTCATTACTTCATCTGAATTCTGAAGAATAACTTTTAGTGGACGAGCACCATTTTTGTTTTTCTTTTCAACTCGTAAAGTTTTTATTATTTTGATTTCTTTGTTTTTTCAACTATCTCCTTTACTTTTTCAGCATCTCTTACATTATTATTCTCCAATACATTATAGAGCATGATATTGTTAGCTCTTCTATGATGTTCATGAATCTCTGTTATTACATTTTCTTCAGACAGTGTCGTTTGCAAGTGAGTTTTTTACTTACTAATTTCATCATGCATTTCGTTAAGCAATTTTGGAATCATTTTTACCCCACTTTGGCAAATCTTCACAGTAATAGCTTATGTGCCTTTTTCCTTTCAAATCCATGACTTTTAACTCTGATCAATTAAGATCTGAACAATTTCTATGAACAACCCTTTCACAGCTGTCACATGCAATAGAGTTACTCCCCTCCTCAATTGGATGTTTACAATTGGCACACTTCACTTTATTTTTGTCACTATAAAGTATTTTTGACTACACTGGTATACTAAGTTGACCAATTCACTGCTTATCAGTTTCAGTTTTTTATTTGTTTTGTATGTTTTTGGTCCGAGATAAGAATTAATTTAATATTTTATTTAAGTATTAATGAAATTACTTTTACAGTTTATATAATTTTAACTCACTTCTTTGTTCATTAACTGGCTTTTAATGTAAGCACCTGATTGATATAAATTTCACCTTTAAAATTTTTATATTTACTGGACTAAATTGATATTTTTAAGGAGCAAAAGTAACACAACCTTTCATACTGAATGTTTATGAGAAATCGGAAAAACCCGTTAATTTAATTTTCAAGGGGGTCATCTTTTAATGAATATTATGAACACTCGTTACTCAACCTCCTAGGAGGGGTCAAGGGGCTTTCCACTTCGGCAATGGGTGTACAAAGTTTTCGGATATATTAGGAAATGTCTTAGGCAATGTTTGGACAATGCAGGCATTGTTTCAACACTTTATTATTAATAAACCCGAACTCAAAATTTTCACACTGTGCACCCCTACCTTCAATTCATCCAATTTGATATTTTTTTTTTAATATCATCTTTGGTTTTTTTGTTGATTTTGTTCTTTTTTAGGTTTAATAATAACTAGAGGTCGGATTTTTGGGGGACATTTCAGGGCCGAACTCAGTGCCATGTATACGATAATACATATACACATATTTAGAAATTTTTAATCCAAATATACACTTATACAACAAAACTGGTCATAACTTCATATTTTCACGACGGAAATTGTTTGTTTTTTTGTGTGTATGTATGTAACCATTTTCTTCAAAAACTCCTGACCCGATTTCGATGAGGTTTTTTCATTGCATAGGTATCACTGTATTACGACTGGCCCTTCTTATATCAGCTTCTACTATATTTAAATGAGCCAGTCAAAGACAGTGGTCTGAAACTCAAATATTTTGTAATTTGCTCTCGGCTAAAACTCAGTTTAGTACAATTTTATTGTTGCTGAACTGGAGAGTGGTCTGGGGTCTTATTTAAAGAAACAAAATATCGTAAAGCTTTCTTTTATGTGCAACAGACTAAATGTCTGATTAAAATTGACAGAATATGATTTTAACAAAACCGTAAATGAACCCACGTAGTACTATGCGGTTTACAGTGCAAGGTAAATACCTTTTTAATCTAAAATTATTAATATTGATGATGATAGAGATTATCTGGTAAAATATAATATAAAAATATGTTTTATTTAATAGTTATTATCTTGTTTTGTAGGTATTCCTGTACCCAAACGAAATTGAAATGGAATCGCCGTTATACCCTCGAGAGTTATAATTGGAAATTTCTTACTTGTATCCTTGCAGTTCAAACAACTTTAGTGGTTCAAAAGCTCCAACCTGAACCTGACTATATCTATAGAAGTGCGTTGGGGTCAGTATCAAACAGCTACTATCTGGAAGGTGAGTGATGCTATGAAATAAAATCCTTATTCCAATATTTTGTCCAAGAATATGCGATAGATGAGAGGTATTTGTAGATATGGTAACTAGTCCACAATATGGTAGTTAGACGAATAAAAGCTAGGTGGTAGTCAATAGTTGGTGGCCTGAAAATAGGATGAATCCCATATGTTGAAAGGTTTTATGATGAGATGAGATCAAGGTAGCTTACCGTGAAGAAGTAGCGGCCTTCTAAAGATATTGTATGCAAATCCACTAATGTGTATAATCAGCTTTGATTAACTTTTTGTTATACAATTATCTTTGATGAAATTTCTTTTGTTTTAGACTTATTAAATCCGAAATAAATTTCGATTTTATTAATGAGTCCACCTGGCCCAATATCAGCCAAAAAAAAGACAGAACCAGGAAGTGAGAGAGAAAGCATACTTCCTTGATCTAGGTAGGAGATTTTTGATGACAATAATTAACCTAACCGTAGTAGGCTTTTATGTTATTATTTTTAGACAGAAGAGTACCTAATATTTTGAACAATAATGGGAAAAAGAAGAGTTCAAGTTCAAGGTCAATATTGTTTGTACTTTGGGATGTAAACAATAATTCAAGCAAAATAAATAATTATTAAATATGTATTAGCATTATTTTAAACTGTAAGTATTTATTTATTTTTTTTTTAGTTTATTTTAATTTTAAAAATCTCTGTTGCACAAGAGTATTGAGCCCGTAACAACTGGTATCACTTCTGTGCAGGCTCTTAGGCATGGTTTACGGTTATAGGTTACCAGGGCGCTTTGCAGCATGTGTTTCTCTGAAACAGTTGGGCCGATTTTGATACGGTTTTTGGCTTTACGTAGGTATACCCTGATAGCAGGTTAGTAGATCAGTTTTGTTTTATAATTATAAGTGATACGTTTTTTTAAAACGGCTTTCAAATGTTTGTGAGCCTTCGTAACTCCAGCAACGCTACTTTATTGTGTGGAGTATCGTCGTTTAAATATTTTTAATTTTATCTTGTTGAATTTAGGAAGGCGACACCGCCTACCAATAAATTAATATAAACAGGTAAATAATTAAATTGTGTTTCCTATAAGGTATAAAAATGCGAACAGACCCTTTTACATACTTTTGCAGCCAAAAGCAAACGGCACAATCTTTATAAAAAACAAATAGATAATTAAGCTACAAAAACGCATTAGAGAGGCGATGGCCTTGATCGCGAAGTTATAAGGTAAGGCTTGTACAAAATCTTACGAACCGTGACCTTTACAAAATATACATGCTAGTGTTTGGATATTTTGTTAGTCACAGTTCATAAGATATTGTCAATTTTAAATGAAGTAGGGGCAAAATAATTTCGTCTACACTACAAACTACGACAACTATATAGCATGTTCATTATTTTAGTTACAACTTTGTCCGCAGATGTTCCGTACTAGGCGCTACGGAGGCGCTGTAGTTGAACTTTGGTATTCCTATCTCACTTCTAACTGTATCCTCTTTATCTAACAGCAGACAGAACAGACACAGTCCACAGAACAGTATTCCAAACTTCGACTTCTGCGCCCTCTACATAAACATACTCTATTGTACTCTTATCGCATATTCTCTGGTGAATGCGTGGTATGTGTGTGTGTGTACTTCTTGCATATTGTCCTTCGCTCTGTATTGGCGATTCGCGATTGTATCGACATTCTAAAAAATGGCGCAAAGGCAAGCTCGCAGTGCAACAATTAGAAAATGGATAGAAGGACACGAAGAGTTACATTATAATGGTGTGACTTTAACCTGCATTGCTTGTAATACCTCCATAGAGGCTTCCCGAAAATCTCATGTTGAAAAGCATATAAAAAGTCATGTGCATGAAAGAAATTTGCAAAGATCTGCTCTTAAAAGTGATTTTTGCTTTGATTTAGCGATGATGATGATCGCTGCAAATATACCATGGATAAAGTTAAATAATAAGCATGTTCGAAGCTTCTTGGCGAAATATTGTGTAGGTCACGATATTCCTGAAAAATCTCTTTTAAGGAAAACATTTCTAGACAAAGTGTTCGAGAACCAGGTTGTCCAAATTCGTCAAGAGTTGCTTGAGGGATTTTTTGGGTATTGATGGATGAAACCACTGACTTTTTGGAACGAAAGATTGTACACTTTCTTGTGACGAATTTAAAACCAACCGAATCTTCCTCTTGCTATCTTGTAGCATCTAAAGTAACAAGTGAAATAGTGAATGGTACAACGATATTTAATCTTTTTGACGAAACTTTAAGGTAGCTATGGTTGAATAAAGCTGAGCTAAATATACTTAATGCTGGAAGAAAAATAAAGGCAAAGTGCCCACAAACACTTCATGTTACATGTATTGTACATGGCAATCATCGAATTGCAGAAGAAGTAAGAAATCAATTCAAAGATGTAGATAACTTCGTGGATAATGTTAAGAAAATCTTTTTAAAAGCTCCATCTCGCGTTAAAACATTTAAGGAAATGTTCCCAGACTTGCCGTTGCCCCCAATGCCGATTATTACCCATTGGGGTACATGGATTAAAGCAGTGTGTTATTTTCAATATCATTATAATGAAGTGAGAACTGTGCTTGAATCATTTGACCCCCGTTTCAGTGCAGCAATTAGAAATTGCCGTGAACTAATGAATAAACCAGAATTAATTGCTGATATAAATTTTGTGGCAAACAATTTCGGCATGATCCCTAAAATAATTCAAACTTTGGAGTCTTCAATTCGCCCTGGAAAAACTTAACGAATTAAAAACTAAAATTGACGCAGTGCCAGGAGATGTAGGAATTCGTTTACAGGAAAATATGGCTGCCGTTTTACAAAGAAATCCTGATTTAGAAATAGTAAAGTGTTTAAAAGAAAAATTTGGTACCAAGTCTTATTGGTATAGCGATATACCAGTAGACGCTTTCCAGTTTGCCTCATTAACGTCTGTGAATTGCGAAAGATCTTCTTCGGCTCATAAATATATTTAAGAAGTAAAAAGAAATAAGTTAACCAAAACTAACCTAGAAAAACTACTTATGATATATTTTAACAGGAATTCAATGTATTATAATTTTAAAATAAATACTATTGGTAACCAACTGAAGTATATTCTTACATATTCGGATCAGTTACAAGTAGAGTCATTAAAACGTTTTAAGACTTAAGCTTGATTTTTATGTGTACGGAGTCCGATAAACGTTTTACGGCACTCATGACGCAAAAAGTTTAAAACTGTCAACTTTTGTTGTCTGGCATTGAATTTTCACCAATCAGAAAAGAGCATGAAGAGCGTCCCGCAAAACGTTTACCGAACGCCGTACACATAAAAATCAAGCTTTAGACCAAATTTAAATTTAAAACTTCTCGTTAGCAAGGTCAACTTTGTTTTGTTTCTACACCAACGCACTGCCACAAAAAAATGCGTTTTTAACTTTCTTTGCTCCTTATTTGTATTTTAAATTACTTTTTATACGATTTAATTCTGTATGCATTAATTAGTTTTTAATAAAACTACAAATTGTTCAATATATAACTTTTTTGTTTAACAAATAAAAATTTATTTATCATAAAAAATGTATGCACAAGTTACTTTAAAAGCCTAGTTGTTACCTAAGATCACTAATAATAACATTAGGGAATGATTCAGGAACTGTATTATTCTTAATTACTTCTGCAAGAATGTGTGGAAACAATCTCTGTCCAACTATCTCACATTACCAATTTATCCGTTACTCAAGGCCAGTTCCCAAAAAACTAAAAATAAATAAAATGATTCCTTTATTCAAAAAAGAAGATGATCCTGAATGTGTCGAGAATTACAGAATGATATGTTACTTAGCTGTTTCTCAAAAATTATTGAATCGACTGTTTACAAACGGTTACTTGAATATTTAGACCACAACAATATAATCAAGCAATACCCAGTCCCGACTAGAGGGGGGGGGGGGGGGGGGTAGCCGGGACTAATTCCCGGGGCCCGGTCTGAAATGGGGGTCCGACAATAGGGTTTTCTGTTCTCGCATGGTGATGTGATCGAAAGTTGGAGGAAAAGTTTGAGATTAGAGTAGGGATACGATGATAAAATATGTCTTTAGAGATGAGGCTTTTTTTTTAAGAAGAATAATTGAAGTAAGTGAGGACGTGTTTTTTTTTTTTTTTATTTTAGAAAACGAAAAGATTTTGTCACAGGGCCCGATGTAGAGAATTATCCCGGGGCCCGACCTGGCTCTCGGCGGCCCTGGCAATCCCAACATAGTTTTCGTCAGAATTATTCAATCGAAACTGCTTCAATTGAGCATACAATATGAGCATAAAAATATCGATCAGAACAACTATTTAGTTGGAATATTTTTCGACCTAATCCATGCATTTGGCACGATTAATCCCATTTACTTATCAATAAATACACCAGCGATATCCCTCAACAACAATCTGTTAAAATAGCAACATTTTCAGATGACACTGCAATATTGGCAGTTGGCGAAACTAATACAGAGACCTCAGAAAAACTCCAGGAAACCTGCAACAGAATTAATCGATGGACAAAAAAATGGAAAATAAAAATAAATCAAACTAAATCAGTGCATGTTGATTTTACTCTTCGACCAAATGAACAAAAACAAATAAGAATAAACAATGACGTTATTCCGCATCACGATTCGGCCAAATACCTAGGGATGAACCTAGATGTAAAACTTAAATGGAAAGAGCACATAAAAAAAAGCGTAAAGAACTTGAACTTAAATTCAAAAAAATGTATTGGCTCCTAGGAAGAAAATCCAAATTGACAGTGCACAACAAACTGCTGATTTATAAACAAATCCTAAAACTAATCTGGATTTATGGCATACAGCTATGGGGATGTGCCAGCAAGAGTAATATCAACATGATTCAAGTTTCCCAAAATAAAGTCCTAAGATGTATTGTTGATGAACCTTGGTTCTACCGAAACGATTATCTTCATAGAGACCTGAAGATGCCAACAATTGAAGAAGAAATAAAGAGGTTTGCTGCGAAACATGAGGGTCGACTCCACTCCCACGTCAACGAAGAAGCGCTGCAATTACTGGACAACTCTACACTCAACAAAAGGCTCAAAAGGAAGAAGCCATTTGAGCTAGTGCAGTGAACGTTAATGTTAGTGCTAGTGTAAAACAGTGTAATAAATCTTCACGTCAACTTGTGATGCTCTCCTATAGAAACAATTAAGACAGCCCAATGGGGACTTCTTAGATAAGTAATTAGTTTGTAAGATTTTTAGATTAAAATTGTAGGTTAGTCAGCAATGACTAGTAACAATACTCTTAACAAAAAAAACTTATCAATAAAACTTGAAGCAATGGGCATTAGAGGTCCAATTCAATCTTGGACCAACTCATATACAGGGTGTTTCAGATTTAAACGGACACAGCTTAATGGGAGATAGAGTACACTTAGTTGAGTTCAAAACACCCCTATACTTAGCTTTTAATCTTACTCGTTTCTGAGATATAGGGTGTTTTATGATTTTTTACCAAAACTAAAATCGGCCATTTTGTTTGAACGGATAGAGTTATTTTGATAAAATTTTGTACAAAAGTTACACTCTCTGAGATCAATCAAAACCATAATTTAATTTAAAAAAATTCCAGGACCGGACTCTTTTTTTATATTGCTCTTCTTGGGTCATCACCCTGTATATCGGATTTTAATAAATCTTACCGCAAATTCTAATAGTACGCGGATCAATAAATAAAATAATGTAATAATATTTAATGGCACCATCTTGATTTTCTTACAGTCAATTTTTATAATGGTGACTACAATATTATGAATCAGTTTTTACAAAATTGAAAACAAATATTACTCTGTATTTTTAAAACCTTACCCAAATTAGGTACCATCTTCATTTATTTTTAACTTCTGCATTTTTCAATAAGAAATTGAACATCTACACAGGACCGGGCTCATTTTATTTGATAAAGTAACAGAACAAACTGACAGAAACAAATAATTAATTTAAACTAAAGTAAATTTTCAAAATGAACACCGTGAACGTCAATACACCTTTGCGAACGTTTTAACAGGTTTTTTACTGATTTGTCATTTATTTCCGATTTATTTCTAATGCTGCATACATTATTAATTTTTCCAATAACTGTGCTCGGGAATTCATTTATTCGGTGTACACCTCTGATTTAAGGTAGCCCCATAAAATATAATCCAGAGGTGTTAGATCTGGAGATCTCGGTGGCCAATTGGCGGGACCGCCTATCCAGCGACTTGAACACACATTAAATGTTTGGTGTGGAATTTTTAAAAAATCACTTAATACCCAAGCTCAGTTAAATCATTGTTTCCCAAATAGATGGATAGGTCGAGGCGGTCCCGTCAATTGGCCACCAAGATCTCCAGATCTAACACCTCTGGATAATTTTTTATGGGGCTACCTTAAATCAGAGGCGTACAACGAAGAAATGAATACCCGGGCACATTTATTGGAAAATATTAAGAATGTATGTAACAACATTAGAAATAAACCGAAAATAATTGTCAAATCAGTGAAAAACCTGTTAAAACGTTCGCAGAGGTGTATTGACGTTCACGGTGTTCATTTTAAAAATATTGTAGTCGCCATTATAAAAATTGACTGTAAGAAAATCAAGATGGTGCCATTAAATATTATTAAATTATTTTATTTGTTGATCCACGTACTATTTAAATGTGCAGTAACATTTATTAAAATCCGATATACAGGGTGATATTCTAGCTAAGAAGAGCAATATCAAAAAAGGGAGTCCGGTCCTGGAATTTTTTAAAATTAAATTATGGTTTTGATTGACCTAAGAGAGTGTAACTTTTGTACAAAATTTTATTAAAATAACTCTAGTCGTTCAAACAAAATGTCCGATTTTAGTTTTGGCAAAAAATCATAAAACACCCTATATCTCAGAAACGAGTAAGATTAAAGGGGTGTTTTGAACTCACCTAAGTTACTCTACTTCCCATTAAGCTGTGTCCGTTTAAATCTGAAACACCCTGTATGTCAGACAGAACACTCAAAGTGCAGTTTGATGATGAGTTAGTTATCTGATGAGTTTCGTACTTTTACTGGAACTCCGCACTTGCGGAGTATTAGGACCACTTTTATTTATCCTCTACTAAAATGATCTACCCTTAAGTATAACAAATGGATGAATTTTTATATATGCGGATGACACAACGATTGTAATTGTAGCTGACAGTTTAGATGAGTTACTTAAAAAAATGTGAATAACCATGAATGAGTTCATTCATCAAAGAAATATCTAAGACATTTTAACAAATTTAGAACCAGTTTAAAGTTGTTTCTAACTAAAAATTGTTTTTATTCTCTAGACAAATTTATTGGCTGAAACAATAACACCTAATTTTAACAATACTTTATCAATCTCATAATTTTATTATTTATTTTGTACTAAATATTTGTTAACCATTAATTTTTAAGCTATTGCATAGCTTTTATCGCGGGCTTTGAGCGTGGCGAACGAATCAAGAAATTCCGTAATTCCGTAACGAAAATAAACCTAACACCCCCCACTACGACCGGCACAGCGGTGCGGCGTTTTGAAAGCCGTGGAAGGTTTTATCCGACCCTATTCGTATTAGTATGAAGCGGAGTTAAATATACGTCTGCGGACCGGAACGTTTATGCAATACAAGAACTAGAAAAGCTTTCTCTGGCATCTAATAAATTGGTATCACAAATGTTCCCGGCTGGCGTAAATATTAGATATTAATTTTTTTTGCAAGATTTATAAAATATTAATTTTTATTTTATCAGTGTTAACTATTTCATTATTAAGCTATTGCACAGATTTTATCGCGGGCTTTGAGCGCGACGACCGAATCAAGAAATTCCGTAACGAAAATAAACCTAACCCCTCGAAAAAATCGAAAAACCGAAAAAATCAAAAAATCGAAAAATGGAAAATATAAAAAAAATAAACCTAACACCCCGCACTCCGACCGGCACAGCGGTGCGGCGTTGAAAGCCGTGCATCGTCTAACGTCGTTTCAGTTCGGCAGACTTCGGCACGGTGTTTGTGTGCGTGCGACTAGACGTATGCGTGTAGACTAGCTGCTAACTGCTCATAACTGATTCTATCTATTTTAAACACAATTTCAGAAAAATTGAATTTGAAAATGAATAATTATCCACAAGAATCCACAACAAAATCTGGGACCACCATTGACGCGATATTTTCCAGATATTTAGAGGATATCAAGTCTCAAATTTATGTTTTTTAATTCAGTTACCATAAACCTACAGTTTCAATGATAAAAATTCCTGAATAACCTACGTATTGTAAGATAATAAAAATATTTTAAACAATATTAACTTCTCATTTATTCAATAAAAGAAAAAAAATTGTTTTCTTATCGGTCACCACGCTCAAAAAGTGTAACTTGAATTAATATCAAAGAAAAAACTTGATTAATATCAAAGAAAAAAAAAATACTGCATAAATAAAATAAATAAATAATTATAATTGCATAAGTTGGTAAAAAATGCTATGCAATAGCTTTACCGCGGCAGTCCCCGAGTACCACACGTATTTTTTTATTGATATAATTTTTACCTTATTATTTATCGACTTATGAGTATACTATGTTTGTCACAAGTCATGTAAATTTATATGCCTATCTGAATATTTTCCCCAGGAATTGTGTAGAGTTTTTATTTCAATATTTGGACTATATTTAAAAAGAAACCAGCGCCAAATTGGAGTTTTGAGATGTTAAGAGGTTAAAGATGATAATGCTTTATTAAAATAATGAGTGTAGAGAACACCAGCTTTGTGACTAGTGTCAGATAGTTAATATGTTATCATAGGCACTATTTTATAAGTTTATTAAGCTACCTAGAAACATGAGTTTGAAGATATTTTTGGCAGACAGCCTTTTTATTGAAATTAGGAATTTATCTTTAATAATAATAATAATAATAATAATACTCTCCCTAATTCACCCCCTTACGAGTGAATTTCAACCCCTGAAGTCGACTGAACGACTTGTGTAGGGGAAGGGACGACTGTTATTATTATTTGCCGTGGCGCTCCGGGGTGACTTAAAGATGAAAACCCGGAAAACCTCACCCACCATCATCGAGATGGTAATGCATGGCGATTTTTTAACTTGTTTGGTTCATTGGCCAAAAGATGATACTAGAGTAGAGTTAGTAAATAGATCTTTTTATATAAAGTAAATTAAACTTTCCTATATTGCTTGGTTGTTTTAAATATTTTGTAGAAACTAGATAGGAGATTTATCGGATAATAATTTTCCCTTATTTATGGATCTCCTTTTTTCAATAATGGCTTTATAAAAGCAAGTTTGAGCTAAGAAGGAAATATACTAGATAGGAGATTTATCGGATAATAATTTTCCCTTATTTATGGATCTCCTTTTTTCAATAATGGCTTTATAAAAGCAAGTTTGAGCTAAGAAGGAAATATATCAGAATTCAATGAATTGTTTATAATATATGTCAAAACCTCATTTACAACAATAATACATTTTTTTATCTCATTTGTAAGTATCTAATCATCACCACTAGAGTACATATTTTTTAAATTATTAAAAATTTCAATAATCTGATTAAGGATTCGCTAATGAACTATTATTGATTCAGAATTTTATAGAGTGTGTCACATGTGAAAGGTACATTGCAAACATGTGTATATCATCTACGGTTTTCAAATGTAGTTTCAAATTAAAATGTACCTATAAGTCTATGATGACACTACTGTAAAATGTAAACCACTATCAATGCACTTCCCACAAAATACTTTTAATAGATATGTAAGTACAAGATACATGTAGAGGATAAAAAACACAATTTAAAATCTACATTTAAATATACATATATACAAATATACACACATACATATTATAAGTACACACATACTTATATATTACATTACCTAGTAATAATCCTTAATTTTATAAAAACATTTTGTTACTAAAACTTTTTTTAATGTTTATTTAAAGCTGTTAATGGATTTTATATTTTCAATATCAGCTGGCAGTTTATTAAATTATTGAATTCCTGAATACTCAGGACTATGTTAATAGAGAGCAGATACATGCCTAATTGTACGTCTCGTTGTACGTAACATATTGCCATTATAAGTGGGATAGTTGTGACAATCATTGTTCTGAAAAATTTAGCTTAATTTTTTTGTATATAGGATTGTCTCGAGGGGTAAACACATCCAAAAAATGTGTACACAAGAATTCCTAACATAAAGAATACCTGAGAATTCCTGGGAATACCTGAGAATTCCTGGGAATTCCCAGAGACTTCCTGGGAATACCCAGAGACTTCCCGGGAATACCCAGAGACTTCCCGGGAATACCTAGAAAATACCTGGAATACTGAGAGAATAACTGAGTATATCCAGATAATGCCCGAAAAATATATGAGAATAACCAAGTATTTCTAAAGATTTATCTAGAGTTAGTAAATAAGGTCCTTAAATTATTAGGAAAATAAATAATTGTTCCGGATTTATTAACTAATGATTAGCATTTTTTCCCTCACTTTAGATCATATTTTACTTTTGATAAAATATAAGAAATAAAAAGATAAGATAGGTATTAACTGTGGGGGAAAAATTTTAACTTTGGAAAAAAATCTGATGGGTCCAATACATGACTTTCCTATCTAGTTATTAGGTACAGGCTTTTTCCGGTTATTTTGTACAACCTATTGTATCATCCCTGTAAATGTTTAGAGGATGAACTAAATACATTTTCCACATGCATCTTACTCGAAACATTTTTTATATTTGGTGTTTTCTCCGTTTTTAAACTGAAATTCGAAATTTTCACATTTCCTCAAATTTTTCGAATACGGGTCATTTTGATAAGATTAAGTATGCAACCAAAATTATCTCGAAAATTATAGAGAATAATATTGCAAACAACTTTTATTCAAAGAAGTTTCTTCTCCAAGTGTAAATAACAAATACATTCTATAAAGTACGAAAATGGCCTTCTATAAAGTACCCCCCAGATGTTCTGACCATGCCCAAAATATATTCAGCTCACCGCAGGGTAGATTAAAATTAAAAATTTGGTGTTTTTTCTTTTGTCCGTTTTTTAGTTATGTTCAAAATTTCGAAATTTTCACTATTCCTCAATTTTCTCGAATACGGGCCATTTTAGGAAAATTATGTATGGGACAAAACTTATAGAGAATAATATTTCAAACAATTTTTATCCAAAGAAGTTTCTTTTCTAAGCGTAAATAATGGATATATTCCATAAAGTAGGAAAATGACTTCCCATAAAGTGCCCCCCTCCCAGATGTTCCGACTATGCCCAAACTACATTTAGCTCACCGCAGGATAGATTAAAGCTTAAGTTTATAATTTGGTGTTTTTCTCTTTATCCGTTTTTGAGTTCAAAATTTTCACTGTTTCTCAAATTTCTCCAATACAGGCCATTTTAGGATATTTATGTATGGGGCAAAAATTATAAAGAATAATATTTTAAACAACTTTTATTTGAAGAAGTTTCTTCTATAATCGTAAATAACAGATATATTCCATTGCATACTTGGATAATATATTCCAGGTATTGTTCAATTCTAAACAATTTTAATTATAATTGACAATGTTTGAAAATCCCTGTATGTCCAATTTTATCAACGATCAAAAATAACATTTTGCCGTTATCCACTGTTTAGCAACATTTGAAGTTTTTTTAAGGTAAATATTTTTACAGTATACTTTTTTACTTTCCTATCTGTATACAGATATAAGGAAAGTATAGGAATCATGATTTTTTTCGACCTCGAGTTTTCGACGGATTTTTACGTTTTGAGGTCCCCTGAATCCGTTTTGACTATTTTCGCGATGATGTCTGTGTGTGTGTCTGTGTGTGTGTGTGTCTGTGTGTGTGTGTGTGTGTGTGTGTGTGTGTCTGTATAACGCATAACTCATGAACCGATACACGGAAAAACACCAAATTTCAAACTTAAGCTTTATTCCAGCGTCTAATGAGCTGATTAGATTTTGGGCAGAGTCGGAACATCTGGGGGGGTACTTTATAGGTGGTCATTTTTATATTTTATGGAATATATCTGTTATTTACGTTTGGGGAAGAAAATTTTTTAAATAAAAGTTACTTCTTATTTTATTATCTATAATTTTTGTTATTTACAAAATTTTCCTAAAATGGTCCGTATTCGAGAAATTTGACAAAATGTAAAAAAATATTTTTTTTTATAAAAATTGTTCAAACAAAAGTTGTTTGTAATATAATTCTCTATAATTTTTGTCCCATAGATAATTTCTCTTAAATGGACCGTATTCGAGATATTTGAGAAAATGTGTAAATTTCGAAATTTGAAGAAAACTCAAAAACGGATAAAGAAAAAATCAATAAATTTTAAACTTAAGTTTTATTTTGGCCTGACGTGAAATGATTAGATTTTGGACAAAGTCGGAACATCTGGGGGGGTACTTTATGGGAGGCCGTTTATATATTTTATGGAATATATCTGTTATTTATGTTTGGAGAAGAAAATTGTTCAAATAAAAGTTACTTCTAATATTATTATCTATAATTTTTGCCTTATGTAAAAATTTCCTGAAATGGTCCGTATTCGAGAAATTTGACAAAATGTGCAAAATTCTGATTTTTATGAAAATTGTTGAAATAAAAGTTGTTTGCGATTTCGATCTCTATAATATTTGTTCATACATGATTTTTTTTTTAAATGGACCGTAATGGAAAAATTGTAGGAAAAGTGCTAAATTTAAATTTTTCAGTATTTTCATTTTCAATGAATATCTATAGAAAAATGTTTCGCGGTAGATGTATGTGGACAATGTATATATATATATTTAGTTTATCCTCTAAACATTTATAGAGATGCTGCAATAGGTTGTACACAATAAACGGAAAAAGCCTGTAATAACTAGATAGGAAAGTCATGTGTTGGACACATCAGATTTTTTTAATAAAATTTTCGTACTGTTATTAATTTTTCTAATAACTTTATTTTGCACCTTCCTTTTGTCCTTTATGAGGGTTATTTGGAGAACATTTTTTACTTTCCCCTCTATGTGTGCGTAGGTTTCGGCGTAGGTGCGTGAGTGGGTGGGTGCGTGAGTGGGTGCGTGGGTGGGTACGTACGTAGATGCGTGCGCGGATGCGAGGTTGCGTGAGTAGGTGCGTGCGTGCGTGCGTGCGTAGGTGCGTGCGCGGGTGCGAGCGTGCTTGCGCGTGTTTCTTTATACTCGATAACTCATGAAAGGATTAGGAAAAAACACCAAATTATAAACTTAAGCTTTAATCCACCCTGCCGTGAAAGAAATTTGAGAAAAAGTGAAAATTTGGAATTTTAAACATAAGTCAAAAACGAATGAAGAGAAAAACACCAAATTATAAACTTAAGCTTTAATCTACCCTGCAGTAAGTTGTTTAGATTTTGGACATAGTCGGAAAATCTAGGGGGTACTTTATGCAGGGTCATTTTTCTACTTTATTAAATATACGCTTGCAGAAGAAACTTCCTTAAAGAAAAGTTGTTTGCAAAATTATTCTCTATATTTTTTGTTTTACACATAATTTTCCTAAAATGGCCCGTATTTGAGAAATTTGAAGATAAGTGAAAATTTCGAATTTTGAATATAACTCAAAAAGGGATAAAGAGAAAAACACCAAATTTTCAATTTAAGCTTAAACACATTCTGTGGTAAGCTGACTAAATTTTAGGCACAGTCGAAGCATCTGGGGGGGGGGGGACTTTATGGGGGTCGATTTTTTTTACTTTAACGAATTTCAGTTATTTATGATTAAAGAAGAAATATTTTTGTCCAAAGTTTTTTGCAATAGCATTTTTTATAACTTTTGTGCTCGCTTTAGTGCCATACATAATTTTTCTTAAATGATCTGTATTGTAGAAATTTAACAAAAAGTACAATATTTGAATTTTTTAAAATGAACTGTATTCCAGATATTTTTGGAAAACTGCAAATTTCGATTTTCAGTTTAAAAAAGGAAAAGAAAAAAAAAACACCAAATATAAAAAAGTGTGTGGAAAATGTATGTATTTAGTTCATCCTCTAAACATTAGATTATACAAAATAACTGGAAAAAGCCTGTAATAACTAGATAGGAAAGTCATGTGTTGGACACATCAGATTTTTATAGAGAATTGCCAAAGAATACCTGAGAATTCCTGGGTATACCTAAGAATTCCTAAGAATACCTGAGAATTCCCAAGAATACCTGGGAATTCCCAAGAATACCTGGGAATTCCTGAGAATTCCCAATGTATTTACCCCTCGGATTGTCTTATAAATATATATTGAGGGTAGAGTGGTAATATTTAATAAAATGATCCCTGCATGTTTGTCTTGATTCTAGATTGAAGATAAGTCTAATTGCTCTTTTTGTGCAATACATACTCTTGTAGCAGCAGGAAAATTTCCCCAGAGTGTAATATTGTATGATATGTGTGAATATACAATTGCATAATATACCTATAGAAGTTGGTTAAATGTAAATATCTGTTTTAATTGAAGTAGAGCATAACAACTGCTTTTCAGAACATTGGCTGTTTTCTAACCAGGCGACATGTTTCAATCTTACAAATTTTAATAATGTAACTACTTTTTGTAGAGAAACACATATCCATGATGGGGTAAGTATATATATTCACAACACTTTACAAAGCGCTGAGATTCCAGAAACTAAGAATATGTCAAAAGACATCCACTGTGAAATAACTGGGGCGTTTATTAAAAAGCTTAATCTGGTACTCATTGTTATACATAGGTCCAATTCACAATATCATCATTTTGAAATATTTCTTACAATTTTAACAAATGTCTTATTACTATTAGAAGCTAAACTCAAAAATAGTAAAATCATTATATGTGGGTATTTTGATGTAAAATTTGTAAAACCTGATAGCAGAACAAGACAACTCACCGACTTGTTAGTTCAGTTTAATTTTAAACAAACAATATTTACATTTACTCGTATTACAGAGAGCTCTCAAACATGTCCAGACAACATATTTGCTAACTTTCCTTTTGGTCAGACACGCATGTTAAGGACTACAGAGTCAGACCATGACCCTCAATTATTAACTTTCCTAAATCATGAGCGCTCCATATTAGGAGATATAACCCATTTTAGATCTTTCTCTCAAAATAATATAAATAATCTTAATAATCTTCTGCAAAATGAAACCTGGCATGACATGAGAAAAGCAACCAATGCAAATAAAAAAGCTGAATCACTTCATGATACATTTAGGAAACATTTTAATGCCTCAATTCCAAATATATCCCAACCTAAAAGAAAATGTAATACTACAATAAAAAACTATTTAAACAAGAGAAAACTAAATACAATGTATTGCTAAAAAATGCAAAACAAAATAACTTCAACAAATTAATAATTCAGACAATAAATCTAAAACCATACTTTTGTTTATATTTCCATGACCCTATCTCTCCAATTATTGTAAATAAAATTAATGGAGCTAGTCACCCTTATCTCAAGTGAGAAGAGCCGCATTATAACCCCAAACTTTGGGGCAACGTAGCAACTTGTTATAAAAGTACTGTGGATTCATTATTTTTTAAAGTTTTCTCAGATTTTAACAAATTACCCATAGATGTGAAAGATTCACATTCTCTCAATGTATTTAAAAGAAAGATCAAACAATTTTTAATGAATATCGGATAGAGGTAGCTAATATAACAATAGTTTTGTTGTGTTGTATTATATTTTGTTCTCGTTTATTGTAAATTTATGAAAATTCTTTTTTATGCCTTTGAAGTTGATTGTTTTACTTTGTTGAATTTAATTATTTTTTTTTATTTCTTACTTAAATAATAACTGCCATTTTTAGCAATTGTATATAATAAATAAACTTTATTTTATAAACATAATTATATAATTACATTAATCTAATCGTTTTCAGTTAAGAAAAAGTACAGAAACCTACGAGGTATAATGTAAATACCTGTATGTAGGAATATTGTATTTATATATATTATGCTTTATAATTTGTGTTTTATATGTATATTAAGGGTTCCTAATTATTAAATAAATTATTATTATTATTATTATTATTGTTATAAAACAATAAAATGACCTTTATTTTGACATCATCAAATTCATCCAAGATAAAATCGATATTTCAATGTTTGTGAACATAGTAAGTACCAATTCGTTTCAAAGTGTAAACATAGTTCCACCCCAGTTCAGCTTTAATAATCATTTAATAGGCACTTACTTTTTTGACAGTGATACTGCTTCCTTCTCTTTTCTATATTTGTAATTTTTTCGTCATTTTTTAACATATTTGATATCCTTTCATTTTCTTCCCAATCACACAACTCTGTCAAACTTTCAGTCTTTTCATTTTTGATAGTCTGTAGATCACAATGCGTAGTCAAAAGTTCAACTTCAGACTGAATATATTCACTAATTTCTTCCTTGATATCTCTGATATCAATAGCTTTAACTTCACTAGTGTCTTCGAGTTCTTTTTTAATAGTTGTAGCACAAAATGGCACTTCTTTTCCGGACGTCGAATCACTGTTAATTTTTGGCAGAAAATCAGAACGATGTTCAATTTTAGGCTCTTCACATTCCATACTTTCTTCTTTAATTTCAACATTTTGTCCCGGCGTGTTGCCCTCAAATTCATCAAAAACATCGTCATCATCTTCGTCTTTATACATTTGTTCAGTAATAAGATCGGGTTTGTTTTTAAAAACACCTTCACAAATATCTAAACGTTCTTCTTGTTCCTGTTTGATATTCATTGTTAACATAACGATTAAATAAATGATATCAGTTTTCTAATTATTTTAGATATATATTTATTTTCTTATAATATATTTATGTACACTGCACGCTAAGAAGTAAAGTAAAAACAAAAAAATTAAAAATGACAATTAATTGACAGAAAAAATGCCAAACTTCAAACAATGGATGCGTTCGTTTAGTTACTCCGTGGCAACTTTTTATTTCGATTGACACTTTTTAGCGTTCGTTTATATATATGGAGATTATACGGTATTCCGATTGTGACGTGACCCTTCATCACAAATACTCTAAAAAAATCTGCTCCTACCCACTCAACTCTTGACTAATTGAATCCACCAAACTGATTATAGTCGAGGATTATTGCATGTTCACATAGATTCTCAAATCTATGTATATGAATAGCAGCAGAGACAACTAGAGACGGGCAACTCAATGTAAATAATTGGTTCGGCAAAATTTGTCTGGGCGATTCTATAAAAGGCACCAACCGAGGGCGCTGTGCACGGCGCTCACAGAACCGGAAATTCAGATCGCTTAGATCTTCTTTTTAATTGTACTTCTTCTTTTTAAATGGTCTCTTCTTGCGTTAGTAACCATATTAATCTGATAAACATTGGGATAGGTCATGGATAAGCGGGAATTTTAAATGAAAACAATGTTTCTACTTAAGTTGACAGCATATTATGGAAAATTTATTATTAGTTTTAGGAAAAAAATTATAGGGCTTGTCAGAAATTATGAATTTTTCTCAAGCCTGAGGGAATTTTACATTACAACAAATTAATATTTACTTTTTTTCCTAACACTAATAAAATAATTTTCCATATGCTGCCAACTTAAGTAGACACTGTAAATATGTATTATTTTTTCGAAGTTTAATTCTTTTATAATTATTTTTTTTTTAAGTTTATAAGCAACAAAACGCTAACCATAAATTTATGTAGTGTTTTTTTCTTTTTATGTCATTAAGGAAAATGTTTAATAAATAAAATTGTAGTATACCATCGTTTTTATATTTTTATTCATGATAATAATTAAAAATATTGATATTAAATACCTATATTATAAACAACAGAACTAAACAAACAAAAACCAACCTTAAATTGCAATGACATAAATACATAAAAAAAGACAATAATTGGCAAACATGAAACATGGGATTAATTTTAACAACCATAAAATACCATAGATATATGAATTTAAAAAAAGAAAAGTAATAACTTAATAATAATAAATATTAATTAAAAAATAAAATAATGAAATAAACGAATCGAAAAATAAAACCCACTGAAGAAGGCTGTTCTATCATGGGCCGAAAGCTATATTATAAATTATATATGTAAAATTTTTTTAATTTTTTTTGATTGTGTAATTTTTTTGTGACCTAATTTCCCTCATTTTTCTTTTACACCACCAAGGAATGCCTATTTTCCACACTGCTTTAAAAAAAGATTTCATAAGAAAATGTTTATGAGTGGTACATGTTACCCATTCAAAATCTATTTTTTCTTCAAATAGCTTTTCTATTTCCTTAGTTAAATTTAAAATGTTAAGTAGGAGACTCAAGAAAATCTTCCAATAAGCTTATAGCTGTTCCAACCTAAAATACTGGTTGTTCTGCAGGGTAAATGAGTCTTTCTTGGTAACGTTTACAGTTATCTGGCAGTCCATAAATTTCATTGGTAATACAACAGATTTTAATTTCCAGTTTCCAATATAATCTGTTCTCTAGGAAAGTGTTTACTGCAGATTCTGAAATTTCGCAGATTCAATAAAATTGCTGAAATAATTTAATAATCAACTTACTTATATCTTTGCTCAACAAATCTGTAACATTTCCAGTTGTCTGGCAGTCCATAAATTTCATTGGTAATACATCCGGTTTTAATTTCCAGTTTCCAATATAATCTGTTCTAGTAAAGTGTTTACTGATTCTGAAATTTCGCATTTCTGTTCGAAATATGGAATACCCAGGGCATCAAACCATAATTTGCATCTAAACAATAATATTTTATATTAGATTCTACAAATAAATACCAAGATTTTAAAATTTTAAATTTTTATTATTGAAGGATATACCTACTCGAAATCCCCATAACAATAAAAAATATAATTGGAAAGAATACAATACTTTGCAAATGTTATTTTAAAAACAAACACACCAACACTTAAGTCAATCAAGTGGGAAGTATTGAGTAGGTACTTTTTTTATATAAACCAACAATAATACTCATTAGGAATTAATGAAAGATGTACCCCTAATATCCAAATTTAATGAATTTGCATTTTTGTTAAGAGAACTAAATAGGTACTTAGGTCATAATAATTAGTTCTGTGAAATGGAATGAATAAATAATTTTCACGAATCTTACTGGTTCTCTAAATTGCATGGATTCTAAAAGTTCAAAACAATGAATAACTCCTTTACTTTATGCAAAAATAATAAATTGAGTGTACCCCTTCGAAAATTTTTAGGCATTTAAGATGCATAGAGTTTAATAAAACATTATAATCAGAGTTGCCATTACTAAACCTAATCTAAGAAATTTGTCTTGAACAGATTCTAATGACCTAACACGTACATCATAAAAAGGAGACCTAACTGGCAACTCAACTCATATTCCAATATTGTCATAACATAAGCCGAGTAAACCAGTTTTATTTGAATTAAATGATAGATTGTACTTACTTTGTAGAATTACGTGGAAAGTAATGCATTTTAGACACCTCATCTTCACTGCATCCACAAATTAAACAAAATGCCGGCATTGCTATTTAATCAAAAAAAGTCTAAACTATTTTAGCTTTAGTAATATAATAAGCTCTTGAAAATGCAAACAAAATACGTTACAAACACTACACACACTACAATATAAAAAGCCACAATATAAAATAAACAAAAACGCCGTGGCTAGCCACACGTTAAAAATCATGGTAGTGACGTCATGGATGTGACGTCACGGAAAATTCGCAGTATGACAGTTGTCTTTAAGGTTAGGTAATCAAATCAATCAATTTTTACTTATTTTGTTTTGGAAGAGGTCTACTAATGAGCATAATAAACGATATAGAATTCGAATTAAATTGTGAAATTACATATTTTAAAGAAAAGAAAGTGGAAGAATAAGACAACCTTCTCCAATAATACACAATAACATAGTTTCTAGCTCTTGAGATAGGTATATTGTTTTCTTTTTGTTAACACATAATAAACTCCTGATGTAAGTAAGCTGTATTAAACCAAATGCCCTATTTACAAATACGAAATATTGGAAAATATCTGTTCAATGTAATATTAATATTTTATTAATCTCATTTACAAAAATTACAAACAAATCACTGTTGATTCTCCTAGTCATTTACAATCTATGGTGATTTGATTTTAAAATTACTTGTTATGTACTGGTTTTTTAAAATATACCTGCCACAGTAGTAGAAAAATCTCAACTCACATACATATTAAAAGGAGATCATTCAAATACTAATGCTCAAAATTTTTAAATTGAATAATTTAAAATTTTATCCCATACTAAGTTTTTACTTTGATTATTGGTTGAGGCAAAGCTGATTTTTTACGAATAGTTTAGTTTGCAGTGCATCTCAGTCTCAGCTGACTATTCCAAATTTTATCTCGGGTACTTATTTTACCTTTTTTGTTCTACTTGTGATGAAGATAACAACTTAATTTTATAGATTTATCCAGTTAGCTCATATTCCAGAAGGAAACAAAGATAACTGAAGGTATATATTTATCTCAACCTTCTAGGTTTAGAATAAAAGATAAGTAAATATTAATAATGCTAAGATAGCACATTCAGAAAAGATTAATATAATGTAAATGTAGCCCTGCAGATTCTAGTCCATGATTCGGATTGATTGAAATTATTAGTAATCATCTACAATCTTGCCAGTCCTACAGACTTCTCTGATAAACAGTCGGTTTGGTTTTTACTTTCGTTGATTTGGCAACTTAACGTTAACAAAATAAGTAGGTACTGATTTTAGAGGCTTATTGTGTAAATGTTTCTATAAAGCCCGACATCAAACCTATTATTGTATTTACACTTCAAACTAGGTTAATGTTAAACCTTTCAAGTAAATGTGCAGGTTGTCCTATCTTACCAGTTACTAATCTTTGAGATAAGACAAAAAAATATGATGTGCCCAACACATGACTTTCCTGTAAAGTTATTAAAAATATTTTGAGTACGGTTGATCTAATCAAAAACTGTTCAGAATATGAATTAAAAGATATTTTCATTGCCAATGAAAATACTTAAAAATTCAAATTTAGCAATTTTTTCATATTTATTTATTACAATATATTTTAGAGAAACTATATAATGAAAACATTATAGAAAATGACATCACAAACAACTTTTATTGAAAGAATTTTTTTCTATAATCATAAATAACAAGTATACCTTAACGTAGAAAAATTACCACTATAAAGTATCTCCAATGCTCAGACTATGCTCAAAATCTAGTCAGCTCTCCCCAAGATGGATTAAATCAAGTTCTCTTTATCTACTCTTAAGTTATTGTGGATAAAGACACACAGACATCATTGCAAAAATGGGAAAAACTGATTCAAGGGACCCCAAAAACAAAGGTCAATCGAAAACTCGAAGTTGAAAAAAAAATCACAATTCTTATACTTTTCTTACTTAATAAAGGAAAGTAAAAAATGTAGCTACATTCTTTAAAATTAACAAATTATTGTTTATCATAAACCATTTTTTAAAGTTGAATTTTTCTAAAAAAAATCTTGAAAAGGTATATAGGTAGATATTAAAATAAAATTAGTCCAGAACAATACTAGTACAATAAAGATAAAACAAAGAATACTTTGTATTATGGGCTCATGGAATCTATTAATAATTAAAAAGGGGAGCTTTACATTAAAATACAAAAAAACTGCAAACTTGTAATGAAAAAATAAATTTATAAAATATAGAACTAAATTAACAAGACTTTTATTAAAGAAGCAAAGAAAAATAGGTACTTTCAAAATAAAATATATAAATAAAAATACCTCTAAATCTTGCAGAAACAAAGAAAAAACACTTATGGTAAAAATATTGTTAATTTATGTAACACTTTTTTTACAAATGTTGGTGATCATGTGCATTCAGAAATCTTATATCCTGAGTTCATGCCCATGCATGCAAAATATTCCTTGTTCTTCAGCCCGTTCGATCCATATTTTAATTTAGATGAGTAAAAAGTTCGAAATTTTACTAATGGAAAGCCTGTTGCAATGTTTTGAATATAAATTGTAGAAGGTAATTTACAATTTACCTCCGTTTGAGGTTTGGCAATTTCTACTTGCAATCATCGTTATTGTGAACATATTTTACAAATAAATCAAGATATTATGTAAAATTCTGCAACAAACGATATCAGCACATAAACGGTAATTGAATAGTAAGGTTATGTATTATGTATCGAGAAGTAAACAAACCATGACGTCATGAGTGACGTTTACGTGTGGCTAATTTTTCAGGATTGAGGCACTCGCGGCAGGTTAACGTGTGGCTAGTCACGGCCAAACAAAAAATTTTTCCAAAACATAACCTCTAACGAAAAGCTAGGCTAGAAATAACGACTTTTATGACAAGATATATACATGACAGAACGACAGAACATAAAGAGAAGGGGGCTATGGTGGCGACATCTCACCATTGCCTTGAGTGATTTGTAAAAGAGATAGTCATATCCACAAATATTAAGAGAAAGGGAGAAAACGATATACACTGCATGAGCGATCCACAGAACCGATTTTTATATGAAGTTACACGTCTCGTAGTTGTCTCTGATAGCAGTGATAAAAAACAAACTATCGATTCATGACGTCACAGTAGAACTTGGCACATACAGCACCGACCTTGATATTAAACTGGATAGGGATGGCCACAATATATCCCCTGTAGTAGTGCATCTCACTTGTTAAAGAGTTGGCACCACATACTTTGATTTTCTTTTACTATACGGAGAACGGTCGCACTGCGCAGCTTTCTGAGTGCCTTTTAAAACTCCGCCATTTTGAACCCTTATTACGTGTTGCCTACATCTTGGCGCAATATTTTTAATAGGTGCGTTTTAGGTCCGGTTTTTCAATCTCCGGCTATTTAGGATAGCTGGCAGCTACGGAGATAGCCGTCAGCCACTGCCTGTCAAAACGTTTATCGACCTCCAGTTATACGATAGCCGTCAGCTATTCTGACTGTAACCGTAACCGACACTTGCAAGTGGTAATTTCGTACAGATAGCCGCCAGCTATTTATTGTACATGCGTAAGACGATGTTTGTTAAATTTAGAGGTTAATATTTTTATTAATTTTATTTCTGAAAAATGGGTTTCTTTGAATATATTTACAGCGACGATGCCAAAAAATAAATTATTTAAACTATTGAATATTAATCAATGATGACCGTGTAATCCGTGTGTTGTAAGGGAACGGCCCATTTATTTCGATATCGATGAACTGAATTTTATTTTTGTTTGTTTTTTGTGTCATCGGCATCAACCGCTATGGTTATTAGCCTCGTGTTCTGTGTAGACTTTGTAACTGTTTCCCAGCGCCACTTTAGGAACAACTCTGTTAATTAGTACCCAACAGTAAATGGTCGAGTGGGGAATCCTACCATTCACTGTTGGGTACTAATTAACAGTGCTGTTCCTAAAGTGGCACTGGGAAACAGTAACAAAGCCTACACAGAACACGAGGCTAATAACCATAGCAGTTGATGCCGAATTATTAAATTTTAGATTATTCTGCAACCTTCTCATTTCGTTTCCGTGATATTGCATTTTCCGTTTTTTTTTACATTTTGTAAGATGACCAAATTTCAATAGTAGGGCTCTATCTGATTCCGCGTAATTAGATATTTTCTCTTTTTTCTAAATCACCAATTGCCCAAAAACAGAAAATAACAAGGTCTTAAAGAAAAATGGAAGCAAAATAGAACAATTTTTATGTGAAGGTCGGTGACGATCAACACCACAAAGCACATAGAGGTTCCACGTGAATGACCAAGGTCAAAACCGACAACTGACATTTTTTATGCTATTTGCTCCAAACTCTAGATGGGGTTACTGGTGAAATTATGATTTCTTACTCCATTTTTAAGCCTTTTATGGGAGAAAAACTTAACCAAAGACTCCAAAGATGTGACGTGTATTTATTTATGTTCTTGGTTAGTTTCATTTTTCCGTCTGATTTTAGTGATTTTTTGTTGCTTTGGCTTTTGGTTTCTGTTTATAGTTTCGTCTTAGTTATTTGCAAAATTGTGATGTTTCGCTTTTTTATTTCCTACTATGTTTTGCAATAATTTTGGTGCTACGTTGAAAACTTCGAGAAAAACTTCATTGATTCACCATATATTCACCATGCATCTGCATCATAAAAAGACAAACGGGGACAACAACTAATTGATAATCAATTTATCACTGGACTAGATTCCGAAATCATTTTTCACATAAGAGAGTAATACCACCATCTGTATTTGGAAGGAAAATACCTATTTATCATTGAATGAATAGTTAAAAGGATTCACCTTTTAATACAATACCTATATTACATTTGTCCTCAGTTAAAAAGACATTTATAAAATATATAACTTTAGTGTTAATAAAATGTAATATCCTAGTCTCTACTTCACATTTAAATTATTGATAGGTATTTTAAAGATTTGAGATTATATATCATTTGCTCCAAGTAAGTATTCGTTAAATATGTATTATTATTTGTATTTATTTTTATCTAATAATATTTATTTAAGTTATTAATAAACATATTTTAAGAATGTTCTATTTTATTATTTATTGATATATTTTATATTTATTTAATAAAAATATGCAGAACCAACTCTCCACATTAGACCCTTATAACAAATTAATTCTTCAAATTTGGTATAATCGACCTAAATTATTTTGTAAAATAAAAGTTTCGAACTTACTAGTTCCATACTTTATTTTATAAAATAATTTATGTGGAAATCATTTAAAATTTTATTTAAAACTACTACCTACTCCTAAAAATTACAATTTGAATTTACCGCCATCTGTCAATTGTCATTTTAGTTCCAGCTCCAAACACAAGGTGGCGCTAATTTGGTTTAAAAGTTTAACATTGGCGTGGGGTCTCTAGAAGATACATGCTTTGTGATCAACACAAGACACGATATGTAAAACGGAAAATTTAAATTATCCAATAAAAACCATTTAACAAATTAGCAGAAATGCCAACCTGTCTAAGAATAAATAAAAACTATTAGACTACGTAGCTAGCAGTTAAATTCGTGATGAAAAACACTTCCATCCATATTCCATCGGTAACAGGGACTTTGACTGCCAGCTAAATATAGCTGTCGGCTACGTAACAGCCACTTTGACTAGACATTGAAAAACCGACCCTTAATCATCCGCTTCTGCTTCGGAATTGTCGGTTTTCTTGTTTTAATCTGACAGGTTAGAACGACTGAACCGACAATTCCGGAAGCTGAAGCGGATGATTAAAACGCACCTGATATTTTGCTTGCTGCTGTCAGTGTCAGTGAATATTATTTTTGGAGTCACAGTTTATTGCTAAAGAATCAGTTAGCTCACTCGGACCAGTTGAAAGTTCCAAAATAACATCCACTCCAGTGATACAAATTCAGGATACGCAGAAGACTGCTGTTTTATTATAGGCAGTTGTCATATATTGTATTATCTGAGTTTCGCAGTGTATAAACTGGAACATTGAGATAAAAAGTGCCGACGCAGAGTGAGCGATCTGATTCTTTAGCTATAAACTGTGTCATAGGGTTCAAAATGGCCGCGCCCTATGTTGGGCGTGTCGGACCTCTCTCTTGCCCCGTATAGTAATCAAAGTATGTGGTTGGCACTAAGTTTGCAGCGCAATAATGCGTGTGTGTCTGGCCGCTAAACTAACTCGATATGGCGGTAAATTCAAACATAATTTTACGGCGAAATTTGAATTTCCCGCCAAAATCGTAAATTTCCAGCAGAACGGCGGGAATTTTTAAATATATTCATTCGGCAATAATTGAGAAGTATATTGCATGTTCGATTAAACGAGCTGTAAATCCAGGCGCTATTTTTATTTTGATAGCTAAAAATAATACTAATTCTTTTATTGTTAGCTATTACAATAATAGCAGCATTTGGATTAACAACACATTTAAAAGAACATGTAATATACTTTTCAATTTTACCTGAATCACTTATTTTTTACCTATAGAGGTTAGATCTGAAAAAAAAATTGGCTCTGGTAAAAAAAAACAAAAAATTGTATAAAGTATTTTATTTGAAAAATTATAAAACTTATTTAATTTATTTTAAAGTCGAGGATAACTCTAGCCATATCCATTTTACTGAAAAAAAAAAAAAAAAAGAAATTATTAAATGAAATCATTTAGTTATTAAGAGATGTTTGTGATGATAATACAGTGACAGCTATCGAATGTTGTACAATTAGCACATAATAGTATATTATGCAACGATCATGTAATAACCATTACATGAGAGTTGCATACGCTATTTTTTCTACACCCGATAAATAATCAAGACCTATAAATATTCTATTTATATTGGTATTGAACACAATAACAGTAATTACTCGTATTTCTATAAAAAATTCTACAAAATTGTAATTAATGGTATTACCTTGGGTACTGGTATTACCACAGATTTTTGGGGCAAAATATTTTGTACTGCATTTTCTCCTTTCTCCTATATGTGTGGAGGAGTGTTCTATATCGCTGATATCAGACATTTTAATATTATAATTATCGAAGTTTAGCTATCTACGAAAATTTAATACGTTTTGACAACTAAAACAATTACATAGGAATTTAGGACAAACGTCAAACATCATGCTTGATTGAAAAATTGTAGGTTTCTATTGATTAAAAATCTGTATCATAATGAAAAATCTGTATCATAATGGGTATCATTATGAAACGGATTATGGGCATATAAGTGCATTATTATAATACGGGTGTAGAAAAAGTATGTGATAATTAGGCATTCCAACGACCTGTCAAACAATAGGTGCCAGTGGAAAATTCTTGTATATTTAAGGGGGTAGCGACATAGTCTTGCAACTTGGACGCTATTTTTATTCGAAGTAGTACTCGCCAAGCCTGCCAATTTATGAAGAATTGTATAGGTGGGTTTTTTAAATATTATTTTTATTGTGTTTGACATAAAATATTTAAATGTAATCCATTATTAATGATTTTACGTAAAGTAGATAGAATACACCATATGTCGCCACCCTTAGATATACCAAACCTGCCCACTGGTAATTCATTTGTTTGGAATGCCTAATTAGGCATTCCAACGACCTGTCAAACAATAGGTGCCAGTGGGAAATTCTTGTATATTTAAGGGGGTAGCGACATAAGAGAGTTTTAGCAAATGTACGTAAGATTTCCGCTAACGTTACGTTAAACTTAGATTGTGACCTTTTTCATAAAGATTGAACGGAGTAGATTACAGTCTATCCCTAAGGTAACGTTAGCGGATGGTTAGCGGCTGTTTGCTAAAACTCCCTATAGTCTTGCAACTTTGACGCTATTTTTATTCGAAGTAGTACTCGCCAAGCCTGCCAATTTATGAATAAATGTATAGGTGGGTTTTTTAAATATTATTTTTATTGTGTTTGACATAAAATATTTAAATGTAATCCATTATTCATGATTTTACGTAAAGTAGATAGAATACACCATATGTCGCCACCCTTAGATATACCAAACCTGCCCACTGGTAATTCATTTGTTTGAAATGCCTAATACGTTTTGCTAATGTCCAAGCCGACATGGATGAAAAAAACGGTCGATGCGCATGACAATTTGGACGCCAGACGGGCGTACTATGATAAATTATATTATTTTTTATTATTAACGCCCTATTTTAATAATAATAATTGGAACATTTGTTTCAGCTGCGTATTAATCAAAAATTATTTTTAAGTGATTTTCTTAAATTAAAAGGTGTCGTAGTTGAATGTAATAAGTGTTAAATTTAATTTTGATGATCCCTTATAGTGCATTTCGATACGCACATGTGGACGCCGAAGTGTCAAATATCACCTATCACCTCGCTATGCGGCTTGATAAGTTGATCGACTTTGTTCTTCCAGTTTCATATATGGCAGTGGCTCCCTGTCCGATATCGGATTCGCAGCTGTGCGTTCTCGATGTCCGACCTCGGACATAGAGCTTCAAATTCTGTATGTCCTTCGGCGTCGACGTGCTACCGTCTTCCTTGTAGTTTGAGTAATTATTCATGGCTCGTATTTGTTAAGGCGAATATCTAAAGGGGGTTCCACAAGGTTTAATTTACCAAGTTTTTTCTTGGAACTTTAAATTTGCATATTCTCAAATCGACTGATCATTCTTCCACGACGCTCATCAACTACTTTTTTTTTCTCGTAAAAAAATAGTTTTTTTCTGGACACAAGGTAGGGTGACCATATTTCTTTTTGACCCAATGCTAGACGCGAGAGGTGCGAGGACCTTTTTGTTAGCTCTTCAATCTAAAGATAAAAAACAGAATAATGCAGTTTTACGTTTCAGTAAATTATGTATCACATCATTTGCTGGACAATAACTACGTTTTGTTAGACAAATACGGCGATTTGTTGGACAAATATGGCGTTACTGTACGTTTGCTGTAGTGGTTGTACAATACATAAGGAGCAACCTAAATAATTATTACGATACGTTTGTAAAACATAAAATCTAGGAGCAGTTTGGTAGACAGCAGTCCACTCTAAAAATGCATCGTTAGAAATTGAGTGTTGTTTAATACTGTTTGACGTACAACATGCGACAAAATTCAGGAGATGATTGCTCGTATGAAATTAAGATGGGTCTTTCCTATGACAAAATTTCCTCAGCCCACCCCTTTCCGATATATCGCCCTTAAAAAGGTGGTGACTAAAATTGAGTTTTTATTATTTTTTTCAAAATTTCAGTAAAGCTAGAAACTTTAAATTTTGTAATTTTCGTGCACTCGCAAAGGACTAACCACGGGTATTTTTTCAATATTCCTGTTACATTATAGGGGGGTGAAATTAGCAACCCCAAAAATAAACACCATAGTTTATAATTTTTTTAATAAATTGAGTGGAAATCAGTAAAGATGTAAAAGTTTCTAGCTGTACTGAAATTTTAGAAAGGTATGGGCTGAGGAAATTTTGTTATAGGAAAGACCCATCTTAATTTCATACGAGCAATCATCTCCTGAATTTTGTCGCATGAACCCAGACAGCACACCAAATCCTTTGGATATCTACTGAACATCCCAATATCCACTGAATATCCAGTCCATGGTGGATATCTATTTTATATCCATGAAATGTAATTTATAGACATGCAAATGTCCATAAATAATAGTAATTATATAGCAAATTATTAAAAAATTACGCCATTGTGGCTAATAGTACCGTTCAGATATTTAAAATTAATTTTTTTAAGGTGTATTCAATATCCCATGGACATCCACTATAAATATAAATATATCAAAGTCTAAGCGCGGACGCAAACCATCGTGGATATCTACTAGATGTAATTTTTGATTTTGCTTCCTAAGTATAGATGGCGATACCACTTTCGTATCTACTCATACTCAACCCGCCCTAAATGAGTTCGATCGAATTTTTTTTTCGTAATCAGATTCTATTAGAGACTGGAGTCGAGAATTTCCATTTATTGCTGAAGAGTCCTAATAAGGATGAGGATGACTTTCTCCTTAGTGCCCTTATAGTGGGCAAAATCAAAGGCAGATTGTTGGAAATATTTTTTATCTCTATTTTCTTTCGACGTTATTCAATAATCATTGGTTACTTATGAACCTCTACTAAAGATACCTATAAAATATTTTGCTGAATATCTAAATTCTATATCCATATTGGATATCCACAAAATATATTCTATGGATATCTCTGGGATTTCTTGTATTGTCTGGAAGATACTCATTAGATATTTTGCTGAATATCCATAGGGATATCTTCTATATTCTGGATATAGACGGACATTTGGATATCCAAATTAGATCCACGGAATATTTCTGATATCCTGTGGATATATTGGATATCCACAAAAGATATTCTGTGGATATCTCTGGGATTTGGTGTGTTGTCTGGGAATTTAGAAACACTCTGTATAACTCCTTTAAAAGAAATCTTTGTTTTTCTCTTACATGTTTTTTTTTTTCATATAATTTTTGTTACATATATGAATGTGATTAAGTACCTACTGTATACCTTTTAAGTAAATTTAATTTTTAACGTCTATTGAGTCAGGCAGATTTCACTTAGGTAGGTACCTAACTTATTATTATTATAAAAAATGTTAAATGTTTATAATTATAAATTATTAAATCGTAATTTTTACAAAACAATATTTTTTAAACTTATTCCTTAAATAACAATTCAAACTGATCCTAAATTATATGGTATAATACAGGCATATCGTATATTAGAGGTCAGGTACCTGTCCCTTATATGTCCCTAAAAAGACTAATTTACAAGAAAATAGTCGCGGCGAGCGTCGCGGGGAGAATGATCAGTCAATTTGAGAAAATGTAAATTTAAAGTTTGAAGAAAAAATTGACTAATTAAACCTTGTTTATTATGAAATATTAAAATATAAAATGCAACAATAAAAAGTTAATTCTTAGATGAGTAGTAACACTAGTAATTTAAGGAACGCCCTCTTCTTCGCTTTTAAAAATGCGACCCATGATGAATAATTACTTATTAAGCAATTTAAAGAAAGGCGGCAGCACATCGACGCTGAAGGACATGCAGAATTTGATGCTCTCTGTACAAGGTCGGACGCGGAGAGCGCGTAGCTTCGTATCCGATATCGGACATGGAGCCACTGCCTTCATATATATGCATCTCGAGCGTTTTTTATCCACATCGGACACATCTGCGTTTGTTTATCCCAGATGTACCTGTTCAGATTACATTTTTTACATCTCGATTTGAAATGAGATGTTCGTTCCATGCCAGAAAGTAAGTGTTCTGTGAAGCCAAGTTTGTCAATTTATTCTTTGTTTATGCTAGCATGAATATAAAAGTGATTAGTTTGTTTAATTTTTGTTTAGATTTCAAATTTAGGTTAATTTGTAGTATCAAAATTCAAATTTAAAAAGTATAAACTTCTAACTTGTCTTTTGACATTTTATCACGTGACCAATAAATTCTAGAGCGTTTTTTTATTTGGCGCGTTTTATTGCTCAATCTTTTTCCACCGGTGTGGAAAGTCTGAACAGAATGAGCGTTTTATTGTATCGATTGATTCATTCTGCTCAAACTTCTCATTCGGTGAATTTTGACCGAATGAAGGGAATGAAAAAAGTGGGGTATTGGTATATCAAACTTATGTGCCAAACATACTTTATTAGTAAGGTTATGAGTTATAATACTTATAATTTTTTATTATTTTTTGTCATCGTAAAATTCGTAAATCGTAATTCAATTGGGCTTTGGATCTCTGACTCTGATACAGGTTGTAAAAAATGGAAGAAATTGTACAGGATGAAAGTGGACAATATTTCTGGTTCAACAAAGACAGCATATTTTATTTATTGTTTACATGTATGTAACAAATTGACATTTCGCTATATCATTGGTCATACTAGAAGTAAATATTTTGAATTATTAAAAATATTACAAAATAATTTTATACTTCATACTTCTCGATAATTAATCTAATAATGTCAACTGGAATTCTTGGTGCAGCTAATAGCAAATGATTATTAAGTTGCAATACTTCGAAATATCTGTAATAATATTTCCATTTTTAAATTAATATTAACTATATTGTGGGCGGGATAATGGATAAATCAAACGATGATTTTAAATTTGACATTCTTGACAGATGACAATTTTATCGTTTTATTGCGTTTGCAAATTCTGTTCAAACTTTTTCTACTAGAGAATGGATGAATAAAACGCACCTAGTACATCTACATTCAGATCTAATTCTCTATCACGTGATAAAAATTCACAACATCTCAGATGCATTCGATGTGGATTCTCAAACGCGCCAATAGGCCTTTTCATCATGTGATGAGCGCAAGCGCAGCCGCCATGTTGAAATAGAGCCAATTCAAAAGTTCCGTACTGTTTTGATCAACAATGGCTAGAATAGCAATATTATCTCTATATACAAATCAATCAGAAAAAATCGTTGAAGGTGATTTACATTTTTATAACTCTGTGGAAGCACATAGTTGTGAGCAATTAAAAAGGTTCTTGAAGTGACGTGGACGTTCGGAACAAGGAAAAAAGTGTGGTGATTGAGAGGTTAGGTTTCAATACATATTGGGGTCTATTCTGTAACAATTCCTTTATATTTAACGGCCTTTAAAAATATTGGCGGCCTATAAAAATATGTTCGTATTCGTTAATTTACTTCTGCCATTGTTTAAACAGATTTCTTTAAGGTAGTCCTCTAATGTATTTTAAAGATCCGTTTAAATAATGACTATTAATAATTACAGAAACACTTTAACATGAGAGTTAATCACGAGTATAATTAATAAGATAAATTATTTAAAATTTTAACGATCAACATGACATTTTTAATATTATTGTGTATACCGAAGTAGTATTTAATATTAAAAAATATTGTGTAATACCAGACAAGGATTTTCTTCTGTTGAACCACTTTCTCCATGAAAATATAGTGAACAAATATAAGTATCTTTAGTAACATCATCTATCAATCGATCGAAAACCTATGTCACTTCGACCACATTTTTTCACTCATAATGCTCATTTTGAACATGTTTTAATATGTATTTTGCCTAATGCTTTAATAGTTTTTTTGCAGGAAAGTCTTTTCATAAAATAATAATTTTTTACCGTGTGTCACTTTTCCATACTCATAACAATACCGTTTAATTTTTCCTTTCCGTAAAGAAAACATAATTAATTGATTGCAAAAATTGATTTTTCAATTAAGACCCTTATTACTCTACTTTTTTATCTCATTTTTTAAACGAATACACTTAAATTTAATATTTATCGATTATAATTTTTTTCACGTTGATATTTTAACATGCTTGTTTACAAAAAAACAGTACGAAAAAGATGGCCGATACTTACGCATGCGCCCAAAAAAAAAAATGTGATGAAAAGGCCTATAGTTCAGTGGCATACAGTCATTAGTTTCTTTCGTTCGCTGTTGGTGCGGTGTCCACCAGTGTAAATTACACCAGTTACATCACCTTATTTACCCTAATATACTTCCTCTTTATTCCTTATACACTTGTCGAGTGTAAAGGCTGTATGCCACGATAATAAATTAAGTACTAAATTTAGCACTAAATTAAGTTAATTTAGTACTAAATTAAGTTAATTTAATACTAAATTTAGAACCAAAAATATTTTTTTTCGTTTGCAACGATACCAATTTTTAGTATTAAATTAACTATAAGCGCACGCGCATTGACGTATTAATACCTGAAATTAGCAGAGAACTAAAATATTCTGTGTAAAATAACAAATGAAGTAAATGGTGTTTTTATTATTAATTTGGCACTACTTGACAACAACCAAATACAGCAATGCTACTAATGCCGAGTTTGAGAATCCACATCGGATGCATTTTTTACATTTCGAGCGTTTTTTTTTATCCACATCGGACACATCTGTCCCATTACAATTACGTATACTGAATCACGTGATCAAAGATTTACTACATCTCAGATGCATCCGATGTGGATTCTCAAACGCTCGAGATGTAAAAAATGCATCCGATGTGGATTCTCAAACGCGGCATAAAAACCACGCTAATTAAAAACAAAATGGTACAGAAAATATCGTCGTGTCAACTTTTTCTGTGAAAAACTTCTACGCTACATTTCGACGCACTTTTAGTACCAAATTTAGTAGAATATTTTAATTATTTAATTTTTTTAGTACTTAAAAAATGCATTAATTTAGCTCTAAATTTAGTATCGTTACATAATTCACTTTTGCTAAATAGCTGGTGGAGAAAATATCTACCAGTGGACACCACATCGCCGACAGGAAGGTAGTGGGTTTTACACCGGGCCAAACGAAAGGTTTAGCGTCTGTTGGTATAGTTCATTCCTACACAAGTGGAACTAACGAAAGAACCTATTAGTAGGATATTTTCTCCACCAGGGGACCTATTTTCAAAGTATAGGAGCACTCATTTCTCTCAAGATTCTCAACAGAAATTTCATACGTCAATGTGGAATCGCTGTTTTTAAATGCCTCGAGAATTAAAATTCTTAGAATTTTAATTCCCTCTAAATAAACCGAGAGAAACAACCTGTGAGTTCACATTGATCCCAAAAATACTGTTTTATGTTGACGTATGACATTTCTCTTGATATAAATTAATTCTCTCGTGTTTGAAAATAGCCCCCCTGCTATTTAGCAGAAGTGAATTACACTCGACATACAGTGAGCATCATATAAGTCTTACCACTCCTAACTAACTCGTTACTGGAGTCTTGTTAGGAAAATTGCCGAGACACGTCGATTTTTGATTTCTACAATGTGCATTTTTGTATGAATAGTTTACCCTTAATTTCATCCCTTACTGGGGGTCGATTCTCGACTTTTTTCCTATAGGAATTTGGTTGATTTTCCTATAGAAAAGTAGGTTACGTATTCTGGAGTCAAGTTGTAGGAATATTTTCCTAAGCAGTTATAGGAAATGATTTCCCATGCTCATGAGACAGGGAATTTAAATTTCCTACAAGATTTTGTAATCGCGCTTGCGCAATAGTAGCTTGTTTAATGTGGTTTATTGATTTATGCTTACTTTTTAGGCGATTCCAAAAACTCATTTAAAAAAGAAACATGCTACATATATTATTAAAAGTTAATTTTAATTTGACGAGTAAAATTATCCTATTTGAAATGTCTTTAAGTCAATAAATAAAGTAAACCAAAATCCATACATTTTTTATGAAAATTTACCAAAGAAACTAGTTACTTTTGAGTCTTTTTTTGCGAAATTCGCACATCAGGATTCCTCGACGGAGCCCAAACCAAGTTATAATGATGTATGATGTGAATTTTACTATAATTTGCTAAATATTGAAAGTATTCCTATATTTTTTTATTTCAAATCAGAAATTAGAGGATACAAGCATTAACCTTTTGGTGTAGGAAAAACATTACTAGTTATAATTCGTTGCAAATTATAAGATTTGGAAAAACCCAGTTGTTTTACCCGCGCTGATAACTGTAGTTATTGACAGCAGTCCTAATTTTAACAAACAATTGTGACCCTTAGGTATTGAATAAGTGGGTAGTCAATAAGTGTCACAGTTAAATGCTCTTGTTTGTATAGAGGTACTGTTGTAATGGTCTGCGCTGTGGAAAGGACAGGGTTGAACTGACCATCGACCATCGTTAACAAACCTGATTTATTTCTGTTTTGTAGTTTGTCGTTAAAATAATGGAGTTAGAAAGTGATGAATTTATTTCTGAAATTAATGTGGATGTGCCGGCTTTAGTAAAGAAAAGCGCGTTCATACATTGGTGAATGCTAAACAAGTTGTTCTGAACGTATACAATAGTGATTTATCTATTTTCTTATTAAACTGTATGCATATGTTATAAATAGTTTTTTGGCAGGATTTGTTGATAAATACAATTTTATTTGTTTGTAGAACTTAAATTGGAGTTACCACAGTCTGCCGATATGGAGTGGATAATATTTTTAACTAATATTTCTACTTCATTAGTAGCTAAAATTATAAAAAATGGAGGAGAACCTCAACATTCGAGAAACGATTCCGGTTCTTCTCGTTGTATACCAAAGCATTTATTAGATCTATTCAAACAAACATTATATGACATGTATGATGCAAACAACTTCCCAAATTTAAGCAAACGAATGAAAACTAAAAAACAAAATGATAATTGAAAATTGCCACAAAACTACTTAATTTGTGGAGATTTTTCACATGGTTTTAGATTTAAAGTGGTGGACAAACGACAAGGAATTATTCTATCTTGTCGATTAGTAAAATAGAGACATGGATTATATTGGAAAAAATCGGCAATTTCGTAGTGAAGAACGAACACTGTATTATTTGGTCTGATGGTAAAAAATGCGTAGCTGATGTATTTACTGGGGGTAAAATAATAAGTATTTTACATTGTGGAGGAGCATATGGTTGGGTGGAGGATGCTCTGTTATTATCGGCTAAGCATATAAAAAAATGTAGTCTAGATTATTATCAAGATATTGATTTGAAAAATAGCTAGAATATGATTCGATTCCAAAAATACAGAATAAGAGTGTTATTGTGTTAAATAATATCATTCCAGATTAGTTCGCAAATTTCCAACCTACTAGAAGTTTTAGAAGTTGGACATTTTACAAATGAGTACGTAGTAGATAATGTTATAAAAAGTCATGGACACAACATTCTGCGGTTGCCTTCTTAATATTGCAATTTTAACCCCATAGAATTATTATGAACTCAATTAAAAAAATATTTTCATGATAATAATATTACTCGTAAATCAAGTGAGAATATTATTAATTTAGGGTCGATTCCACCGTTGTGTTAAACGAAGTTTAAATTACTAAACGAATAAGAAAATGACCTTGGCAACGTAAAAATATCATTTTAATCTTCGTTTAACACAACGGTGGAATCGGCTCTTAATAAAATATGCATTTAATAAAATTACTAATGTACATTGGGCAAACGTGATTAAACATGTTATTGCTATTGATAATAAATATTCAATAAGGACTCCACAAAGATTCATCATTAACGTAGCTGAAAGTAGTGACGGAGATTTTAGTGAAAATGATAATCCTTAAATCAGAGATTTTGTATGAATTATTTTATTTAATGTTGTAGCTAAAAAATTAAAAGTCTCAGTCTCTTTTGGTACTTGTAAAATTGTCTAAAATTATTTGCTTCTATTTACATCAACGCTGGATATTCCTTCTCTTATAATTTCTCACGTAATAATGTAAAAAAACATTTTTGTTCATTTTCATTACACACATTTCTCATTCCGACCCTGTCTATAGTGTGATTTGGGAATTGCATTTCTTATAATTTGCAACGAACTATACTAGTTTCTACTTATACATATAAATAACGGCAGGGCCGCCGAGAGCCAAGCCGGGCCCCAGGACAATTCTCTAGATCGGGCCCCGTGACAAAAAAACAGCTCTTCAAACAAAAACTTTTCCTTCTCTACTTGGATTCAATTTTCTAAAAAAAAAAAAGCTTCCGAACCTAAAACTTCCTCCTCTCGTCTTGTGTCGAGTTTCTTTTCTCATACAAAACAAAAATTCCAGTTGCCGGGCCCCCATTTGAGTCCGGGCCCCGGGAATTAGTCCCGGCTACCCCCTCTAGTCGGCCCTGAATAACGGTAATCACAATGGTAGTCCTTCTGAAACTTTTTCGTTTTCCCTTTTTGCTGCTAATAAAAAATATTAAAAATAAATAACCAGTACATCTAGAAAATCAAATATTTTTGACAAATTGTCAAATTGCCTTGTTGCCAACTGTTAAACAACTATATTTAACTGAAATAAATACATTCAATTGGCTTGTTTTTGCGTTATCTTGAAATTATCAACGACATACTGAAATTGGAACTCCTACAGGAAATTGGATTCTTATTGTACTCGAGAATACCGACAACTAAAACTGTAGGAATATTATCATAGGAATTCATTTTCCTCGGAATCAAATTCCTACAACTCGAGAATCGACCCCTGGGGGTCAATTCTCGACTTGTAGGAACCTTTTCCTATAGGAATTTGTGACACTTTCCTATATGTAGGAATATGTCATAAATTTTCGATGTATGTAAAAATGTCAAAAATTCCTATAGGAAAATATTCCTACGAGTCGAGAATCGACCCCCTGGGGGTCGATTCTCGACTTTTTTCCTATAGGAATTTGGTTGATTTTCCTATAGGAAAGTAGGTTACGTATTCTGGAGTCAAGTTGTAGGAATATTTTCCTAAGCAGTTGTAGGAAATGATTTCCCATGCTCATGAGACAGGGAATTTAATTTTCCTACAAGATTTTGTACTCGCGCTTGCGCAATAGTAGCTTGTTTAATGTGGTTTATTGATTTATGCTTACTTTTTAGGCGATTCCAAACTCATTTAAAAAAGAAACATACTACATATTATTAAAAGTTAATTTGACGAGTAAAATTATCCTATTTGAAATGTCTTTAAGTCAATAAATAAAGTAAACCAAAATCCATAAATTTTTTTATGAAAATTTACCAAAGAAACTAGTTACTTTTGAGTATTTTTTGCGAAATTCGCACATCAGGATTCCTCGACGGAGCCCAAACCAAGTTATAATGATGTATGATGTGAATTTTACTATAATTTGCTAAATATTGAAAGTATTCCTATATTTTTGTATTTCAAATCCGAAATTAGAGGATACAAGCATTAACATTTTGGTGTAGGAAAAACATTTGTACTAGTTACTTTCTTTAGTTTCTACTTATAAATATAAATAAGCCGAGAGCCAAGCCGTGCCCCAGGACAATTCTCTAGATCGGGCCCCGTGACAAAAAAACAGCTCTTCAAAGCAAAAATTTCCACAAAACTGACAAACTACGTGGCGTTTTTCAAATTGTCCATTAATATGGGTCGATCTTGACATAGAAGAAGAGAAACCTGAAAATAAAAAAATATTGTACTTATTTATGACTACGGATTTAACTTAATTTTATTTTAAGGCTCTTCAAATGCTATAAGTTTTATAAAAATTAATATTTTAATAATATACAGGTTGTTTTTACAAGCTTCGAACGAATACAGCAGATCACAGTTTTAACCTAACCTAAACATCGATACATCGCGCATCGTGCGCATCCCTAGTCGTTGTAAGATTATTTTTGTTTTAATTTTATATTCTTCCAAGCGCCGGAGGTACAAAACACAGCCAGAGGCTTACCACCTATATCTTTAGAAAAAAATAATAATGAGCGATTTGGAAATGTATGAGCCTGAACCATTTCAATCCAGCGGTTCAGAATTTATTCCTGATGAAAATAAATATAATTCTGAAGCCCATGATGCGGCTATTCAACAAAACGAATTATTTACAAAATTTTGATTTAGATGTACTAGCTTTCTTGCAAACGCCTTGTATTAAAAACCCAGACCCTGTCGATGAAAATTCCTGGAAATATGAAATTACAAAATATTTATCTGAAGGCAGGGCTAATAGTTCAGAAAATGTATTGAATTGGTGGAAGAAGCACAAGACTGTATTTTTAATATTATCTAAAATGGCTAGAAATTTCTTAGCTTTAGCTACATCGGCATCAATAGAGAGAATTTTTTCAAACAATTACCAAACGAAGGAATAGACTAAATGATTAATCTGTTAGATGTTTAATGTCTTTACATTCTTGGATGTCTAATAGTTTTAACAGACTTTATTTCAACGTTAAAATAAAAAAAAATGTAAATCAGCATTTATAATTTGTGAATCAAGATTTCTGTTCTATTTTAATATTCAACAAGCGAAGTATAAATACTTTATTTTTGTTTCATATATCAAGCAGATTTTTTATATTCGTTCTAAAAAAATACCTGCAAACAATAGCGATTTAATTATTCAAATTTTCAAACTAGTTTGATATTTCAAACTTTAAAATTTTATAGTTTGACTTGATTTGATTCACAGCACTGCTAGGTTTGATTTATGTTTGATTTGAATTCAAGTCAAATTTAAGTCAAACTCTTAAAATCAAATCAAACTCGTGCATCTCTCGTTGGAAGTGGCAACAGGGCTTACACCGGTATGGATATTTACATCTATTATAAGCGCACAGCGGCTTACACATTTATTCATTGATAAAAAAAGTTGTATCTGCGTAAAATTCTTCTCCCTATCCCCTCTCTTACTTCTCACCTTTCGTCTCCTTGCCCCAGTGTACTGATTGTCGAATTAATCTTGGCATCGTGAATATTATCTCTGGTATAAACCTATGTTGTTTGCCTTTTATTCTTATTTTAATTTAGTTTTTATTTTATTTGCTGTTAAAACTCACCATAAGTGTTTTTAATAAATTTTGATAGTTTTACAAAGGATTCGGAAGACTGATTCATATTTTGTTGCATTTAACAGTATACCCTTAGCGTTTACAAACCTTAAAAACCTAAAAGTAAACATTTCTCAAAAATACATGAAATCAATTTTTATCTAAATTAGAGAACCACGAGAGGAGAGTTTAAGTTTAATAAAAATTTGTCATTAAAATTATCTATGTTTTTTTGTTGTAACTTATTCAACCGTTTACCGTCAATAAGATACTTAGTTCCGTTTTTCACTAGGTGAATAAAAAAATGTTGAAAAATATCATTTTTGTTCAATAATTTTCCACAAAATTGACAAACTACGTAGCCTCTTTCAAAATGGCCATCAATATGGGTTGATCTTGATGATAGAGAAGTGCTATCTGAAAATTAAAAAAAATAATACGTATTTATTTATTTTTTAATTTATATACTTATATATAGCAAATAAATAAAAATTAGGAATTTATTTTTTCAAAACGCACAAAAATAGCTGTTGGAGACCGCGTCAACAGCTGCTGTTGTCCCTTCTATAATTCCCCCACCCGTCACCTTTATAACTGCAGTCCCTTGAGGCCAAAAGACAAGTTTGTAATAGTTCTCCTTTTCAAAATATAACTTTAAACTAATAAAAATAAAAGAAAACTCTGAAAAAATAATAAATATTTTTTTAAATAATTAAAAAATTAAGATCGCATAAAACATGTTTTTAACATTTTTTTATATATGGTTAAAAACACATTTCAAAAGATTCATTGATTGGCCCCGGATTCCAAGGTATAAATCTTACGGCGGTCCACTATATTTAAGTATCTTTTTCTTTCACAGCTTTTTAAGATAATCAACACTTCACAGCCACCATATCTTAGGAACAAATTAATTTATCGAATATCAATGGTTAACGTAAATATAAGAAATAACGTTAGCTATGCCTCGCCACTCAACAGCTACTTTCACACGCAGCTTTTTATATAATGCGGTTGCTCTGTACAACAACCTTAGTTTTACTATTAAGGAATATGTTTCTTTTCTTTCTTTAAAATAAAAAAAGACAGCTGCTGATTTCTTAATCATAAAATAATGTTCTATTATATATATATATTTTTTTATTTTTTGTTGTGTATTTTATTTCTGCTTTCTTTTTTGTTTTTATTTTGTAAACTATTATGATATTAAGTATCGTTTTTAAAAATTCAATATATTTTATTATCTATTTTTATTATGATAAATCCTGTATTGCGGTTAGATATAAGAATAGTCGCGGCAAAATCTCGCTGAAATAAAATGTATACTGTAATTTTGTACAAATAAAGACCTTTTTTTATTATTATTACCACAATTACAAACAAAAAATACTACAATCCAATTTGCAAATATAAAAATAGTAGTTTAATGATTTTTTGAAAAAATGAATTTTAAAAGAGAACGAAACATTTGAGGAATAAACCCCTAAGATCTAGAAGGTGCTTTTGATAAAACCACCTTCTCAAAAATTATACACTCACTAACCAACAGGAATGTTCCACAAATGGTTAGTGGGTGGATACATAACATGCTCTCAAAGCGAGCAGTAAACATAAGTGTAGAAGATGTGAATATAAGAGGCTTGGTTGCGATTGGATGTTCACAGAGAGGGGCGCTATCACCTCTACTGTGGAATATGGTCCTCGACACCCTCATCAGCCGCCTCAATAACGACAGTCACTACACAATCGCATATACATTCTGGTCATTCTGCAAACAGAGTATTTTGAGAACATACTCTGCGAAAGAATGCAGGTAGCTCTAAAAATTATAGAACAGTGGTGCAACGACCATTCACTGTCTATCAATCCTTAGAAGACAGAAATGGTCCTTTTCACAAGGAAAAGGATGAAAATGAAATTAAAACCTCCAGAACTCCTAAACACAAAACTAAACTTTGCGACAGAAGTGAAGTACCTAGGCCTCACCTTTGACAGCAAGTTAACATGGAACTCGCATTTAGAAAACAGAGTTAAAAGAGCATACATTGCTTATGAACAATGCCGCCGTACTGTGGGACGCACCTGGGGTTTCCCCCCCAGAGTCATCGCATGAACTTACACGGCTATCATAAAACCTATGCTAACATAAGGTGCAGTTGTCTGGATACCGAAAACCCAAAAATTAACAGCTATCCGTAAACTAGAACACATTTAAAGAACAGCATGTCTCAACACAACAGTAGCCATGAAAACAACACCAACCAGAGCGATGGAAGTCATTCTTAGTCTCACTCCCCTTGATATTTACATCAAGGAGGTTGCTTTGACGACAATGACACGCCTCCGCACGGTTAGAATAGAACCTGATGTAGGATCTGGTGAGGCGAGATGTCACTTTTGGCAGGAGGCGCTCGATACGCTCCCACTGCTTCAAGCGAACATGGACTCCATCTCACCGAGATATATCTTCCATAAGCCACATAAAGTTATAATAGAACAAATAGAAGAGCCAGAAGTGACAGGTGCGATCCATATCTACACCGACGGTTCTGAAACAAAACAAGGCTCAGGATGCGGAATATACTCCAGATTCTTAAACCTAAACATAAAATGGGCTGTGAGCAATAGTGCCAGTGTAGTTCAAACAGAGCTAACGGGGATTCTCATAGCAGCAAAAGAAATAACCAGAAATATTACTGGAAGGAACATGCTCATCTATACAGATAGCAGACAAGCACTACTCACCCTGAATAGACCACGAAATTATTCAGGGTTATGAAACGTAAATAACGTTTACATTCAATGGTTCTACCAAAGTTTTATTATTTTAAAATAAATTATCCCAAATAAATTATCCATATTGAATCACACTGTATTCAACAATTTTAAGTACCTCGTACCATACGACAGTATCGGTAAAAAGCCAGCGGTGTTTTTTTGTTTAGCTCGCGAAATTAAATTCTCCTGGGTCTAACGCAAATTTCTAGATAAATCGATGGGATTTTGATTTCAAAGCTCTGGTACATAGTGATATATATTTTGAGGAAATTTTCCAATAATCGCTGTAGGCGGATTTAATTTCTCAAATATTAATTTAGTACAAGTGTTTCTGGTTGAAATTATTTATTTTGTGCATTTGTACTATTTACGTCGAGTGACGGATTTCTTTGATAGCTGTTTTGAACACTTTGATGAAAACGTCTCTACAATAAGGAATTATTTTTGGAATAACTGTGTAGGAGGTTAGTACTCAATTATTACAAAGTAAAATTTGCGTTACCCATTAATTTAAAATTATTTAAATTTACTAATAATAAATAGAAAGTTTTCGTTAATGCTAAATAAAGGTTTTCCTATTTTTTTTTAGACGTTTATTTGGGTACCGGTTCTGATTTCAAGAACGATAAATTATTGTTTCCAACTGCTGGTAGAACAATTGAACTGTAAAACAGAATTTTGTGATTGAAACAAAATATCAAGAGGCTTGTTATTGTGGATTTGGCTGAGAGGGAATTCGAACCTTTAAAAACAAGTACCCCGCAGTGGGAATCATTTTATTATTATTTCTTTTCTATAAATAGTATTTAAGTTTAGTTATTCTACATTATTAACTGTGTAACTGGTTTTGGGATAGTTATTTTTTTGGGTTTAAGTTTGTCTTGATTCCCAAAATCAGCTACTCTTGCAAGAGTTTAGGGCAATCTTAATTTTATTATAAATATTGAAGAAAAGTTAATATATATTTTTTTGGCTTTATTGAAATTCTACCTCTTATTATTTATTTTTACCCTTACACAAGAAGTCTCACTAAAGAGAGTAAGTTTAGTAATTTAGTATTGTCTTTAAATTTTCCATCGCCGCTCAAATTACTTGGCGCCGGGTTAAATAATCATTTTCTTTAAATTTGTATATGAACCACCCCATATACTGAGCTGAGCTAGGCACTTATAACTGTTATTATTTTATGCAGCAAAAGAAACGTAACAGTTAGTACTAGAATGCCACGAAGCTTTGGCCGAAGTATCCATTAACAATGTGGTCATCTTAAGATGGATCAAAGGTCACGCCACATCGAAAGGTAACCGTCTTGCCGATTCACTAGCCAAGAAAGCAGCCAACCAAATACTTTTTGGAGCTGGCCCTTCTATTGGCCTGACAAAATCGGTAGCGACAGACCTAATTAAAGAACATATCCTTGTGAAATTCAAGGAAAGATGGGATGAAACAAGAAACTGCAGTTGCCAGGGAGCTCTTAAGTTATCCTGACAACACTGCAGCAAACAAATACTTGACTATGACTAGACAGAATCTGCGTCTGGTCACAGGCATTCTGACTGGTCATTGCCAAGTACGGAAGCATCTCCATATCATGGAGCTGTCAGAATCCGCACTCTGCAGAGAGTGCGAACATGAAGATGCGACCATCGAGCATATCCTTTACGATTGCCCGACGCTTTCATTTATTAGAAGATTTGTGTTCGGCGAGTATCGGCTAACACCGGCCGATATAAGAGAAGCACCTCTTGGCGACGTTGTCAACTACATTAAATCTGTAGGCTGGCTCACGAGCTAGGAGGTGCCTATCATCTAATGAGGCCTAAGTGCCGCGGGGGGTAACCCACCCTCCACACGTTACAGATACAGAACCCCTAAGATCAAAATATACTCGCATTTATAAAATCACCTCAAATTGATTTTATATTAACAAAAAAATTTATTAAGAACGAGATTTTTATTGATATTTTATAAAATTAACTTCATTCCAATATACAATAAAATGGTTAAAAAAAATTATTTAAAAAAAAAGATTATACGTATAAAAAGATATTAAAAGAAGAAGAAAATTCTTCAAATAAAAGTTACTTCTAATATAAATATCTATAATTTTTGTTCCATATAAAATTTTCCTAAAATGGTCCGTATTCGAGAAATTTTACAAAATGTAAAAAAAAATATTTTTGAAATTATTAATTCTATTCTGTGGAAAATTCAATTACCTTTGCTAAAATTCAAGTAATGCACCCTAGTATAATTAAAACAATCGATTTGTACAACGAATTGAAATTACTAAAAAAATATTTAAGGGCGGGCGTGGGCAATGTATTTAACATAGGCATACACAACGCTCTTTCAATGACTTTTTAGCTGAAACTACAACAAAGATAAAAGTGAAAAAATTCCTGCCGATAATAGATATATACTACTGTTCAATAAAGGTTTTTGGTGTCTCTAACTATAAGGGATCGTTTAAAAATAATTCCCAAAATATGGTAATTTTTACGATGAAATAAAGCTAAAAATATACCAGTAATAATTACCCGATGATGAAAATAATTCTTCTTTGAATAGGCTATATACTAAAGCAACAAATGTCACTTAAAATATCTAAATTAATTGCGTCAATTTTCTTAAAAGCTCGTTGAAGTAAATTTTGGAATAAATTATAAATCGCCATTTATGTGTAATAATTGCCTAAAATATAAAAGAAAACTTCCTAACACTGCATACAGTAGCCACAGGTTAATTCAGAGCTTCTCTAATAGATGGCGCTAAAGTCGTCTTGAATAAAAATAAAAATAAATTCAAATATGCAGGTCCTTATTTAGGAGTTTACTAATATGTATATCATTTCAATTATTAAGTTGATTTGTATTCGATTTTTTTTATTTTGTAAGAATTAAACATATTCAATATTTGCGTAAGAGCATGAAGGATATGTAAGTAATGAGAGAAAGCCTCAACTGTATACTTTGAGATTGGAAAATGTCTGTAACGGAGATGGTAAAAATTTATTGCTTGCTTATTTTGTTGGATACTGGAGCCTAGGTGTTAATGGTACTTTTAGGTGTTTTATAAAATTGAATATTTCAAATATTCATACAAATCTAATATGCTTAAATGTATTTTTTTTTTTTAAATTAGGTTTTAACTTTCATGTATCCATTAAAGTATAGGATTGCTTTTTTTTTCGACTTGTAGTTTTCAACTGTACTTTAGGTTTTGACGATAATTCAAAAATGAATAAACAGTAAATTTTAAACTTCAAATTTAATCTAATAAAAGCTAATAAAAGTTATATAGATTTGAAAAATAGATATTTTAAAAATATTTTTGGATATACAGGGTATTGCGTTTTTCCTGGCAAATAAAAATGTATATTTTTTTAGATAGAATACCCTGTATTTTATTTTTAGAATATTTTAGTAATACTGTATTCAATCCTAGAATATTTTTATAAAATATTACACTATTGCCAAGCATTAATTTTTTTTGAAATTAGAGAATGATGCAGACCGCAAATTAAATTATCATAATTTAGGTAGGTTTACATTGATCTCAAAATTGTTTAATATACAGACTTACAAGATACTAAGCTAACGAATAGTGGAGAAAGAACTGATTTTAAGTTCAATTTACTCAATTTTTTAAAATGCATCATCGTGTATATTATCTTATCATAAAATTCTTTAAAATATTGTCTATACAACGATACCAATAGTTAGCCAATAACGCATATTTGATAGATAGCTGTTTTATTATTAGAAATACGACGAAATTTTTAATATAAAAGTTGTATGATTATATTTAACAATTATTCCTAAATATACAGGGTGGTCCATAAACGAGGTGCGAACCAAATCTATACTTTTTAAAAGCAAAACACCCTGCAGGTTGTTATACTAATTTTGTTTTCTCATCGTCAATCAATTTTAATAAAATTAACTTCATTAATTTGCTATGTTGTATAGGGTGTGTCAAAACGTGAAGTTACGATTTTCTCAATTTTGTAAATGGACCCTGTATTAATCAATTGGTGGTATAACATATAGGGTATTCCATTTAAAAAAATTGAGAAAATTGAAAATTTTAACACACCCTATATTCAACATAGCAAATAAATGAAGTCTATTAAAATTGATTGACGATGTGAAAACAAGCAGATATTTTTAGAAATAAATTTAATGCTTAAAGGATAGATGTGGTATATGATCATTATAAAGAACATTCTATCAAAAACTCGTCAAAAGAAAGGATTCCAGAAATCAATTAATGTAGAAATTGACCGACCCAATACTCAATTTCCGCAACAATAGAACTTGTTTATTCATTCGATATTTAACAAAAGACGTTTAACAAATTTTCTGTCAAAGCAACTTCTTCAAAATTCCATTCAGCAAAAGCATATTTAATTTGTAACTAGTGGTGGATTCGCGAATATCAATAAATATGGGACGAATTTTGAACCATCAAAAGACGATTTCTTAAATTCAATTCACGAAGAAGCTGATACTCGTATCTTATTGCACATATTGTCAGCCAAAAATTCGGGGCATTCACGCTGCATTATTAATTGGAACGATACAGATGTTCTAGTCTTAAAAATTTATTTTAAGAAGCATTTGACTAAAGAGATATGGTTCAGAACAGGGCGAAGAGACTCAAGACGATTTCTAGCAGTACATGATTTAAATTTAGATGATACCTTCTAGAAAATTTGCCTGATTTTCATTCTCTGACCGGTTATGATACAACCAGCCAATAGTCTGGCATTGGGAAAAGAAAACATATTCTCTAATCTTGAAAAATGTTTCATAAAAATTTATTCAATAATTGCCAATGTTACTCCCATTAACATTTTGAGGGGATTAATGGCCTCTTTAAAAACCATTGCTAAATTGCCACCGACTTAAGACGACCTAAGATTACATTGTTTAATATGTTTTCACCAGCTAAATATTTGGCTAAGCTCTTTAAAGCCGCAGGTGCAGCTTCCTAATGTTAAAGAGTATGAATAAAAAGTAGATCAAGATGGAAGTCTGATACCCACTCTAAGACTCTGTCCGACCTGCCACCAGACATAACAGAACTTACATCATGCAAATGCAAAAAAGGTACTATACACCGATAATTTTCATAGATGTACAATATTCTAACAATATTATTCTGTTCTAGACTAAGAAAGCAAAATTTGCAAATGCAGGAAAAAAATATTGGCTGTATCGGTTCCTGCACCTACCTGTATGGCACAGAAAAACTGCAGAAAAAGTTTGACCACAGTCGCTAATGTTTTGGAAAATGTTGATTCGTGTGGTGAATCTTATTCTGATTAGTTTAAAAGTCTTGTACTATAAATTTTAATATTATTAATTTATGCTTTATATACTTTTAATTATTCTTATTATATAATGTTTTTTACATTGGGAATTTATTGTATTTTGCAAAGCAATAGCCTTACTGTTTATAATCGATACTTATATATACTGTGTTTATACCTTCAATAAATAGTTCATATTTTCTTATTTTTTATTTTCCTCAAAAAATAAAAAATAAATCATAGCGTATAAATCAATAATCCGTGTATAAAATAATATGAGAGAGTCAAACTGATTCCATACATTTTAGCACTGAGAGAGAAGAATAGAGAGGTGAGAGACTTTACCTTCAATGTTTGCTTTCTAGTTAAACCATGACATAACTAATTGTTTATTGCTATATTTTTGTTATTATAAAAGCAAAAAATATGGGGAAAGCACTGTTACCTTGTTAATACATTGGCGAAACTTTGATGAGGAATAGTTTTTTCTCATTTAGGCCTTCGTTTTTCGTCAAATGAGAGGTATATTTCTAAAAAAAGATTTTTTATACAAATTTGTGGACGGTTGAAACCGAGATATTGACGTTTAAATTTTTTTTCGACCATTAGGGCTAATGCAAATGATTTTTTTTAAATAATTATAAAAAAATACTTCCTACAAAGACCTTATTGTGCATTACAACAAAAAATAAGCATTTTTTTTTCTATATGGTGGTATCAATAACTCGATTTTTTATGATAGTGCCCTTTTGCACTGTCTAATTTTGTATTACCTCCGGAATAAGGGTAAGCTTATCATGTACTTTCATTCCTGAAAAATTCAGCTTGTGACACCGAAGTTGGAGGCAAAGTCAAAAAAATTTCAATCTATACCATACAAAAGCCCGTACCTGCGAGTTTAAAAGAATACATTTTTATTCGCAAATGCGAAAATGCAGAACGTATATTTGTTACTTAGTTGCTAACTAGAGGCAGCACCTCTCGGATAACTTTATTTTGTCTCTCTCTGGGAGGACTTGTTCAGACTTCTCTGTTCCAATGCACGCCCTTAAAGAAAGACAAACTTCCTCTAGAAATAAATTTAAAAAATGTTCTGTTATTTAAAAAATTAACCCATTAGCTGCCAAAGGTGCGTTTACGCACCTTTTTATTCTAATTTTTTTTCCGAGGTCATTTATGAAGTTGAGTGGTTTTCTATTTAAAAAATCGTATAAAAACCGTGCAGAGAATATACTAAGTATTTTTATTTCCTTAATTTTTCTTTTCTTTTATTTAAAATATTTTTTTGAAAATTTGCTATTTTAAACGGTTTTACCTAGTTTCAAACAATTATTTTTTTAGCTAGCAAATATTAGCAAACTATTTTTTCTTCTGCATCACATAAGTAAAAAACATTTATTTTGATAGTCCTGTGATTCGTTTTTACTTATATTTACAAATCGACTGTTATATTGACATATATTTGTAATGGATGCGTATACGCACCCTTGGCCGAAAACGGTATAACGGTATAACCATTAGGAACAAGAGTTGTTTTAGAAATATTGTCTATGGTAGAAAATCCACAACAGCATAAAATATTTTTCGATAGCTTTTTCACGTTCTTTTTGAAAGTTTGAAAGAAAATAGCTTTTTTGCAACCGGAACAGTGAGAGGTAATCGAACCGCTAAATGCCCAGTTGAAGATAAAAATGCCATGGCAAAAAAGGAAATAGGCTCTTATACTGCCGCATTTGATCAAAACTTGGGAGTCCTTGTAACAAGATGGAATGACAATTCTGTAGTCACGGTGATGACAAATGCATGTAATATTTTACCACTCATGCAGACAAAACGCTATAACCGGAAGGAGCGCAAGGAAGTACTTATCCCTCAGCCAAATGTAATCCATCAATACAATAAATATATGGGTGGGGTAGACCTCCATGATAACGGTATCTCCAACTATCGTATCGGAATAAGAGGCAAAAATAGTGGTGGCCTTTGTTTACTAATCTCATAGGCAGCATGGTGGTAAACAGTTGGAAAATCTATAATATAGCGAATGAATCCAAAATGTCACAAGTAGAATTTCGCTCCAACTTAGCACTCTCCTTGCTAAAACATCGATGTTACTTCAAATACTATAGTATCCAATTCAAACAATGGAAGACCCGCCAAATCTGCTTTCCAGCTGATGTGAGATTTGACAACATCGGACATATTATAATTAGGGAGGTTAATAGGGCAAGGAAAAAGTGTCGATTTTGCAAAAGTAACAGTATTTATCTGTGTAAAAAGTGTAAGGTAAATTTGCACCCAGACTGCTTTGAAAATTTCCACTTAAAAAAATAAATTTTCTTTGTAATATTATTAACTGTTTTTGGCCAAGCGTGCGTATACGCACCCACGATTTTTTCTCCAACAACTATGTTTAGATTTTTTTTTTTTTTGGAAATAAGTCTTAATTTATGCATTTTAAAAACACTTTAACAAAAAAAATATAAATACATATTGTTTTACTTGCCTTGGTCCGTAATGGGTTAATAAAAATTGATTGTTTTATTTTAAATAATATAATAACATATATTCTTAAAATTCCTGTAGCTCAATCTAATAATTTTGATTTGTATCATTTATTCGCTGTACTTATTTGGGAAAAGAGTCAGTTTAAGGTCATAATACCTAAAAATAAATGTTTGATTAAAAATAAATTTAACTTTGCGTTTATGAGCAAACCGTGTATAGAGACAATCCCTCAGCAATTTGTCTGCTCGAGAATTGATCTGCTTGAAATTGCCGAAGACCGTCCCTGTGAAATACAACTGTTGGATATGAAAAATACCTCTACCTGTGAAAAAACGTTAATTCACCTATCAAAGCCACTATTAAAGCCGTTAGCCAACTCTAATCATTGGATATATACGGTACCTGATCAAGACACAGCTTACCTTAAATGTCCACCAAACGAAGAAACTAAATATTTCACCACTGGAACTTATTTGATAGAAATTCCAGAAGGATGCCAATTTACCACACAATAGGGGACCATAAGTAACCAGAAATTATCCACAACTTTTGGCCAACCAGTGCTATACTCAAACAAATAATGATTGAGAGTGAACCGTGTTGTCATATCTCAATTTTACCTTACTAGTTTTTAGCAGAATCAAAATAGAGTAAGTAGTAGAGTTGTAAGTTATAGATAATATACAATCATAGTACTAATAAAAGATATTAATTATAACAAAAATCAGTAATGAGTAATACTTATACATTTCTTGATCATTTAAAATTAATTATTTTATGGATTGTTCAGTATTTGTTAGAACTAATGGCATCGGTGTACGGAGCGATATTTGTGTCTTTGTCTGTTACGCGTAAAATCCATCTCGTCGATGACGTTCTCAGTAGTGTATTTCTAACCACGAGCGTAACAACGGGTTTTGAATCATACGGTGTGAATTGTAAGTTTTACAGTTAAGTTAGTAAGTAATCGACGTGTTGTAAGAACAATTGGTGAAAATATTAGTGCTAATAAGTGTTTAAACATTAAATAATAATATTTCTACACCTTTCTAAAACTATGCAAAAAAATGGAAGACATTGAAGGGCCTTCAACGTCGAAAAAGGTAAAACGGTCGAAGTCTCGGTCGCTAAGTGAAAAACAAATTGTATTTCGAGTATTTCACTGTCTTGAAAGAGATCATCAGCGACCAAAAGATAACTTAGTGCATATGTGCTGTAATTCTACGGATGTACCTCCGAATAACCAACCGGGCGTTCCAATATCATTAACTTCCACAATTACAAAAGATAAATTAGTTGATATGTGCTCTGATTATACGGGTGTACCAAAATCATCAGTTTACAAAATACTAAGAGAAAACAAAATTCATGGGGAAGTACAAACGCCAAAAACTAGTAGCGGAAGAAAACAAATCACAGTTGATGAAGAAGCCAAAAACAGTATACGCACAACTATTCACAGTTTCTTTTTCAGAAATGAGCTGCCCACTTTGCAAAAAGTTCTGGAGGCAGTTAGCGATCATGAATTGGTCCCACAAATGAGTAAAGAAACTTTGAGGAAAATTTTACACGAAATGAAATTTACATACGGAAAAGTCGACAGGAAAAGCATTCTCATTGAACGTCAGGAAATAATAGTATGGAGAAGAAATTATCTTCGAAAAATTGAGGAATTTCGGAATATCAAAAAAAAAATTTACTACATGGATGAGACGTGGGTTAACCAAGGACATACGGTCAAAAATGTATGGCAGGATGGTCATATAACAAGTGCACGACAAGCCTTTATTGAAGGCTTGTCAACTGGGTTAAAACAGTCGTCTGGAAAAGGTAGTCGTCTGATAGTTACGCATATAGGAAGCGACAGTGGATTTTTTCCAAATGGTGAATTAATATTTAAATCCAAGAAAACAGGCGACTACCACCGTACCACTGCGAATTAAACCCAATAGAATTAATCTGGGCGCAAGTAAAAGGATATGTGGCACGAGAAAACAGAACATTTAAATTAGTGGACGTGCAACGTTACCTACAAGAAGCCATTCAAAATGTTTCTGCAGAAGACTGGAAGAAATGCATTCAGCATGTTTTAAAAGAAGAGCAAAAAATGTGGGACGTAGACAACCGTATTGAACACAATATTGAACCAATCATAATTAACTTTGATGATAGCGGTAGCAGCAGTGACGAATCTGAGGTTGAAGATTAGAAGAAAATTTGTACACAAAAAGAAGTCTATATATTTAGGTATAATTTTTACCAATTAGGGTTTCTTGGGTAAGGCTGGCTAGTTTCGAGGAACTGCAGGTACCTCTATATATATATATATATATATATAGAGGTATGCTTTATTGTCATTGAAAAATTACAAAAATTTTATAGACAAAGCTAAGTAAATTAAAAACTAAATATAATATAAAAAGATTAAAAAATATAAAAATTTAAAAATAACTAAACAAAACAAAATAAAAATATCAATTGCATTGGATATGCAATATCCGTCATTATGATTTTAATTTAAAATTTAAGTAATACTTCTGTATGTGTAACCCAAGAAGAAACTTAAGAGACAGTTCCTTACTGACTTCGGCCGCGACATAATATATAAATATACGTTAATTTGTGAAATAAAGTTAAACTCATTATTAAAATAGTAAAATTGATAATATTGTTTCTGTCACCAAACCAACCCCTGATTAGGTATCTTTCTTATTTTTAATTTGAAATATATATTGTGATTTTTATTAATATTCTTAATTTATTTGGATCCTACTATAATTACCACAATTATTACTCCGTTTTCATAAAGCCCCACTAATGACTACAACGATTAGGTAAATTACGATATTGCAAAGTTTTCATGAAATAAATAAAAGAAATTGTGTGAATATTTTAAATAATTGTACCCTCTCAAAAATAATAAGCACGCCTCCGATTTGGTCGTATTTCTACCTGCTTTCACTCTCAATCATTATTTGTTTGAGTTTAGTCCTTGATATTAGCACAATAAAATCCACTCCAAGTAATTTTAATCTTCATTTAGAAAATATTGAATTAGATGATTTCAAGCCATTAAGTCGCAAATTACTCAAAATCAGCCTAAGTTATTATCTGGAAATGTAGTGAGAGCCCCCAGCCTATGGACCTTAATAATTTACGGGACTTTTATTTTTCTATTAATATTCTTCGTGTACCCAAAATATGCAGACCTAAGAAGTTAACCCAGTCTCCAATAGATCCGACCACTGTTCAACTTCCTTCTTCTTAACATCGGAAGTTGAATCTGAGAGGGGAGGAATTATGTCGACTCCTATACATGGCCTTGAGGAAGAATGCTGAATATACGAAACTCACGGTTCTCTCATTATTTTATTATATTCTACTTACTTTAATCTAATTAGTTTTGTTTTTGTTAGAGATTTATATTTCATAGATAAGTAGTCAGTTGCTGTATTTAAGACTGTCAACACATAAACAGAAATAGTTTGTTGTTATTTTGAATAAAAGATATTTAAAACGAAGTTAAAAGTTATTACATGTTTATTCATGCCAAATGCTCTTAATAAATTTTACATAAACAGTATCCAATCGATTGTTAGTATGATTGATCATACAATAACAGATTATCAAATTTTAGACAGGCACAATGGACATTTTCTTGGAAAATTTCAACTATGTATGGTGGATACTTTAAGAGACATTCTTTTTGCAATGAAAAATAAAAGTAGCACAGATGACCATAACACGAGCCATAACATTAATATTTTAAAAAACTGTTTTCCCAACCTCTCAGAACTACTTTTAAATTTGATAAATTCGTCATTAGAAATTTCAAAAATACCTAATGCTCTAAAAATTGCTATGGTAGTGCCTGTTCCAAATACAAAAAACGCAAATAAAGTTACAGATTTAAGGCCTATTAGTATGTTAAGTTGTATCGAAAAAATCATTGAGAAGGTCGTTTATAAACAAATTGTTGATTTTTTAGAACAAAATAAACTTATTGCTAGAATACAATCGGGCTTCAGAAGCAAACATAATATGATTGGAAATATAAATTTGATAAAAAACTATCTAACATTGGCAGTTTTTATAGATCTTCAAAGGGCATTCAAGACTGTTGATTAAAACCGTTTGATAAAAAAAATTGAAAAGTATGGGTATAGTAGAGCAAGCATTGGAGTGGTGCGTGTATTATCCAAGTAAGAGGAAACAAAAGTTAAAAGTAAATAACATTTTGTCAAAGTAAATTAACTATATCAAAGGTGTTCTGCAGGGAAGTATATTGGGTCCCCTGTTGTTTTTAGTGTATATCAATGACATTGTTGATTTCAAGGGTCAATGTGACATTCACCTGTTTGATGATGATGCCCTAATATATTTTTCTTGTAAAGATTCAGATAACTTGGTAAGAGTTGTTAATGAAACACTGCAACATGTTTATAAATGGTGTTGCAATAATTTGTTGAAAATTAACACAAATAAAACAAAATGTATATACTATAACTAACTATACACAGTTTGTTGATAAACAATATAACAAAACAATTAAAGGAAATTCTATACAGTTAGTAGAAAAATTCAAATACTTAGGGGTAACGATTGACAAGCAGATGAGATTCATAGATCATGCCAACACTGTTATCAAAACTATTGCATTTAAGTTAAATTTCCTATTTAGAAGTTCATTTGCCTTATCACAGTGGACTAAATGTATTATATATAATACTATAATTCTACCTCACTTTAATTATTGCTCTACAAAATTCTTTTTACTAAATCAAAATAAGTTGAACCAACTACAGAAGCTGCAGAATAATATTATCCTGTTCAAAATATACTTCCATTAATCTAATGCTTGAAACTTTGAGGTGGATGCCAATCAAAAGTCTCTTATTACGGAATGCGTTAATTTTTATTTATAAAATCAAACACGGGTTACTTCCAATGTACCTAAAAGAGAAGCTTAATTATCACTCTAATGTGCACAATTATCCAACACAGAATAGAAATAACTTTTATATTGAAACAATTGTTAAGAGTGCAACAAAAAATTCACTATTTTTTAAAGGTCTAAAGCAATATAACACACTTCCAGAGAAAATTAAATCAGTAACGTCTGTAACTACATTTAAAGTCAAAGTGACAGATTTTTTAATTGATGAATATTTCTTCAGAAACAGTAACAACCTATTTAATTTTAGTTTTAATTGTATCTAAATTATCTATGTTTTGACCTATATCGAGGGGCGAATCACTCCCGCAATACATGTACAAAATGTCCGAAATCCCATTGAAAATCGCCGCAGTCCCATCAAAATCAGCTGCAATCGCTAAGAAATCGTCGCAGTCGTTTAGAATTCCCTCGCAGTTTCTCGAAATCTCCCGCAGTCGCTGAGCAATCACTAGCAATCATTAAAAATTGCGCGCAGTCAGTTGACATTTCACCAATTCGCCATTGTTCTTTGACTAGGCCAACTAAGCCATCTTGTGTAAAATTAAATTAATTGCATTTACGTTTATCGAAAGTGTCGTTCCATCAATGCGCTAGTTCAGTGATGATGTATTTATGGTTCCACTGACAATTATAGTGACAGTAGATTTTTTGAGTGCGTTTTGTTCGTTTTATTTACCTAAATTATATCGTGTCTTCACTTTTATAAATATATTCCTAAAGTAAGTAGATAACATGCATCAAATATACAATCGTTTAGTTACCAATTACATACCTTTACAACTATTTTTTATGACCTGTAAACAATATTTAGAAATAGAAAAAAAACAGTAAAAACGTATACGTCAAATTTATTGATGCTTTAGTTAAAAGTTTGGTTAGAAATGTTAGAATTAAATGTCAGTGGAACCAAAATGACATCACACAGAACTAGCGCATTATTATTAATTTTAAAATGCTATTTTTGGGAAATTTCTGATCTGATAGAAGGAGTAGTTACAAGGTGGTCCAGAATTGTCTCTATTTCACCTGATTTTTTTTTAATGCATAATAAGTTTGTTTGTAATTTATTATAGAGGGTCATACACGTTTTAATTAGGGTTTTAAATGTATAAGGAAAGTATAGGAATCATGATTTTTTTGACGGATTTTTACGTTTTGGGATTCCCTAAATGCGTTTTGACTATTTTCGCGATGCTGTATCTGTGTGTCTGTATACTCAATAACTCATGAACGGATAAAGAGAAAAACACTAAATATTAAACTTAAGCTTTGATTAATCCTCTAATAATGAGTGAAGTACATTTAGGTATAGTAGGAAAATCTATTGGGGGGTGGGTACTTCATGGGGGTCGTTTTTGTACTACGAATTTTTGTTATTTACGCTTGGAGAAGAAAATTATTTAAATTAAAGTTGCTTGTGTTGCTCTATAATTTTTATCCTATAGGTAGTAAATAATTTTCCTAAAATTGTTCGTATTTAAATTGTTTTACAAAAAGTGCATATTTAGAATTTTTAAGAAAATTATTCAAATAAAAGTTGCTTGTGATGTCTTTCTCTATAATTTTTTGTCCTATACATGATTTGTACCGTATTCGAGATATTTGAGGAAAAGTGCAAATTTCGAATATGGTGAAAACTCAAAAACGGTTAAAGAGAAAAACATAAAATTTTAAACTTAAGCTTTCATCGATTCTCTAATGAGCTGATTAGTTTTTGGGCATAATTAGAGCACTAAAGGGTCGTTTTTCTGCTTAATAGAATTATTTAGTATAGATCCAAGTAGCTGTTACCCAATGAGTTTCTTAGCAAGGTCCAACGTAGAGGACTGTACTAAATTAAGTTCATTAGATATTAAGGTTTGCTTTGTTTTTAAATTTATTGTTGTTACTTAACTCTACATTACTATTAATTTTTTATAGGGTTTAAAAGTATCCAATAAATAAATATATGTTATTTACACTTGAAGAAAATTCTTCAATTAAAAGTTGCTTGCGATATTTTTTTCTATGATTTTTATCCTATACATAATTTTAAAATGGTCCATATTCAAGAAATTTTACAAGAAGTTCAAAATTCGAATGTTTAAGAAAATTGTTTAAATAAAAGTTGCTGGTGATTCTCTATAATTTTTGTCCCATACATGATTTTCATAAAATGGACCGTATTCGATATATTTGAGGAAATTGCAAATTTTGAATTTTAAAATTACTCAAAAACGGATAAAGAGAAAAACACAAAATTTTAAACTTAGGCTTTAATAAATCCTACAGTGAGCTGATTAAATTTTGGGCATAGTCGAAGCTCTGGGGGAGGGGGTACTTTTTAGGGTGTAGTTTTTTTTTACTTTAATTAATACTATCTCTGTTATTTACAATTGGTGAAAAAAATTCTTCAAATAAAAGTTGTTTGCGATGATATCATTCTCTAAAATTTTTGTTTTTACATGATATATCTTTCAAATGGACCGTAATAGAAAAATTTGACAAAAAGGGTACAATTTTAATTTTTCAGTATTTTCGTTGGCAATAAATACATGTAAAAAATATTTGGAGTGAGATGTGTGTGGAAAATCTTTAAACATTAACAGGGGTGATACAGTAGGTTATACAAATTAACCGGAAAAAGCTTGTAATAACAAGACAAAAAGTCATGTGTTGGACACATCACATTTTTATGTAAAAAATCGGAAACAATTATTTTTGCAAAAAAAGTACACAGATTCTATAGGCTTAAAAACACACCCTAATTCATCCCTTTAGCGTTAGAATAATAGTTGACAGGAGCAGTGTTACTATGAGTTTATTTAATTTAGATATGTTTAAATAAAGAGTTTATAAAGAGTGATTTACAATAGTAGTTTGTGCAACAAAAGTGGATATGATGGCCATATGTAATACTTATAATCCACTCAAGATGTACAGTATATTTTTTTACGACCCACTAACGAAAATTTACAAAATTTAAAAAATTTTATTTAGAGATAATTAAAATAAAATTACTATTTTAAAAATAGTTGATCACTTTTATTAATTTATTAAATAAAATAAACTTTAAAAAACAAAAAAATAATTTTCGGAATAAGTATTTGTAAATATACTCGAATATTTTGTGAAATGCTTTTATAATTACCGATTCTTCACAAGAATCATTCATTTTTTTTAATTACATTTAATCTCAATAACTGAAAAATATATTGACAGAATTGTGACTAATTTAACATATTAAAAAATGAAGTTAATTCAATAAAACAAATTTCACGTTGTTTTCACGTCTTATACAAACTTTAGTTTTTCTTTTTTTTTTGTATGGGCCATATATATCCTATACAAAATTAAATTCTCCTGATATAACACCCTGGAAACCAACTAGAAATAGAATTTATTCATCTTTGAGAATTATACACTATACAAAGACACTACATAATGTAAAATCCTATTAGACTAGTCAAAAAAGTCATACATTGTAAAAATCCTTCGGAAATGCCTGCAATTTTGAAAAAATAGTGGCAATCTATACGGAAATCGCCGCAATCAGTACGGAAATCGCCGCAGTCAATACATAAATCAGCGCAGTCACCAGAAATCTATTGAAATCACCGCAATAACTATGAATCTGTAGAAGTCACATGGAAATCACCGCAGTCATCCAGAAATCGCTATATGATTGCGGAAATCATGTGAATTCGGCAATACATGTACATTTTTACAAAGAGTGATTCGCCCCGAGGGGCGAATCACTCCCGCAATACATGTACAAAATGTCCGAAATCCCATTGAAAATCGCCGCAGTCCCATCAAAATCAGCGGCAATCGCTAAGAAATCGCTGCAGTCGTTCAGAATTCCCTCGCAGTCTCCCGAAATCTCCCGCAGTCGCTGAGCAATCACTAGCAATCATTAAAAATCGCGCGCAGTCAGTTGACATTTCACCAATTCGCCATTGTGTAAAATTAAACAAATTGCATTTACGTTTATCGAAATTGTCGTTCCATCAATTATTATTAATTTTAAAATGCCATTTTTGGCAAATTTCATCAAATTTCTTATCTGATCTGATAGAAGATACTTCCAAGGTGGTCCAGAATTGTCTCTATTTCACTTGAATTTTTTTTAATGCATAATAAAATGGTTTGTATTTTATTATAGGGGGTCATACATATTTTAATTCGGGTTTTAAATGTATTTAATTTAAAAAGGAATTAATTTATTGACAAAATACATATTTTACTTTCCTGTCTGTATACAGATAAGGAAAGTATAGGAATCATGATTTTTTTGACGGATTTTTACGTTTTGGGATTCTCTGAATCCGTTTTGACTATTTTTGCGATGATGTGTGTGTGTCTGTATACTCAATAACTCATGAACGGATAAAGAGAAAAACACTAAATGTTAAACTTAAGCTTTGATTAATCCTTTAATAATGAGTGAATTACATTTAGGCATAGTAGGAAAATTTGGGGGGTATACTTTCTAGGGGTCGTTTATCTTCTACGAATATGTTATTTACGCTTAGAGAAGAAAATTCTTTAAAGTTGCTTTTGTTGCTATATAATTTTTATCCTATAGGTAAATAATTTTTCTAAAATTGTTCGTATTCAAAAATTTTTACAAAAAGTGCATATTTAGAATGTTTAAGAAAATTATTCAAATAAAAGTTGCTTGTGATGTCTTTCTCTATAATTTTTTGTCCTATACATGATTTGTACCGTATTTGAGGAAAAGTGCAAATTTCGAATATGGTGAAAACTTAAAAACGGTTAAAGAGAAAATCAAAATTTTAAACTTCAGCTTTCATCCATTCTGTAATGAGCTGATTAGTTTTTGGGCATAGTCAGAGCACTTTGTAAAGGGTCGTTTTTCTGATTAATAGAATTATTTAGTATAGATCCAAGTAGCTGTTACCCAATGAGTTTCTTAGCGAGGTCCAACGTAAAGGACTGTACTAAATTAAGTTCATTATATATTAAGGTTTGCTTTGTTTTTAAATTTCTTATTGTTACTTAACTCTACATTACTATTAATTTTTTATAGGGTTTGTAAAATATCCAATAAATAAATATATGTTATTTAAACTTGAAGAAGAAAATTCTTCAATTAAAGGTTGATTGCGATATTTTTTTCTATAATTTTTATTTTATACATAATTTTCCAAAAATAGTCCATATTCGAGAAATTTTACAAAAAGTACAAAATTCGAATTTTTAAAAAAAATATTTAAAAAAGTTGTTGGTGATTCTCTATAATTTTTGTCCCATACATGATTTTTACTAAAATGGACCATATTCCATATATTTGAGGAAATTGCAAATTTTGAATTTGAAAATTACTCAAAAACGGATAAAGAGAAAATTTTAAACTTAGGCCTTAATAAATCCTGCAGTGAGTTGATTAAATTTTGGGCATAGTCGAAACTCTGGGGGAGGGGGTACTTTTTAGAGTGTCGTTTTTTTACTTTAATTAATACTATCTCTGTTATTTACGATTGGTGAAAAAAATTCTTCAAATAAAAGTTATTTGCGATATCATTCTCTAAAATTTTTGTTTAAGCCGGCTACGGACGATAAGCGATAATATAATATATTGTAATGGTAAAATTTTTAGTTAAAATTAATAAAGTAAATTTTATATATTTTGGAGTCTATTGAAATTATGCAGTGACACCATGTATAGGAATTTAATTTGAAATTGGGTTTTGAAGGATGGGAGATTGATTTAAAAAAAAAAAAAGGATGTCAATTTTGAAATTTAAAAAAAAAGTCAGAAAAATTTATAAAGAGAATTGTAGTTTAAAGTTTTATATAATACAATTAAATAAGCAAACTATTTGAAATACGATGTGAAAAGGTAATAGAAACCAAAGGAGTTATAAGAGGAGAAAAGGAAGAGGAAAGACTAGATTGAAATAAGTGTGACCAGGACAACAGTGATACCCCAGACAGTAAACGGTATTTATAAAAACATTTTATGCATTGTGAAATACTTGACTGACTATTCGTTATGAATGAATATTCATAACAAGTTGTTTTTCTTTGGTTTTCTTTGAATTAGAGTAGTAGATATAATCGTAGTCTAGTTCTTAATAATTGTTTAAATTTTAGCTAAGTATAGCTAAATCAAATGATAATTGTTTTTTTTGTGTAATTTGTCTTTGACAAGAGTTAAATTTTAGGTAGATAGGGATAGTAGGTATAGTTATTAGTGATTGTTCATTTATTCAAGGTATTAAATACCTGATTTGTCAAATTGTCTATAGTAATTTTGTTATAATTAAACAATAATTCAATTGTATAAAAGTTTATTCATTTAAATAATCAGTCAATACAATAAATACAGGTGTCAAATTTTGTAATTGTCTGGGATCATTTTTGCATAGTTTCAATAGAATCTATAAATAAACTAAATAAAATAAATAAACTAAATAAATTAAATAAATTAAATAAATTAAATAAATTAAATAAACTAAATAAAGTAAATAAAGTAAATAAAGTAAATAAAGTAAATAAAGTAAATAAAGTAAATAAAGTAAATAAAGTAAATAAAGTAAATAAAGTAAATAAAGTAAATAAAGTAAATAAAGTAAATAAAGTAAATAAAGTAAATAAAGTAAATAAAGTAAATAAAGTAAATAAAGTAAATAAAGTAAATAAAGTAAATAAAGTAAATAAAGTAAATAAAGTAAATAAAGTAAATAAAGTAAATAAAGTAAATAAAGTAAATAAAGTAAATAAAGTAAATAAAGTAAATAAAGTAAATAAAGTAAATAAAGTAAATAAAGTAAATAAAGTAAATAAAGTAAATAAAGTAAATAAAGTAAATAAAGTAAATAAAGTAAATAAAGTAAATAATAAAGTAAATAAACTAAATAAACTAAATAAACCAAATAAACTAAATAAACTAAATAAACCAAATAAACTAAATAAACTAAATAAACTAAATAAACTAAATAAACTAAATAAACTAAATAAACTAAATAAACTAAATAAACTAAATAAACCAAATAAACTAAATAAACTAAATAAACTAAATAAACTAAATAAACTAAATAAACTAAATAAACTAAATAAACTAAATAAACTAAATAAACTAAATAAACTAAATAAACTAAATAAACTAAATAAACTAAATAAACTAAATAAACTAAATAAACTAAATAAACTAAATAAACTAAATAAACTAAATAAACTAAATAAACTAAATAAACTAAATAAACTAAATAAACTAAATAAACTAAATAAACTAAATAAACTAAATAAACTAAATAAACTAAATAAACTAAATAAACTAAATAAACTAAATAAACTAAATAAACTAAATAAACTAAATAAACTAAATAAACTAAATAAACTAAATAAACTAAATAAACTAAATAAACTAAATAAACTAAATAAACTAAATAAACTAAATTCAATAAATAATAATAAAAATAAAGTTTAAAAATATCAAAATTCTTGAACCGACTCCACAAGAGAATCAGCTCGAAATAAAATTAAAAAAAATTAAAATATTTCAAGGTTAGCCGAGGTAAGTTAAGTTTAGTGTTTATTTTTTTTTAATTGTGAGGTTATATAAAATTATAAAAATATATTATAGCTCACATATTATAAAAATATCGCTTTGCATTAAAAAGTGCAAGTCGCCGCGCATTGATGCTATAATATATATCTATATCCCGGCGATGCCGGGCGATATATTTAATGTTGGACGAAATATGCTTGCCGAGCGATTTTTAGGATATATATTTCCCCCCTCTTGTGTCGCGCTTCCCGCCAAGAAAGCAAAACGGCGTTGTTTACATGTTTGTTTTGAACGTGATTTGATAAATAAATTTTGTAGGTTTATAAAATTAGCTGCTATTTCTACACAGATTTATAATATTTATGTTTTAATATATATTTTTTTAAACTCTTTAGTTTTTTAGTAAAAGTCACTTTCCTATAACTAAGAATAATCTATCTATATACATACCTTAAAGTAACTACCAGTCGCTCTAAGGAACTAATGCTTTTCCGCGTATTTGTATTTTGCTTTTCTATTTAATTTTTTATTAAATCATGAAATTCAAAAAAATTAGTTCAGTCCATTCGAAAATAATTTGTAAATTTTTCGTCACTTAATTCGTTGTTGTGTTGTGTGAGAGATATGGCTTCGGACGGTGTCCATTTGCCACAGAATGTTTAAATAATAACTTAATTCGTTAAAAAGTGTAAATTCTCCTCGTTCTTTTCGGTATTTGATGTGATTTGATAACCAGAATCTTATTGTTTCTTTTTGGTTACTAACCCTAATTGCTAATAATAATACATTGTCGCTTTCAGCATCTGATTTATCAATGGTATCTAGCAATAACAAATTTTTCTCCATCGCCATTTTTGCAACTACACTAATATAGTTCACTGGATCAGCCTATTATATTGAAAAATAAAAAAAATATATATATATTCTCGTCCACTGCAGTAATAATATATTATTATAGCTCATTGCCGAGCTATAATATATATTATATTATCGCTTATCGTCTGTAGCCGGCTTTATACATGATATATCTTTAAAATGGACCATAATAGAAAAATTTGACAAAAAGGTTCAAATTTTAATTTTTCAGTATTTTCTTTGGCAATACATGTTAAAAATACAGGGGAAATACAGTAGGTTGTACAAATTAACCGGAAAAAGCTTATAATAACTAGACAAAAAGTCATGTGTTGGACCAATCAGATTTTTATGTAAAAAAGCGGAAACAATTATTTTTGCAAAAATAGTACTCAGAAACTATAGGGATAAAAAACACCCTGATTCATCCCTGTAGCTTTAGAATAATAGTTGACAGGTGCAGTGTTACTATGAGTTTATTTAATTTAGGTAGATATGTTTAAATAAAGAGTTTATAAAGAGCGATTCACAATAGTAGTGCAACAAAAGTGGATGTGATGGCCATATGTAATAGATATAATCCACTCAAGTTGTACAGTATACTTTTTTAAGACCCACTAACGAAAATTTACAAAACTTTAAAAATTTATTTAGAGATAATTAAAATAAAATGATTATTTTAAAAATAGTTGATGACTTTTATTAATTTATTAAATAAAATAAACTTTAAAAAACAAAAAAATAATTTTCGGAATAAGTATTTGTAAATATACTCGAATATTTTGTGAAATGCTTTTATAATTACCGATTCTTCACAAGAATCATTCATTTTTAATTACATTTAATTTCAATAACTGAAAAATATATTGACAATTAGTTTGACAGAATTGTGACTAATTTAACATATTAAAAAATGAAGTTAATTCAATAAAACAAATTTCACGTTGTTTTCACGTCTTATACAAACTTTAGTTTTTTTTTTTTTTTTGTATGGGCCATATATCCTATACAAAATTAAATTCTCCTGATATAACACCCTGGAAACCAACTAGAAATAGAATTTATTCATCTTTGAGAATTATACACTATACAAAGACACTAGGTACATAATGTAAAATCCTATTAGACTAGTCAAAAAAGTCATACATTGTAAAAATCCTTCGAAAATGCCTGCAATTTTGAAAAAATAGTAGCAATCTATACGGAAATCGCCGCAATCAGTACGGAAATCGCCGCAGTCAATACATAAATCAGCGCAGTCACCAGAAATCTATTGAAATCATGTGGAAATCAACGCAATAACTATGAATCTGTAGAAGTCACATGGAAATCACCGCAGTCATCCAGAAATCGCCATATGATTGCGGAAATCATGTGAATTCGGCAATACATGTACATTTTTACAAAGAGTGATTCGCCCCTCGACCTATATGTATATGTATATTTTTACTAAATTTGTATATTGTGATATTAGCAAACTAGCTAAATAAAGGAAATAATAAATAAATAAATAAATCAACTGACTGCGCACAATTTTTAACGATTGCTAGTGATTGCTCAGCAAGTGTGGGTGATTTCGGGAGGAGACTGTAAGGAAATTCTGAACGACTGCGAAGATTTCTTAGCAATTGCCACTGATTTTGATAGGACTGTGGCGATTTTCACCCCTCGGTTTTTTGTTTTTCTTAAATTTGTATAAAATCAAAAGTTATTTCAACTTGCTGGTTTGAAATAAAAGCACTGTATATCAGTAATAAGTATACCAACACAACAATTGTAAATAATTGAGTTTGTAAATATAGTTTTCAATATGGTCACTACAGAAATTATTCAAGTTTGGCAGTGTTAAGTCCATCCACATAGTATTATAGGTACTAAACCAAACACCAAAAAATTACAATCAAGATTTACAATAAACAGATACGAACAAACAGATAACTTATTGACATACCTATTTCTATAGATTTATTAATTATACATATTTAAATAGATGTTGATATTATCAAATAATATAATAAGGTTCATGTATTATAGGTAAAATAGATAATTATTAATTTAGTAAAAATATTTATCTCATAAAATTAAATTATTATTTTCATTTTTCACATTCATGTTTAGTTTATTCTCTTAAAGATATCATTTTTAAAGAGGAAGAAATTCAGATTTCTTAATGATTGATACTTTTATGGAAATTCGTTGAATTTACAGCAGTAAACACAGTTCAACGAATAACCTGATCAAGCAAAAATATATGAATCTGAACTTACTTTATAAAATATTAGAATTACTTGGTTTTGAAGAGCGACATGAGCACCATCCCTCTCAGAATGGTGTACCCTTGGTGAGTACCTAGTTAATGTGGTAATTTTTACTATTAATCAATGTAGATTGTCATTTTACCTCGCATTTTACCTTATTACTTTATTTAGTAAATAAATAATTTTAATTAATATTATGTTTAATTAGAGGTTCTACCATCTAGCTACAATTAACCTATCAGCTCGTTTAGGGAACCATAGAAAGCTCTAAACGCGGCAATATCTTTTGAAAAACTGAAAAATTTAATCTTATTATAAGAATAAAATTTATTTATACATTCTTTTTAAGTCCAGTAGAAGTATATTTTATATTCTTTCTTTTACTCATGATTTATACTCATATACACAAGAAAACTAGACACACATATACAAACTTTTTATCCAAAAATGTACACAACACAAAGTATGATTATCAATCCTGATTGTCCTGAATGTCCAGAATGTCACAGAAATAATAGAGTCAAGACATGCTGTGAGGTTTCTAAACATACTCCTACTTTCTAAGCAGGGTTATCACAAAAAATTTCAAATTTCACATGTTCTTTAGGGGTGTCTCCTTCATTGGCATTAATGAATTATATACTTTAAAATTGTTTTATATTTAGCAACTCTAATTAAGCATAATTTGCAGCTAACGTATGTAGTACCAAATGTACATTTTTCATTTGACTTATGGTTCAAAATCACATATTGGTAAAACTAAAAACATTGGCGACTTCACCATAATTAAAAAACTTTTGCAATCCAAACTGCTCGAATGAAAACAAGTTAGTACGAATGACTTTTAAATAGATTCGGCTATTTATCTCTATTTTGATGTTCTTTGTCAACTTTCATATAGATATATTGTGGGTAATCTATGGTGTAACTACAAGTTTATAGATATTAGGTATACTTTTAAAGATCAGAGTGTCATTACTGATTGTTGGTTATACTTTGTAGAAAATGCAAAATAAGTACTAATGACAATTCAAATTAAAGTAATTCAAAAGCCAGTAAATTTTTAAATTAATATAGGTATTTTGTAATATCCATTATCCAAGTTTTTTGTTTTTAGTACTTAGATATTGCCTATGAAAATCAAATTATATTACTTACTATTTTGACAAATAGGGCACGCGTATCTCCTCTTTTTCTTGGCGGTATTTTCTAACGTTTTGCTGGTATACTTTATTTCCAAATCCGATGTACTTTCTATTTTCAAAGTGGGTAAATCACAATGGGAAGTCAGCAGTTCACTCAATTCACTCTCAGTTTTTTGTTGTATATATTCATCAACTTCTTGCTTGATATCTGTCTCTTTAAGATCGCCAAAGTTTGCAAGTTCTTGTTTAATAGTTTTAGGAAACATTTTCAAGTTTTCGGAAATTGTATCTTCTGAATAACAATACTTGCTTTGCTCTGTTTGGCCTAAAACATTAGCTGGTTCGGTTTTAACAATAAACTCCTCAAGAATATCGAAGGAATCTTGTTTAACGTCCATTCTGTTCCTCACAATTCAATAAATAATTATAAATTAAATTATTACAATATTACAAAACAAAAACAAACGTTGACAGTATCACATTTTGACACATGACAGCAAACAGTGTTGTCAGGTACCGCAGTGATTTATATGGTTATAGATTGATCATCCACACGTAAATAAAACGATGAAAATCGTGTCGAACTGGGAGATGGTTTTCTGTTTGTCCAGTACATGCATGTTTGTTTTTTTATTTTTATGGGATTTTTAATCGATGTAAAAATTACACGATCAAACGAACTTGTGAAGTTCGATCGTAATTATATGAGGCGCTTCGTCCGAATAGATTACTTTATAATAACTTAGTAGTACCGGTTTTCGGTGCTAGATGGCACAACGTTCAAAGATAAAAAACTTCTTTATCGGTTAAGTATGCTTACCTACTTTACCGATCTCTTTCACACGTCATAAAGTTTAAAGCAAATTCAAAATTTGTTTTTCGATTTATACCTACTTGAAACAAATACAATAGGGTTGGGTAAAAATGGGATGGGAAGTAATCTATTCGGACGAAGCGCCTCATATAATTACGATTGAACTTCACAAGTTCGTTTGATCGTGTAATTATATTCGGCGCTTCGTCCGAATAGATTACTTTATAACTTAGTAGGCTGTTTAAAGTTACATTGTTTCAGACTTAGGAAATGTATCAAGGTTATACAGTATCTTCTTTGATATTTCCTAGAAAAACAAAAGTTATTGTTTTTAAGCCTATGGTAAAAACAAGCAAAAATTTTATAAACAATCTAACCTACTATGTAAACAGAAAAATATATTTTTTAAGATTCTATGATGAGAATGTAAAACAATTAATACCTAATTATTTAATTATTGCTTCTGCAAATCTGGATTCTTCCAGAGGCCTGTTGTAAAAATTTATAAAAGCTTTCCACAGAATGTCTCGTGGAATAAAGCAGAAAATCTAGCAGTACCTACCTATTTATATACCTGCGGCGCTGCTTTAATTATCTTTCTTAAAACAATTTGATGTATGGTTTAGGTTCCCACTTTTAGTATGGCGGTAAAGTGGCAATTAATAAAAATTCCTCGTTTTCCTGATTTCAGCTATTCATTAATTAATATATTCTACCGTTTATGTACGATGCTCTAGCGGAGTAGTAGCGATGCAGATCCTAGAGGATTTTCTACGAAATATTACCAACTCCAACAAACCTTACAAAAGTTTTAGAATCTTTCTGTTTTGATGTTTTTATGAGCACTGGAATTAATATTTGGATAAAACCTGTAATTACGATATTTTGTATTTTATTAGTTTGTTTGCATAGCCAGATATTATCAGGGAAATTAAGATTGTGGTCTTTTGGACTAACTGTTCCAGTGACAACTGTTCTGGTAAATTATTCAAATAATCCAGCACCTTTCAAAGATTTCAAGAAAAATTATAACGTGATTTTGTAGGCCTTAACTTAGACATACCTTTTTGTGAAGCATTTTACATTTATATCGGCTCCAATACGTTAGCTTTAGGTATTAGTAAAATATATTACTAACTACAATAACGAAAGCTTGTTCCTATAGCCAGCTGCGTTTTGTACAAAATTTATTACTTATTTTCTACAAGAATAATTCCACCAGGCCAGATCGCCAGGCCCTAAGGGGGGCAACTGTATTGTAAAATATTTTTTGATAGTGAGTTCAGCATTGTATCACCTAGGCCTACCTCGAGTGTATTTTTTAGACTAAATCCTTGTTGGATAGTTTCTCCAATGAGTCGCCGATATGTGGGTGTGCGATTACCTCAAAAGAGAAGTTTACCGTTAGAAACCAGGGTTGTGTTGGTCAGTAAGAGGCAATCATTATTCCTGAAGACTTATTAATGATAATTTTTCTTAGTACTTAAGACTATTAGGAAAGGAGGAAATGCATAGGATTATATATATATATTCTCTCAAAATATGGCGAAAAAACATCAATTGCGACTGACTCTGGATCTCGTGATTGACATGTTTTAAGTTTTCGGTTTAAAGCCTTGGTTTCTTTGAACACTTCGTCGCGGTGAGCGGACAGTCCGTCAACCGTCGCGTTTTGACGATTTTATCCAACCAGAGTATTTAAATGGGAATGGTTTTCTTGAATCCGCTTAGCTGAGCAGGACGGCGTCATGCCGCTGATTTGTCGCGAAGAGTCGGTTGATATCTGTTGAGTTTGATATCAGCGGAATCGTCGGCGTGTGCGGAGACTATATTGTTATTAATTTTAAAACAATGAGTGACAAATTCACACATACAGATGACATCATGACTTTATTTTTAGGTTTCTTGGATATTATGTCCTTTATAAAACTCAACACGAATTCAAAAAGATCTGTAGAAAGTCTAAAATACTCCCTAAATTTGGTTTCATTTCCAAGAAGCCTCCGCTGCACAGTGATATTAAAGGCACCTTCTGTATCGCGACACAAAAACGACTCATCCACTGGCTTATTGGAAACTTTGACGGTTGCAATTGCCAGTTCCTCTTGTTCTTCCTCTTCCAACAATAATAACAACGCAAACAATTTATTTGCATCCATTTTAGTACCTTTCGTTTACATTCATAATACATAAACAGCACGTATAGACATAGAGAAATTATCATTTTCTATATTTTTTAACAAACCACCTCGGGCGAAAATTGCTGACCTCAGCGGTCGACGGACTGTCCGCTCACCGCGACGGAGTGTTCAAAGAAACCAAGGCTTAAGTTGGATACAAATATATTTCTAGGGTAGAGGAGTTCCATCTTTTCTTGTTACGTATTTTATTAAATACTGACTTATCTAACTCCCATATTCTGTTTCCAAAGAAGTCTGACACGTGACCCCTATCTGCTTTATTTTCTACTGAACAAATATAGGTATATGAAATGTAAGTAGAAAAGATGCGCATATAAGAACACTATGCTTGAATCCACTAATTTTTTGATTCACACATCTAAAAATCTTTAGCAAATATTATAATTAATATATTTATTGTATTAAGTCAATAGAAAATTTTTTATGGTAAATAAATATTATTATAACTTCATCTAGATATTTATGATTTATAGATACCTACTGTCCTTTTTTGTATACTTACAAAAATATATACATAAAGTGGTAGTGGTTATCACACCTCATGAATATATTTGAGGAATTACAATTTTGAGCAAGACATTTTAGGGCATAAGAGAATGCAACAAACTATAAATGAATAAAATATGATATTCATATTATTAATAATTGAATTGTTATCTTATTCTTCTCCTAGAGCTAAAACTTTTTCTTTTTCTAAAGAATTGATGTATAAACGACTATATATTTTTCAGCTGGCATAGCAGATACCAGAAGATCAATAACAGGAGCAAAAAACCTTATTTTACATTATTTAATTTTGTGACTGCTTTGAAAATAATCATTTTCTTTTCTTCGGCTAGTAGGTACAATCGACATAAGATTTTCAGTATTTATAACAGTGAAGGCTAACCCTAAAAAATTTATAATTTTTGCTAGGAACTAAACTAAGTACAGTGCAACCTCTTTAATCCGAACACCTAATTATCAGACCTTGTTCGGATTATCGAATTGTTCGGATTAACGAATATACAATAAAACACCTCTTACACATTTTTAGACCTTTAGATCTATGTATGTTTATTGATTTTTGTACATTTAAATGCATTATCAAACTACATATGGGCACGCGGGCCGCGCTGCAGGTCTTTTCCTGTCAGCGTTCGGATTACATCACGCATCACGATTTGCGTGCGGATTAGCGTAAATTCGGATTAGCGTGGGTTCGGATTATCGAGGTTGCACTGTACTTTTTTGAAATTCATTGTGAATCCAAGATTTTTTATGTTTCCTATTATAATTTTAGTTTGTAAAGCATATAATTCTGAATTCGCCATTATTAGAGCATCGTCTAAGTAAACTGAACAACTAAAAGTCAATTTCTCTTAAAAAGCAAATGGTTTCATAATTTTAGTAATTAAAGATATCTTAAACATTTTGTAGATTTTATGAATTGTTACTATTAAATTAATAGCCATCTTTTAAGTCTGTACACATCGAGATAGCCAAGACAATGACTGCACTTACATATAAAAGTATTTTGTGATAATTTTACGATTCTTTAATCTTCCATTTTGAAATGGTCAGGTAAAATATAGTTAGAATAAATCAATTTTACCACTCCATTTTTTAACTAGGAAAAAGGGGCGAAATAAACTAACTTTTTTGATGTACCCTTGCTTTCAAAGTCCTTTAAGAAATTTTCAATTAAAGGTTTGTCTTTAATGACAATCTTTCATGAAAAATTTGTATGTGGGGAGTTTATGTGGAGTTTTTTTTAACCATTCAGGCAATCTAATACTAAGGGATTTGGTTTAAGGCTTTTCCATTCAGATATAACATTTTAATTACCCTGCTTTTAAACCCACCTTTAATATTTGTTTTGAGAATAGCACAGACAAGGATAGTTCATTTTCCTTTTTCTGTGCAACAGAGAAGGGGATCTTTGTCCAGTTCTTCTGCCTCCCCCCCCCTGGTGCAAAAAAGGCTCCTCCAGTTTCCAGAAATATTAAAAGTTCGGTTTTTCTGGACTGTTTTTAGTAGTGTTGTAATAATACATCACGACTGATTTATCTATTACCTTTTGGGTTTTATATTGATTTCCAGGGTTAGAACCATATTGTATTGCATTATTTGTATTTTAACTATTATTTTGATTAATTTTAATTTAATATATTATTGTATATCATACCCAAACATTATACCTAACTGAATGGAGAATTTCTGTTTATATATAAGCAGTGGCGGCTCGTGGGGTGGTTCATAGTGACAGAATATAGGTATCAGTACAGATGTATGAAAAAATTTTCAGTGTTTTAGAAAGTTTATAATAAACCTTTCTAAAATACTGACAGTTTTTTACCTATATCTGTACCGGAATCTATATTCTGCTACTGTGAACCCCCAAAATTTTGGTCACAAGCCGCCCCTGTATATAAGTAAATACAGGAATTTATCAATTTCATTTTTATATGCAGAGCTGTTACCAAAGAATCATTTGAAGATATTTTATGGAAAAGTCTGCGAAGGTTTTTCCCAGACTATTTTTTATGTCTCATTGTTAGGTGACAAGAATATATTTATTACCTTACCAATACTGGACACTCCCAGACTTAATTTTATTGACTTTATATGTCAGTTAAATATTTTTGATATATTTCTGGGGATTTTAATAGAGGACAAATATTTATTAAAAAATTCCTTTTTTCCTTGCCTAATCTTTTAGAATTAAAGGCAAACTTTTTTCCAATGTGAGGATTAAACACCATTCTTGTTTTCAAGATCGAGGTCGTCTCCTAGACGAGCTAGCTTCAGTGTCTAGCTCTAGGAAGTACGACTTTGTAGTTCAAGGACTTTAGCCAGAACTCGCTTTTTCCGTGGTTGATGAACTTTTGACACAACACTACGAATTGAGTTTGAGGACGCCGGGCCACAAGTTGGGCCGCGGACGGACATATGGTATGTAGCAACTTACCGAGGATGTACGGCTTTGTGGTTCGACTTTAGCCAGAACTCTTTTTTTTTCCCCGTGGTTGATGAACTTTTGCCACAACACTACGAATTGAGTTTGAGGACGCCGGGCCACAAATTGGGCCGCGGACGGACATATGGTATGTAGCAACTTACTGGGGATGTACCGCTTTGTGGTTCAAGGACTTTAGCCAGAACACTTCTTTTTCCGTGGTTGATAAACTTTTGCCACAACACTATGAATTGAGTTTGAGGACGCCGAGCCACTAGTTGGGCCGCAGGACTCCTTTATGTCGTATTACCTCAATATGGCGGCGACCATTATTAATCAACATATATTCCAGTGCAGTTAGCGGCCTTCTACCTTAAAAATAAATATTATTAAATACAACTAATTATAAAATTTTAGAGATAAAACTTCTCTATTCCTAAAAGAACGTTGACACCATCTTGGCACAAAAAACGTTATGACGTGTGAAAGGGATCGGTAAAGTAGGTAAGCATACTTAACCGATAAAGAAGTTTTTTATCTTTGAACGTTGTGCCATCTAGCACCGAAAACCGATACTACTAAGTTATTATAAAGTAATCTATTCGGACGAAGCGCCGAATATAATGTTACACTGGTAGGCGTTGGTTGGATAAAACTATTAGTTACCGCCAACCACCACAGGCACCACAAAGAATTAAAAGCAAAAGAAGAACACGAGGAAATACATAACATAACCTACGTTCTAAGAAGAAAACAAATTAACGAACGCGACATAATTTAGGATGGAAAAATTTTTGTTTCCCGAAAAGGGATAAAAAATCGGGTAAGTCGTCCATAAATATTTTAGTGAATTTCTGGGGATAAACTTTTTCGAATTTTCAGACACAGTTACCGATTTTGCAACTACAACAGGATCACAGTCAGACTTATCAGACGTCGTTATTATCGATTAGTGATGCCGCGAGACAAGACGAGACGAGAGAGAGGCCTCTCTCGTCTCGTCTCGTAGGGCGAGAGAAAACTGTTGTCTCGACGAGATGGCGCTTCTCTCGCTCGAGAGCCATTATCTCGTCTCGTCTTGTTTCTCTCGTGATAAAAACATATCAAATTTAAATTTGGAAGAGATATACTTAGGACGAAATATAAAAAAACTGTAAAATTTTGAAGATAATAACAAATAATTTTTCAAGTAATTTGTCTTATCAGTACCCAAATTGGCAATAAGAAACTTAGGGAAATTACCTTGGTATCTCTCTGTCTGTCCGTCTGTCACAGTCGTTTTATTTAGACACTATTTGACATAAACAATTGAAATTTAAAGTAAATAGTGGCCAAAATTGGACGTTAACTAAGAATGTTTAGCAGAGGAAGAAGTTGGAAAGGCTTTCGGTAGGTGGAGAAGGGGTAAACGTCAAACCACGTCGAACGAGAATTTTGCAGTAATGTTTTCCTGCCAGTGTCGTTTCATAGAATAAGAACTGAACAATCGCATTTATTTATGGACTATAAATAATTATTAAACACGTATTATAATACCCAAATCATAATTCTACAAAATTTCAACAGCTATCACAATTTATTAAACTATTTACTCGAAATTGTTATTAACATCTAAAAAATAATTTTCTACGCCAATGTATCGCGTCCACTTCGGTTAGATCCGCCGCAAACCTGTCAAGTTATGTGTATGAAGTGGGAGAACTAGCAAAAGCCTTTCCAACTTCTGCCCCTGCTAAAATTAGCGGGATTTTGATAGTAGCTCTACTTTAATTAATATAACTAAAATTTTGCATTTTTATTGGCATTTTTTACAATACAAACAAGGGTACAAGTTGTACCAAAATGCCAATCAAAATGTAAAATTTTATGACACAATTTTAGGAAGGGTAAAATAAATAATGTAATATTAAATAATTGTATTATCTATTATATCATTAAAACTAATTTATATATTATAATAAATATTATGAACAATATTTTAATAAAATTTAATTTTCTGTAAACTTAGGTAACAAAACACATGAAGGAACACCATCCATATAATCTGAAACCCTGCAGTACCTTGACTTCATATTATTTTGAATTTCTTTTTTCTTCTAGACATTGTCACAGTTTTATATTATTATATTTTATAATAATTATTAATAGTAGTCACTTCGTCTTAAAAAAAAACGATGCCTGCGGGATCAAGCTTTGAGGTCCTTCTTTGATTCACAAATTTTACTTTTGTTTTCTATTTATAAAATAAAGTTTTTTCTTCCTTGGAGTTAACTATTCATTGGTTTGATTTAAAAATCCATTATCTAATTCTTGTTTTTTAGATAATAATTCTATTTTATTGGATTTTGATCTAATGTAACTTTCTTTTCACAGGTAATTTGTTTGATGGTATGATAGATTAGATTAGATTGGGAGTTGAACGTTATTTGTCCTTGTCCACCGCGACCTTTTTAGATATATTGTGGGACTCCGTTTGTTTTAGAGTATGTCGTCTAGCATGGTCTTTTTTATTAGACTTAAAGCTACTAAGACAGTGGCTTCCGCATGTAGTTGCATGCATTTGGCTTTTCGCTCAATGTTAAAAACCTCATTCCAGCCAGGCCTTCACATTGGCATAGGACGTGGAATGATGTTTCTTCTTCTTCTTTTTCTTCTTCTTGTCTTAGAAGTCAGTTGGGAGGGGGTAAGGTTTCATTTGGAAGTTAGAATTTTTTTCGTGTGATATCAAATGAAAGCAATTTGAAGCATGTTAACAATATATTATACGTTCGTTTCTTCTATTTTTTCTTTGACAGTTTTTCGAAAAAACACTTAAAAATTATTGTCTTTCTAATTTATCTCCAAAAGTAACCTCCGAAAAATTTGACTGCATGGAAATTATTACGATTCTGTCCGTTGGTTAGTTTTTTATACAAAGAAATTTCGGATGGCGCTTTTGTCTTGGGCGCTTTTGTCGGGAAGCGCATTTGTCGGGGCGCTTTTGTCGGAGCGCTTTTGTCGGAGCGCTTTTTTCGGGGCGCATTTGACGGGTCACCATAAATAAAAATCATGCAAGCCGTTTCCAAAATAATTGAGGCGTTCCATACTTAAAACTCGCTGTGTATATAGAATAGGTGTTTTATAGTTAACTTTTTGACTATCTGGAAATATGATATTTTTAAATTTTAAGTTACGATAAGTAATTGAAAATTTTAAAGAAGTAAAAAGTTAATTGCGCGAGAGAACTCGAGAGAGCTCGAGAGAAACGAGAAATTCTCGTCGAGAGATGACACTCTCTCGTCTCGAATCTTTTTTCGAGAGAAAATGTCTCTCTCGTCTCGTACGAGACGAGACAAGACGAGACGAGAAACGAGAATGTCTCGTCTCGCGACATCACTATTATCGATAATTCCTACAAACCTTCTGGTGGCACCGGAAACAAAAAGAAAAATATCTACTGTGTGGAAATATTTCAAAAGGTCAAGTGACCGTAAATTTGCAAATTGCATCACATGTGGAAAAGAATACAAGACCAGCGGGAATACAAGTAATTTGGCGGACCAACTAAAGAAGTTTTACACGATTTCATTTAATGACACAGTACCGTCTTCTTCAAGTAGCAGTGAACTAAGTTCTGCACGATCAAGTGTACGCTCTGTGGGTGATTCATTATGAACCGTCGCCACAAAGGAAAAAGAACTTGATCGTGCCCTTTGTCTGATGATCGCCATAGATTTACAACCATTTAACATTGTAACTGGGTTTAAAAATTTTATTAATCTTCTTGACCCTAAATATGTGATTCCAAGTAATTATACAGTAACAGAAAATATTATGAAAAATATGTATGAGAAATGTAAAAGGAAGCTCAAAAACGTTTTAAAAGAAGTAAAGTTTGTCGCCATAACCACAGATTCCGAGACAACAGTAGCAACCGAGTCATATTTGGCCATATAAATAAAAATTTTGAATTAAAAATAAATATTTTATCAGTAAAACAATTAACAGAAAGGCATACATCACAGAATATTGCAGATTGTAATAATCTATTTTTTAAAGAAAATTATTTATTTGCGTCTTTACCTACTTCATAAAAACCCATGATGCTTAACAATCGAAAGTTATGATCAGCTTAAATTTAATTTAAACTGTTAAAGTATCTAATTAACAAGTAATTTAAGTACTTAATGTAGTGGTTTATTTTATTATCTTCAGTTTAGTTAAAAGATCTTTACCTGTACTTAATTCTTTATTGATATACAAGGGAAAATTTTTAGTAATAACTTTTTCTTAGGATTATTATAAGTCGTATCATCTTGAAGAAATATTTCTTCTAAAAACAGATTATTTTTTAAGTGATTTAAAATTCTTAATAATTTTTCCTTACCTAAGCAATTATTTCATTTAAAAGAGTTTTTTTGTAAGTTTAAGTATCATACAAAAATAATTATGAAAAATATACTTGCATTATAGATAATAAATTCTTTTTTACTTTTTTTTAGGAAAAAAGACAGGAGATTATCATGATGAAATAAACTGGAATAACTTTTCCCAATGGGTTAGAAGGCAGTTACTACCAAATCTTCCTCCAAGGTCTGTACTTGTAATCGATAATGCAAGTTATCATAATGTAAAATCTGAAAAATCGATTACAATTCAGACCAAAAAAGCAGATTTAATTAACTGGTTCGTTAAAAACAATATACCAAACAGAGTTGGGCCGGATACAGGAAAAAAGTATCCGAGTAACGGATACTTACAATGTATCCGGATACTTTTACCTAAAAAGTACTCGGATACAAGTATCCGGATACTTTTTCGGAGACTTTAAAGGATACTTTTACGGATACTTATAAAGTAAGTTGTAATAATGTTTTCATACCAATAGTTATAATTATGCAATAAGATTGATTACGAGTAACAATAAACCGTACTAGGCATAAATAAATTATCGAAAATGGAAAGCGATATAATAGAATCAGGAAAAAACTACTAAATAAATTGTTTATTTTTATTTTGTGAATATAAAACATTAAAACAAAATGAACAATAAAATATAAAGGTCCGTGTAAATAAAACGAGTCGCACCTGAATCGTGCCAAAAAGCAGTCAGTGTCGTGTCCATATAAATCTAAAGAAATAAACTCGTTGTTGACGCTACTTGCCATGTTTATACAACCTTTCGATATTCTCGTCCGTCAGATCCATTTTTTGTGGATCCTCCGACAGCGGTACTTGGTAGAGTTAAAAGCGTCGAAAGGAAGAGTGAAAAATTGCTGAATGTTTTGTTCTGGCATAGGCAAAGCAGGCTCGTATATTTGATCTTGTCAGATCTGTATACTTTATTGATGTTGATGACGACATAAATAACACATGATCAGTTCCATTATAAGCAACAACGTCATACATGTATGAGTACATTATAACACATACAATTATTCAGCTATTAGCTATCAGCTATATTATTTTACTTTAAATATTTTTATTAAATGGATCTAATACCCCGCTGATTATATTTATATTTATTTGTCAAGCGATTTAAATGAAATTTTGGAGAGACATTTTATACGAAATTCTATGTTCTCTTTTATTTTTACATTTTTTTTTATCTAAGCTGATTTTCCGATATTTTTTTTTAATTATACCATTTTTTTAAAAACTGAATTTTAAACAAAATAGATACTGAAATTATCTTAACTATCTTTAAATGCCAAATGTTTACTCTTTTTCTATTAAGAGGAATCTATTTTCCTATTCTTTGGTAAATAATTTAAAAGTATCCGAATGCCGAAAAAAGTATCCCGTATCCGGATACTTACAAATTTGGTCACGGATACGGATACCGGATACAAAATTTGAAAAGTATCCGGATACAGCTTTCGGATACACATAAAGTTTCCGGATACCGTATCCGGATACAGAAGTATCCGGATACTACCCAACTCTGATACCAAATGGTGCTAAAATGACCTAACCAGAAGTGTACACATTAATAAAAGTTCACAGACCTCCACCGAAATTTCTTTTAGACGATCTTCTCAAAGAACATGGACACAAAGTTTTACGATTACCTCCATATCCCGAATTTAATCCCATAGAAAAAATATGGGCCACAGTAAAAAATTGGGTGGTTCAACATAACACAACATTCAAGTTGGATAATGTTGAAAAGTTGGCAAGAGAAAAATTCCGAAGCATAACGCCGGAGGAATGGGCAAACGGGGTGGACCATTCCACGAAATATGAGGATGCATATATTCAAAGAGAACACCTTATGGATGAATTTACAGATTGCTTCATATTTAGTGTAAACACGGGATCATCCGATGAGTGGGAATCCGATATTTCCGACTTGGAAGATGATGAAAATGTTTAAAATTATACAAATTAAATTAAAATATATTATTTAAACTTTTAGTTGTTTTATTAATTTAAAGTTCATCAGCAATTTAACTAACGAATAGTTAAAATTTAACATTAACTTAGTAATATGTTCGATTTAAAATATTTTATTAATGTACACACGCCACTGCTAAGATATCAGGTGCCCCTACCGCAGCAGATTTCAGCCCAGCGCCATCAACTAAAGCTCCACAAAGTTATGACGTACTGCGCGAACTGTGGCATAGCTATAGCGAAATGTGTTCTTCACAAAAAAATCGAGCTCTAGTTCCATATTATATAAATACTACTCATACTCTTTTTATTCTTACCTCTTCAATTAAAAACTTTGGAACAAATTAAATGTTACACTTTCATGGATTTTTATTACTGTGAATAATTAAATGATGCCGCAAGTTAGATTTATCATTAAACTTTTTGGAACAAATTTCACATTTGAACGGTTTTTCACCACTGTGAGTGATTAAATGACGCTGTAAAGTAGTTTTTCGCTTAAAATTTTTGGAACAAATGTTACACTTGAATGGTTTTTCGTCACTGTGAATTAGTATATGTTGCCGCAAACTAGATTTTTTATTAAATCCCTTGGAACAAATGTCACACTTGAATAGTTTTTCGCAACTGTGAATTAGTATATGTTGCCGCAAACCAGATTTATTATTAAATCCCTTGTAGCAAATGGCACATTCGAATGGTTTTTCATCACTGTGAATTATTAAATGTCTCCGTAATCTAGATAATCGAGTAAATTCTTTGGAACAAATGTCACACTTGAATGATTTGTCATTACTGTGAATTAATAAATGTCGCTGCAAAGTAGGTTTCACTTTAAAACCTTTGGAACAAATGTCACATTTAAATGGTTTGTCATCACTGTGAGTTAGTAAATGCCGCAGTAAACTAGATTTCAGATTAAAACCTTTGGAACAAATGTCACATTTAAATGGTTTTTCACCAGTGTGAACCAATGAATGGCTGCGAAAGTTAGATTTATAACTAAAACATTTGAAACAAATGTCACACTTGAATGGTTTTTCGCCACTGTGAATTAATAAATGGTGACAGAACACAGATTTTTCATTAAATCCTCTGGAACAAATGTCACATTTGAATGGTTTCTCCTCACTGTGAATTATTAAATGTCGCCGCAAGACATATTTATCATTAAAACATTTGGAACAAATATCACACTTGAATGTTTCATTACGGTAAATTATTTTTTGTAAGTTAAATTTGTCGTTAAAAGTTTCAAAAGTATCAGATTTGAATAATTTGTCGTTAACATGATCTATGTTTTTTTGATGTAACTCATTCAACCGTTTAGTGTCAATGTTATACTTATTTCTATTTTTCACTAGGTGAATAAAAAAATGTCGAAAAAATTCATTTTTGTTCAATAATTTTCCACAAAACTGACAAACTAGGCAGCGTCTTTCAAAATGGCCATTAATGTGGGTCGATCTTGATGAAGGAGAAGTGTAATCTGAAAATGAAAAAAAATACGTATTTATTTATTTATTATTTATTCATTCATTTATTTGTTTATTCTATAATTTATATATACGGACAACCACCAATACAAACAAAAAATACTACAATCCAATTTACAAATGTCAAAAAATGTAAAAAGAACGATAAATTCGTGGAATAAACCATTAAGATCAAAATATACCCGTATTTTTGAAATCATCTCAAATTGATTTTATATTATTTCGGTGATTTCGCAAAAAAAAAATCTGCACATGTAGTATTGGCAAAGGACTTTTGAAATGATTAGAGATTAGCTATTTCTTACATACACCTACCTCTAACAGCCTCTCTAAAGGAAGAAAAAAAAATTGAATCACAAAAGGGCAGAATTTTAAATCAGGATGCATTGGAAAATAAATTTGGGGACATCAGGTCGGTTTTGGATTTTATAGAGAGATCAATCTCAATAAAAGTTAATTTATCCTGCAGAACAACCAGTAGTTTAAGTAGGATTTGCTATAACTTTATTAGAAATTTTCTTTGATAATAAATTGTAATATAGGTACCAATTATTGTTTCAAATGAAATTGAAAATGAGTTAAATATGAAATTAGCTTTTTCATGAGTAAAATGTTATATTCATTCGAACATTGTAAGGTAATCTATAATTAAGGGAATATGGAAAATAGGTATACCCTGGTGGTGTAAGAGAAAGGTAAGGGGCAATGACAAAAAAATTACAAAAATGTATTTATCTTTAAATAGTGTTTATTATTAATAATATTATTTGCTATGTTTGAAAAGTACCTCCTGCTTCCGAACAGATTGAATAGATTAGACTACTAGTTGGAGAAGGTCCACCTAGTAACCAAATTAGGAGACTAGGAAAACTTTTACATGACTGGGGACACAACAGGAATGCACACACACAAGATACACAAACAAACGAAATAACAGGGGTAAGCCTTCAGCAACGTCCTGTTTAAATGATGATAGTATGTCATCCTTCATTCCCTTTTAGAAGGCATGGCATATAAATCTATTGATCTTGATTACTATAAGAGGAGTTAGCAGGTTTCGATCCAGTTTACAGGATGGGAACTCGACTCAGGCCTTATACATTTGTGTTGAGTGTATCTGTGTTTGTTTCATTTCCATGGTTTCTATTAAAATAAACAGTCATAACATATCGATACCTTTTTGCCAGACTAACATAAGCGACATTTGTTCAAATGGCACTTATGATAGTTTGGCAAAAAGGTATCGATATACTCTATACTTTATAAAATATTTGTTACATTAGTTTTTAAATATATTATGAATATATAACAATTGTTACTTTCTTTGTAATTTGTCACAAAATGATAGGAGGTACTTTCTAAACATAGCAATTGTAGTTTGTTTTTCTGTACCTTAAAAAAATATAATTTATAGAAAAAGAGTTTGGTGTATTATTTTTCCAAGTTTAAATATTTAATAATCAATAGAATTTTCAAGTTTTTTTAGCGAAATTTACAAGAGTAATAAAAACTATGTTCACTGCTTATATTAAACTGATTAAAACTTCCTTTATTAAAATGATTATTTATATGATAAACAATTTGATGTTATTGGAAGCTTTTATATTTTTTAATAAACAGTGAAACAATAGTTTTTGTTTCTCTTGTAAATTTGTTGTATACAAAAACGATTTCTGAATCCATGTTTGAATTTCCCGTCCTAAAGCATTTTTAATTTTCCCGCTATTTACTAGTGGCGCCATCATAGACTGGTTGTGGTTACAATCGCCCAAATAAGTTTTACCGAACAAAAAAAATACATTGAGTTACACGTCTCGCTGGATTGTCTCTGTTAATATCAATCAAATGAGCGTACTGTTATTAATCTTGCAGCTGATCAGTATGTTTTTAAAATTAGTATGATAATTTTAGTGATTATAATAATCTGTTTAATAATTAACGTCTTAAGAATAAATTAATTACTTCTGAATATTATAGATATAGATGTTCAGTTATTAAATAAATTTCTAGTTGTAATAAACCAATTACTTTTTTAATTAAATTAATGCTATAACGATTGAATTTCCCGCGTAAAATCTTCCATCCCCAGACATCTTTCTGGATTTAGTCAGTTATATCGGTGACATATTTGGGTGAAGTAGTCCTAGTTTCTTGGCCATTATATGTTACGGCTAAATTTATACAAGGGTGGTATGTGCTGTGAGGAAGTCACTATATGTTAATTTGAATTAATTATCAAAATGTAAATTTTAATTAATTTCCGTGGAAGTACGTTTTAACTCTCTAAGGTACAACGGTACATAAATTGTACCACTAAAAATTAGCACAAGGATCCATAAAATGTACCACATACTAAAATAATTCTACAGTTCGGCATAACGACGGATAAATTGTAACAATATGCTAGACACGCTTAGTTGACGTATCTAGATCACTGACAAATAATATTTCTAATTTACCGTATTTATATCGCAGTAGCTATTGAGAGGGCTTCAGAGACACGTGTGCAAATCTGTTTTTACGTCGTGTTGTTCTATTTCGAATGTAAGAAATAATGGCTGTTTATTATATTTTTCTACTTTGGTATGTCTATTTGCTCAATAAAACAGACAATAATAAAAAAAAATAATTGAACTTTATGATTTTGAATTTATTAATGACTCCGTTTAACACAACGGTGGAATCGGTCCTTAATGATCCATATTATATACCACCGTACAACCAGTGTTTTTTTTTTTTTAGGAATAAAACGTGTTCCGGTGGTAATAGAAAAGTACCGTTCGACTTTAGATTGGTAGGGATGACTGAAGCAGAATTTTTAGAGTTGTAACTGATAGCGAAGACGAGATATTTGATCCGCAGATTGAAGACTTGGTCGTAAACAGTGAAGATAGTGATGATAATGTTCGTTTGACGACGGTTTTACCTAGTGAGAAAAAGAATATTATTTGGTCAACGAAAAATACAAACGAAATATTACCCGTACAAGATTTTACTAACGATCAAGGATTATGTTAAGAATTACTGCAGAAAGAAGACTAGTTATTAACCGCTTACTATTTTTTCAACTTGTTCATTTCAGATGAAATTTTGAAGGATATTGAATTTCAAACAAATCTGTATACGGAACAAGACTTTCAAAAAAAAAACAAGAGATACCATAAAAGAAATAAAAGTGATTATTGGTCTAAATCTGCTTATGAGTATCTGTATCTGTAACGTGTGGAGGGTGAATTACCCCCACGGCTCTTAGGCTACATTCGACCCATTGTGCATCCTCCTGAGATGATAGGCACCTCCTAGCTAGTGAGCATGTCTACAGATTTTATGTAGTTGACAACGTCGCCAAGAGGTGCTTCTCTTATATCGGCCGGTGTTAGCTGATACTCGCCGAACACAAATCTTCTAATAAATGAGAGCGTCGAGCAATCGTAAAGGATATGCTCAATGGTCTTATCTTCTTGTTCGTACCCTCTGCAGAGTGCGGATTCTGAGAGCCTCATGATATGGAGATGCTTTCGTACTTGGCAATGACGTCAGAATGCCTGTGACTAGGCGCAGATTCTGTCTAGTATTTGTTTGCTGCAGTGTTGTCAGGATAACTTAAGAGCTCCCTGGCAACTCTGCAGTTTCTTGTTTCATCCCATCTTTCCTTGAATTTCACAAGGGAATGTTCTTTGATTAGGTCTGTCACTACCGATTTTGTCAGGCCAATAGAAGGGCCAGGTCCAAAAAGTATTTGGTTGGCTGCTTTCTTGGCTAGTGAATCAGCAAGACGGTTACCTTTCGATGTGACGTGACCTTTGATCCATCTTAAGGTGACCACATTGTTGATGGATACTTCGGCCAAAGCTTCGTGACATTCTAGTACTAACCCTGAATAATTTCGTGGTCTATTCAGGGTGAGTAGTGCTTGTCTGCTATCTGTATAGATGAGCATGTTCCTTCCAGTAATATTTCTGGTTATTTCTTTTGCTGCTATGAGAATCCCCGTTAGCTCTGTTTGAACTACACTGGCACTATTGCTCACAGCCCATTTTATGTTTAGGTTTAAGAATCTGGAGTATATTCCGCATCCTGAGCCTTTTGTTTCAGAACCGTCGGTGTAGATATGGATCGCACCTGCCACTTCTGGCTCTTCTATTTGTTCTATTATAACTTTATATGGCTTATGGAAGATATATCTCGGTGAGATGGAGTCCATGTTCGCTTGAAGCAGTGGGAGCGTATCGAGCGCCTCCTGCCAAAAGTGACGTCTCGCCTCACCAGATCCTACATCAGGTTCTATTCCGACCGTGCAGAGGCGATATTGTTTAGGTGTCTGAAACAGGGATGTCTGATAGAGTTGATGTCAATTTGGTAAGTATTCCTGATTATCATTTATTATATAAAAATCGAACTGCAAAAAAGGGTGGTGGTGTAGGAGCTTTCATTAAAAATTGTTATACATGTGAGGAATTAAACCTTCATATACAAAGTAGTGAGCAATTAGAATATCAATTTTTTAAACTTACTGTTTATTCGAAAAAAATAGGTTTTGGAATTTTTTACAGGCCACCGAAATCTAATTTAAATGCTGTTATTAATGAATTTGACAATATTTTATCTTGCGTTTGTCCTGAATTTGATTTTATTATTTTTGCAGGAGATGCTAACATAGATTTTTTAAATATGAATAACTCACTTAATGATTGTTTTGAATCTTATGGCTTTCAACAAATATTAACTGAACCGACACGAGTTACTAGAACTACCTCAAAATTAATTGATCCTATATTTGTATCAAACAAAGACATGGTTTTAAAACATGGTGTAATTATCGTCGATAGCATTTCTGATCATAGATTAGGTTTTATAGAGATTAAGCTTAATGGTATAAAAATGAATCCTAAAGAAATATCATATCGTTGTTTTAAAAATTTTAATATTAATAACTTCTTAGATGATCTTTATCTCCTGCCTTGGGTTAATATTATAGTAGAAGAAAACATTGATAAAAAAATACAAATTTTAAATGAGTTTGTATTATTTCTTTTTAATAAACATGCCCCTTATCGGCAAGTACGAGTGACTAAACCACCTGCACCTTGGCTTACATATAATCTTAAACTTATTATGAAAGAGAGAGATAGATCTCTACAGAAATTTAAAAGATCAAGTTCTGATAATGACTGGACGCAATATAAAAATCTAAGGAATTTTACAGTGTCTGCTGTTAGACATGAAAAAAAATCATATTTAAATTATATCAGCAATTTAGGTAATGTAAAGCATACTTGGTCAGCTCTCAGAAAGTTAAATGTTCACGGTGAAAACTCACGTAATATACCTTTTAGCTTGTCAAATCCGGATGATATAAATCTTTATTTTGCGAGATATGTTCAAAATACCTCTAATAATTGTGATGAAAAAAATTAAATATTATCATAATAATGTTATTAATGACACTCTAAAATTCACGTTTCAGTTGGCAACTGTTGAAGAAATTCACAAAATATTAAATAGTCTTAAGTCTAATGCCTGTGGCGTTGATAATATTACTTCTTCCATGCTGAAATACTGTAGTCCTTTTATTGATAAGTACATAACAAACATTATCAATTGTTGTATTGAAAAATCTTATTTTCCAGATAAATGGAAAATAGCCATTGGTATTCCTCTACCTAAATGTAAAAATCCTAATTCGTTTTCTGATCTGAGAATTATTAGTATACTGCCTTCTTTATCAAACATTTTTGAAAGAATAATTTACAACCAAATTTATAAGTATTTTACAGATAACAGTTTAATACCTGATTCACAATGTGGATTTAGAAAAGTTTTTCTACCGGAACAGCAATAGCTGCGGTAATTGATGATGTTATAGAAGCTCAGGACAGAGGTTTGGATACAGCTTTAGTATTATTAGATTTCTCTAAAGCGTTTGATACAATTAACCATGAGTTAATATGTGCCAAGTTGAAATATTTGGGTTTTGATAATAATTCTTTATTCCTTATTTGGTCTTACCTACTTGGAAGATCACAAAAGGTGTGTGTTGATAAAAAATTCTCATCAAACATTGATATTTTATCAGGAGTTCCTCAAGGCTCGATCCTGGGTCCCCTATTATTCATTATTTATACAGCTGATATTATTAATTCTATTAAAAAATGTTCTATACAGGCATATGCTGATGATACACAACTTTATAAACACTTTGACATTAAAAACTTAGATCAGACGGCTGCAATAATCAACTATGAACTTTTAAATATTTCCGAATCTTCAAAGCAACATGACTTAAATTTAAACTCAAGCAAATCTAAATTAATATTTTTTGGTAGAAATCGGATGTTTCTTAATAGTAATCTTCATTTAAATATTGCGGGTGAGCCATTAGATGTTGTTGAAAATACACGTGATTTGGGTATTATTTTAGATGGTGAACTGAGATTTTGTGAACATATAAAAAGTCTAATGAAAAAATCCTATACGTCGTTAAAATTATTGTATTCTAATCGTCATTTTCTCAGTATCAAATTAAAAATTTTACTTTGTGAATCCCTAGTACTTAGTAATTTTACTTATTGTGATTTTTGTTATTGGCCATGTTTACTAAAACGAGAAAAACATAGGATTCAAGTTCTGCAAAATTCATGTTGCAGATTAATATTTTCAATTGGCAGGCGTCATCACATTTCGCATAAAATTAATGAATGCAACTGGCTTAATATGAACAATCGGTTTATACATCATCTAGGTACCTTTATTCATAAAATACTGGTTTCATCTACAACTTCTCGTATTAAAAGTAAATTAATTCCCCACTACCGTATACATGACAGAAACACGAGATTTAAACATAAATTTGCTATGCCTAAGCATCGGACAGTTATGTTTCAGAAATCCTTCACATACAATGCTATAAAAATCTACAATTCTTTACCAGAAGAATTTAAGTTTAAGTTTAAGTGTCACCTTCTTGATACACAAAGAATAGCTTGTAATATATCCGTGCGTTGAGGGGAGGAATATAGTACATAATATTATTTTTAAACAAAGGTAATTTACAATGTTTTTTTTTCTCGATTGTCATTGTCCAATTATTTTTTTATACTTTAATTACGGATCCTGTGCACGGAAAAAAATGTGACTAGAAAATTTTACTACAATGTTGTAGTAGTAGACTTGTAGAAAAATACTTAACAATTTGTAGAAAATTTTACTACAATTTATAGTTAAAAACTATTCATTATTGTAGCAATTGAATTGTCGAATAAAATGCTACAACAATAGGAAAGAATTCCACAATGTTTAGTATATTTTACTATTGTTTGTAGAAGTAGAAATTTATTACAATTATCGTAATTACTACTAGTAACTTCTGAAAAAATTTGTACAAATATTAATAATTATCTCTACAAAAAATAGTAATTTTCTCTACAAAAAATAGTAATAATTTACATCCCTTCTTATGAAAAATATTCAATTTTGTTCAAAAATATTCTATAATATAATTCTGCTATTGGCCAACGTTTTCTGACGTCGATCATAAATGGCCAGACAGCAGTAGCCGTTCGCCATGTTCACATAACAAAGCATGGTACATATACGAGTACCTATAACACATTATATTATAAGCACCGATGCGTTTGAGAAAATTTTAATAATAAATTCTATTGGTGGTAAGTACATTTATTATTGTTTTTGAATAATTTACCTTTAGATAACTAATTTAAATAACCTTAGTAGATTATTTAAAAAAAAATAGTTGTGGCCAACGATCGAATGTTGTGCCGAACGATCGAATTTTGTGCCAAATTCAATGATGTTTTTTTTCTTAATTGTGACATACCTACTTTCTCATTTTTGTTAGTTATCTGACTTAGTCATTTAATATTCAAATCAGTGTAAAGGTGATAAATATCCCCGTTTTAAGGGTATGAACAGTTCAATTGTTATTAATTTTTATTTCATATTTTTCAGGTGCAGAAAAGCCAACTGAGACTGAGGGTGCTATTATTACTGTTATTTATTACATAATGTAATTAAGACTTTGTATCTTTTATATTAAAACAATAAATTGTATATTTTATTAAGGAACATTTTTTTCTAGGTTATAATTATAAGAATTATGGAATACTACTACAAGTTCTATTAAAAATTACTACAATTTGTATGAATTTTTACTATTTATTGTGTAAAATTTTCGTATTTATTTTCATAAAACGCAATACATTTTTAATATAAATTCATACAATGAATAGCAAAAATTATAACAATTTGTAGAACAATTCTTATGATGCATTTGGATATTTTTACTAAATATTGTAGATAATAACTCTACAATACATTCTCCACAAATATTTGGAAATTTTTACTACAAATTGTCCCTGTCCCTATATGTACTATTTATTGTAGAGAAAAAATCTATAATTGTAGAAATTTCTTCTACAATTTTTTTTCCGTGTGTGGTTAAGTAGGAGTAGCTTTAGCTAGACTTCGCCACTACGGGTTCCGCTTAATTACATTTGATGTTATTATTTGTATACATTTTAATATTTATTTTTTGAATAAAGACGTTTATTATTATTATTATTATTATTATCGTCAGAACAACCTCCTTGATGTAAATATTAAGGTGAGTGAGACTGAGAATGACTTCCATGGCCCTGGTCGGTGTTGTTTTCATGGCTCCTGTTATGTTGAGACATGCTGTTCTTTTAATTTGTTCTAGTTTACGGATAGCTGTTAATTTTTGGGTTTTCGGTACCCAGACAACTGCACCGTATGTTAGCATAGGTCTTATGATAGCCGTGTAAGTCCATGCGACGACTCTGGGGGAGAAACCCCAGGTGCGCCCCACGGTTCCGCTTATGGATATAAAACCGTTGCCGAGTTATAGAGATTACTGGAGTGTAAATGATGACCTTTACGACAATTATATTACCACATTTGGGCCAATGAACAGATTTGGTTGGCTACTAAGCCACGTTCACTTGAATGACAACAGCCTAATGCCAAAAAAAGGAGAGACTGGATATGATAAATTGTATAAAGTTCAACCCTTTATCAATAAACTTAGGGAACATTTTCAAAAGTACTACAAACCAACTACGTCGACGAGTCTAGATAAAGTATAAGGGTAGAAGTGTACTATAGTATATTGTGTCACAAGGGCAGAAAATGAGCTTTAGCAGCCCACGGCTATTAGCTGCATGAGCGAGAGAAGCGAAGCGAGGGCAGCTGATAGCTAAGGGCTGCTAAAGCGTTTTCTGCATGTGTGACCCAATTGGTTTTCACTTACCAAAAAAAAAAACAAAGAAAAGGAAAATATAACGAAAATCTTTAATTTTACAAATACAAGAATCTTAAGTAGTAAAATGTACGAATTTATTTATTGTAGTAATTAATATTAATTATCCCTTAAAATTGTTGGCTTCCTCTTGCAAGTTTGGTGGAGTATTTGTAAATTTTTCATAACTGTCTGAATGACTATTCATGTTCACTAATAGACTTACACTGACGTTCAATCAAAATTTATGTGAAACGTCAAAATACGCAAGTGACAGTCAAAGGTATCTAGATATCTAGTGAAAAACTACAAAATCGGGCTGTTATGAGTTTAGCAGCCCATGGGACGATATACGTTACTTTCGGTCATATTTTTAGGGTTGATATGATTCATTTTCACATATGGTAGGCGAAAAAAGCAGTATTTGCCAAAAAAGCTTATAAAAAGGGGCTATAAAATTTGGACTTTGGCTGATAAGAATGTCTATCTATATAATTTTAATATTTACACAGGAAAAAGTGATGACTATGTAGAACATTCTTTTGGGTGAGAAGGTAGTTCTAAGGCTAACAGAAGATCTACAGCAAAAAAATAATGTACTGTTCTTTGATAATTTTTTAATTCTTACGACTTACAAAGAAAGCTGAAAGAGCGTGGTATTTATGCATGTGGGGCAGTAATTCCAAACAGAAAGGATTTGCTAAAATTACGTGAAGATAAGCAACTGAAGCAAGGTCAATATGATTATCTTACAAGAAAAGATGGAATTAGTTTGATGAAATGGAAAGATATTCTTTCTAATTTTCATAATCCAATACTGACGTCTGTCCAAAGAAGGCAAAAAGATGGATTCAAAATTCCTGTTCCATGTCCTACAGCATTGATTGATTATAACCTCAACATAAACGTTGTAGATAGATTTGACCAGATGAAATCTTCGTATGAATTGGATAGAAAAAGCAAAAAATGGTGGATGAAGATTTTTTTCCATTTTATTGACTTGCATTGTAAACGGTTACATATTATATAAAACAAGGGGTTTGAAAAAAATTATTTTGAAAGACTTTCGAAGAGTGGTGGATGAGCTATTAGCAGATAGATATATTGAACTATCTGCAAGTAATTCTCAGAAAGAAAATGAGGAACCATTAAAAAAGCACAAAAGAAAGCTACCCAAAGAAATAAAATTTACTTCTTACCAATCAATACGTTCAACAAGGAGATGTGCTCGATGTAGCACCAAAGCTCACCAAAACCGCACTGAATGGTCTTGTACCATTTGCAAGATTCCTTTGTGTCTCAGCAAAACAAAAGACTGTTTTTAACAATTTCATAAATTGTAAAGCAATATTTTTTCTTTTATTCTTAATATTCTCTTTGTTTTTTTTTTTGAAATAATTCTGAATTATTTTAGTTTCTATTTTATTAAATTTTATAAAAAAAGAGTGACCGATATTGCATCCTGGTACATATGGTTTACCACCCTCTAGCTGTCAAAGTGGCAGACTTTTCATTTCAAATATATTGTTTTAAGAAATGAATCGAAAGTACCTATTTAAATCTCTAGTTATATATTAATTTTCATGCTTCTTCTACATTTATTGAAGATGTATCTGATGATGGCCTAACAGGCTGAAAGCGCCCAGACTAATATAACTGAGTTTTAATAATAAAACTATACCTACACACTTAAAATACTCTCGATTCATTTCTTATTACCCAGTGTGTACACACCACTCAACCTCTTCATATTATGTTTTATTTTAACTAAGAGCTTACTACAACATAACCATAAAAACGTAGTTTTTATCTGCCGTTCATTTTGTGTGCAACAAGAGTCCAGAATATCAGAAACCAATTTTAGTCTAAATCTGTTGACTTAAAAAAAAAAAAACTTTTTTAACTGCTCACCCTGTATATATCTGGCCGGAAGTATAACCGGTTTTGAGCACAGAGGAAGCCTTACCTGCATACAAAATTTGAAGTTTTTCTCTTATGTCGTTTTTGAGCTATCGCGCCAACAGACAGACGGCAGACAATATACGGCGGACGGCAGACAGACCGACGGAATGGGGAAAACATCTTTCTCGTAATCTAGGGACCCGAAAACGTAAAAATCTAAATTTGTACGATTGCAATACTTCCCTTTTATCGAGGGAAGTAAAAATAAAATAAGTATACTCAATCTCTTGAATGCTCCTCTACTAATTTAAAGGTGATGTATCAGTCTCCTTAGTTTTTTTTGTATGTTGCCGGCTGGCTTTAAGTCACACTATATCTCTTGCTTGTACTATACAAGGGCAATTGGCTACAACGAAAGCCAAATACTGTTATTTTATAGTTTGGACCCCACTAAGAATGTTCGTTGAAAAATTGAGAGAGATGACAATTTTTGGTTATGTGCTGAACCAAAGTTTGTTAATTTTTATTTAAAATATTTAATAAAAGAAATTGTAAGAAGAAATTGATGTAATTTATTTTTTTTGTGACTGTATTTTGTTAAGTGAAATAAAATGTTTTATTAAAAAAAGTAGGCACTTAAAAGTTTTTTTTCATTTAAGTATTTAATTTATTTTGAACTATTTTTACTTTCAGTGAACAAAGAAAAGATAAAACCAATACATTATATTTTTTTATGAATTTAAAACAAGGCATATATATTATGTACAATAAAATATACATGCGTACGATAAAATAGTTTTCAAAAAAATTTTCGTCTACACTACAAATTAATTGTGAGATTGATGCGATTATTAAAAAAAACAAATATTTTATATTATGTACCACTGTATATTAAAGCACTTTCCAAAAATCAGTTTCATACTTTAAATATTACTCTAAATAAAGCCATAATAAATAGAGCTGTAAAAGTAACGAGAAAATCAATACCCGTATGTATTCGTTACTTCGGATCTGACTACCCGTATAAAAATATTCGTTACTCGTTACTTTCGTTACTGTGATACGAATCTACAGAACGCGCATCGTGTGGGCCTCGCACACGTCTATGCAGATGCGGAATTGATGTCGGTAACTAATCGTACGTACGGATTGCTTCGGTTGTTAGGTTTTGGTACTGTCTAACAGATTAGCATCAAGGCCACACTCGCATTTCGCATCGCTCAACGGGCCATCTCGCATACCGAACCGGTGGTGGTATGTATTATCAAGTATTATTATTGTGCGTTATGCGACGATGCAGATGCGAGTAACGAAATTTAAAATGCAGTAACGAATTCGTATTTCGTATCTGACCGACTACCCGTTACTGAGTAACGAATACATACGGTTTGCCACAGCTCTAATAATAAATAAAGTAATAATAACTAGGGCTCGGAATTGTATTCGGTTATTTCGATAATTCGAATATTCGAATACTCAAAATTCGATATTTTTAGATCGAAATTATTCGAATAGTCAAATATTCGAATATTCGACTAATTTAACTAGGTATTCGATACTCGAATATTCAACTTTTCGAATACTTAAATATCGGAATACTGTGACTGTTCAAATACTTGGATATAAATTTTGAATTTATTTATGTACCTAATTTAAATGTTTCTTTTTTATATATTGCTTAAAAATAAAGGTAAAAGAAAAACGACTAAAAAAATTTTGATTTGGGACTATTACGTTACGGCAACATTGTATTTATTTATTTCCTTGTAACGCTGGCGTTTTATTTGGTAAATGAGGGGAACCCCAATTGTTTCACATTCGCACTTTTCACACGATTGTTTATGTTTGTTAAGTTATGATTTACTAGTTATTTTATTCCTATTAGTGTGTGTATGTCTGTCAACGCTTGCCCGCTACAGGTGTTAAATAAGAGTACTTCAATAAAAAATAAAATCGTGTGCCGTGTAAATTATGTACTTACAATGTCATACACAGAAGTAATACCAGTAATTTGTGGATTCAATTAAGAACTAAGCATCATACCAAAACAAACAGGTATAAATTATTCGTTAATTAAATATTCAAATAATCGTATAATCGAATACTCGTCTAATCGAATATTCATATACTCGAATATTCGAATAAAGGAATATTCGAATAAAGGAATATTCGAATGTACGAATAGTCGAATATTCGAATAGTGAAATAGTCGAATACTCGAATAAAGTTTCAAACGAATATTTGAATACAAAAATCAGAAAAATTCCGAGCCCTAATAATAACAACAGTAATGTTTATTTACAAAAAAATACTATCAATAAGTATATGTATAAAAATCCTTTATTATTTCACCTTAGAATATAAATAAAATCAATTTAAATGTAGTTAATCATTTATTTAAAAAATAATTCCACTAGATGAAGAAAGAAAACTTTCGAATCCGTTGTCGAAGTAATAAATAAAAATATTATCTGCAAAGAAATTACTATCAACACAATATTTACAATATACCGATAAATTTGACCAAACCTCGCTTCAGGTGGAGATGAATACCGAGAAAGATATGCGTCCCATTAGACTGAACGGAAAAAGATAGATTACACGTACAATTGTCTATACATAAACAAAGAGAGGGTTGCGTACAGAGATATTCTATGAAATGGTTGAGGTACCTCTCAACTTCGACCGAACGGAAACCGGTAGAACAGCCTTAAACAAAGATATGGTAATCTTCGTTTTGTTTCTATTTTATAGGATAGATTTAGCTTTAAATGAACCAAATAATATATTTTTGTTTTGCTTTCCTTCCTGTTACTTTTTTGTATTATTAATTAGGTGTGTGATTAATTTGTATTGCATGAACAGGTATATTTTGTATGTCAAACCCGTGCTGTAGAAAAATCTGTTCTTAAAAATAAATATATTATTTTTTAGTTATTAAAAATAAATTGACATTAAAAAAAAATTATAGTTACTTAACTTTAAACTCAGATATATCTATATTATGTAAATGCTGCTCATACTTTTTTTTATTCTTACCTCTTCATTTAAAACCTTTGAAACAAATTAAATGTTACATTTTCTTGGATTTTTATTACTGTGAATAACTAAATGTTGTCGCAAGTTAGATTTATCACTAAACCCTTTGGAACAAATCTCACATTTGAATGGTTTTTCACCACTGTGAGTGATTAAATGACGCTGTAAAGTAGGTTTTCGGTTAAAACTTTTGGAACAAATGTCACACTTGAATGATTTTTCGCCACTGTGAATTAGTATATGTTGCCGCAAACCAGATTTATTATTAAATCCCTTATAGCAAATGGCACATTCGAATGGTTTTTCATCACTGTGAATTATTAAATGTGTCCGTAATCTAGATAACAGAGTAAATTCTTTGGAACAAATGTCACACTTGAATGATTTGTCATTACTGTGAATTAATAAATGTTGCTGCAAACTAGATTTTAGTTTAAAACCTATGGAACAACTATTACACTTAAATGGTATTTCATCATTGTGAATTGTTAAATGTTGCCGCAAGTCAAGTTTTCCTTTAAAATCTTTCGAACAAATGTCACACTTGAATGGTTTTTCGCTACTGTGAATTAATATATGTTGCCCTAAACTAGATTTATTATTAAATACAATATAGCAAATGGCACATTTCAATGGTTTTTCGTCACTGTGAATTTTTAAATGTGTCCGTAATCTAGATAAATGAGTAAATCTCTCGGGACAAACGTCACACTTGAATGGTTTGTCATCACTGTGAGTTAATAAATGTCGCAGCAAACTAGATTTTAGATTAAAACCTATGGAACAAACATTACACATAAATGGTATTTCATCACTGTGCATTTTTAAATGTTGCCGCAAGTTACCATTTCTTTTAAAACCTTTTGAACAAGTATCACATTTGAATAGTTTTTTACCACTGTGAACCAATGAATGTCTGCGAAAGTTAGATTTATAACTAAAACATTTGAAACAAATATCACATTTGAATGGTTTCTTATCACTATGAATTATTAAATGTCGCCGCAAGACAAATTTATCATTAAAACCTTTGGAACAAATTTCACACTTGAATGTTTTATTACTGTAAATTATTTTTTGTAAGTTAGATTTGTCGTTAAAAGTTTCAAAAGAAGTGTTAGACTTGAATAATTTGTCGTTAACATTATCTATGTTTTTTTGCTGTAACTTAATCAACCGTTTACCGTCAATGTGATTATTGGTTCTAATTTTTACTAAGTGAATAAAAAAATGTTGAAAAAACTCATTTTTGTTCAATAATTTTCCACAAAACTGACAAACTACGTAGCGACTTTCAAAATGGCCATTAATATGGGTCGATCTTGATGAAGAACAGGTGTAATCTGAAAATTAAAAAAAAAACGTATTTATTTATTCATTTATTTATTTTTAATTTATATATACAGGCAACCACCGTTACAAACAAAAAATACTAAAATCCAATTTACACAATATCAAAATAGGAATCAAATAATTTTTTGAAAAAATGTAAAAAGAGAACGATAAATTCGAAGAGTAAACTACTAAGATTAAAATATACCCTGCTACAATCAGATTTTGCAATTTTTTTCATTACGTCACTTTATTAAACATTTTCGTTTATTTTCATTTCTGACATAACAAATAATATTTATTAGAGACACTTTTAATATTTCATCTCTTTATTACATTTGTTCTTTGAGTGTAGAGTAATGTTGTAAGGAATTTCTTGTTTAATTCAAATCTATTCACAAAGTCCTTTTCTATCATTATTATTTCATTGTATTTCTTTTCTTTCTTCTAAACAAATTTCATAGTTTTTTGTCTTGCAATTCTAAGAAAAATAAGTTTAAGTTAAATAACTTTTCCTCAGTATTGTTATTTGTTATCGATTCCTACAATTTAGTGGTTACTTACTTTTATTTAAATTCTCATCTCATTTTCGTATAAACTCTTATAGTTTTGATTAAATATTTATATTTTGATATTATTGTTTCGAAATTTTAAAAGTTGTCAAGTTAAACGTCAGACTCTTATCGACACTATTGACAGCTGTTCGACAGACGACTGTGACATGATGGATATGTTCTGTTGATGATTTGTAACTCGGTAATTATAAATCGATTATGGGGTAGCGTTCGATATGATTGTTATTTTGGGGGTGTACATTTTGTATTATAATTAGTAATTTTTTATACGAGGTTAATAATTGGTTCATCTGTATTAGGTATCAGTTGATCCAGCAGATAACAATATTAAACGTTGTAAATAATTCGTGTTTATTTATCGATATATCGGAATGTATATCGATTTGTACCGTTATGAGATTCGAAACTATTCGATTTGGTAGAAATCAAATTTTTGGTAAGAGAAATCACGCATTTTTCTTTCTTTCCTATTTTAAAAGCCAATGTAGCAAGTTCATTAATTATAATCTGTTAGGGAGTTCTTGGTTATATTTTATGCATTAGGAAATTTTTGGTACTGCATAATAATTACAACCGCCCATAGTATTGGATTGCGGAATTTGAACCCCTTACATATTTTTTTTAAAATACAGTTAAATTCTGGATTTGGCTAATGACGCAGTTGAGGAAAGCTGGCCGGTAAGTTTTTTTTTGGTCACTTTTTTTGTGTCTTCACAGAACACGTATTTTTAGGAGCGATTTGTGCCACGATGTTTACCACGTTAATGATAATGGGATAAAATATTTTATGGAATTTGATCATAATAGGATGTTAAAAGGTATTTAAATAAGTGAGATTTTAGTTTAGATCATTCAGAATTTCTTGTCCTCTTAATTTTGACGTTATTGTATTACTATTTTAAATTCTGATCCTGAAGGCGAATTAGAAATCAAAGTTACAAGAACTGTGCTGCTAGCTCAAAACTAGAGATAGTCTATTTTAATGCCACTGTAAGCCGGAGAGTGGCATGGATTCTTAAAGAGAAACTTGATATGCTAGTGTGACCAAATAATAACAATGAGTAAGTAGTGTTTTTCTTTAATTTGTACAATAAGTAGGTAGTTAGGTAGATAGTGATAATTAGAAACCCAATTGTATGTAACAAATACCGATAGGTAATAAATCCCCCTTTGTAGTACTACCAAGGTTCACACGTTTTAAATATATAGGTATGTCACTATTTAATTAAATGTTCTTATTTTTCTTGCAGGTTATATGGCTGCTATTAATCGGATGATTATAAAATTGGAAAGCTCTTACTTGGCGATATCGGTTCCTAGCGGCGTCTACAGCTATGATATAATGCTCGCAGTCAAGTGCTGGTAAAGGAAGAAGTGGGTTCCAGCCACCAATCCAATATATACGGCACGTGAGTGGTACTTTAGAAGAGACTTAAGGAGGTGCTCTATAGTGAAAGTAGTAATACGAGCAGCACTAAATAATATCTGGTAATACTAGAAGCTAGATGACCAAAGTTAGATATTGTAGAGACTTAATGTCTACACTTAATGGCCTAAAAGTAATATGTATAAAATAGAAAGATTTTCACACCAAAGAAAATGAAGAATGCTTACCGGAGATCAGAAGCGGCCCCTTTTAAGATAAGTATAATTATCCCCAACTGGGTAAATCCACTTAGATTAATGTTATATATACTTAATCTGTTAGATGTTAGCTTAAACTTAATTTGTTTTTAGGTTGAACAAATCCGAATAAAGTTCGAAAGTTACAGAAACCTCATGGCCCAAATTTCAACCAAGAACAAAGAAGAAAAAGGAAGTGAGCGAGAAAGACACATTTCCTGACCTAGGAGTTTATTGGTGATGCCAAAATATTTGACCATAGTAGGCCTTTTAGCCAGGTACAGGCATACCTAGTTGTAAAATGTCTCTAGAATAAAAGAAGAAGAGCAGAGTTCAAAGGTCACTAAAGTAGTTCAAAATAAATGTAAACACTGAACTAGGTCATTTTAAACAATAAACAGTTAAAATACAAATGTATCCTTTTTGATTTTTCCTGAAGTAAGTAATTAACTATTAAGTAATTAAATAATAACTAATTAATTATGTTTAACATAACTATTCAATGGTAATTGTATTAATTTATAATTCATCGATTTAAACCTGTAACAATTGCAAGCCATGAATGCTTGTAAATAGGCATCCTGCTAATTACTTTCCTATCTGTATACAGATATAAGGAAAGTATAGGAATCATGATTTTTTTCGACCTCGAGTTTTCGACGGATTTTTACGTTTTGAGGTCCCCTGAATTCGTTTTGACTATTTTCGCGATGATGTCTGTGTGTGTGTCTGTGTGTCGCATAACTCATGAACCGATACACAGAAAAACACCAAATTTTAAACTTAAGCTTTGTTCCAACGTCCAATGTGCTGATTAGATTTTGGGCAGTGCCGGAACATCTGAGGGGGGTACTTTATAGGTGGTAATTTTTATATTTTATGGAATATATGTTATTTACGTTTGGGGAAGAAAATTCTTCAAATAGAAGTTACTTCTTATATTATCTAAAATTTTTGTTCTATACAAAATTTTCCTATTCGAGAAATTTGACAAAATGTAAAAAAATATTTTTTTATAAAAATTGTTCAAACAAAAGTTGTTTGTAATATAATTCTCTATAATTTTTATCCTATAGATAATTTCTCTAAAATGGACCGTATTCGAGATATTTGAGAAAATGTAAATTTCGAAATTTGAAGAAAACTCAAAAACGGATAAAGACAAAAACATTAAATTTTAAACTTAAGTTTTATTTCGGCCTGACGTGAAATGATTAGATTTTGGACAAAGTCGAAACATCTGGGGGGGTACTTTATGGGAGGCCGTTTTTATATTTTATGGAATATATCTGATATTTATGTTTGGAGAAAAAAATTGTTCAAATAAAAGTTATTTCTAATATTATTATCTATAATTTTGGCTTTATGTCAAAATTTCCTGAAATGGTCCGTATTCGAGAAATTTGACAAAATGTGCAAAATTCTGATTTTCATGAAAATTGTTGAAATAAAAGTCGTTTGCGATATCGATCTCTATAATTTTTGTTTATACATGATTTTTCTAAAATGGACCGCAATGGAAAAACTGTAGGAAAAGTGATAAATTTAAATTTTTCAGTATTTTCGTTTTCAATGAATATCTATTGAAAAATGTTTCGAGGTAGATGTATGTGGAAAATGTATATATTTATTTTATCCTCTAAACATTTATGGAGGTGCTGCAATAGGTTGTACAAAATAACCGGAAAAAGCATGTAATAACTAGATAGGAAATTCATGTGTTGGACACATCAGATTTTTTTTGGTTGTCAGGAGTCAAAATCTTTAAAGAATCTCTGTCACCCTTAGAACATCGGTTATAACACTTTAACTTACACTACTAAAAAAAAAACTAACATAGCCTGTTTTCACACTGTTTTTTCGCACACCTTCGTAATTCTTCAATTATTCTAGCATTTCTGTTTTAATAATTTAGAGTGTATAGGTTTCACAAAAATATTTATTTACAACATAATCAAAATAGAGATTTTACAAAAATTGTTCAAAATGTTCAACATTTTCACGCATACAAAGATTTATGCGTCGAAGAAAATTAAAATGTATCCTTCCATAACTTCTTCATCACCTCTAAGATTGTTTATTGCATCTTGAATACGTTGACAGAGTTGTTCCTCATTTTCTACAGGTAAACCGTGGATTTCAAATGTCCCCATAAAAAGTAATCCATCGGTGTTAGGTCTGGGGAACGTGGTGGCCAGTTTACAGGTGCATCATTACCTCTGCCTATCCATTTGTGTGGATATTGTTCATTCAAGTGGTTTCTAACGTTTAAAGAAAAATGTGGTGGAGCTCCATCTTGCATAAACCACATATATCTCCGAAGTTGGAGAGGTAAATCTTCTAACAATTCTGGCAACGTATTTTGTAGAAAATCCAAATAATTTTCTCCAGTTAATCTTCGTGGAAGTATGACACGACCAACAATGAAATTACCAATTATTTGTACAAAATTTTTTCTTTGGTAATAAAGGCATATAAGTTATATGATATAACTAAACTAGACAAGTTATTTGAGTTGCTCAGTGCAGGTTAAAAGGCTTGAATAATAAAACACTGATTTTATAATTATAAAACAAACAAACAATACAATGCCACCTAACAGCTTTTACAGTCTTTCAAATATAAATCACTTTTTCCTTAACTTTTTATCAATGTGAATGTATAAGTGCGATTTTAAATGTCCTTTCTGAGTAAATCGTTTACAACATATTTCACACTTGAATGGTCTTTCACCAGTGTGAATTTTTAAGTGACGATTTAAACTGCCTTTCTCTATAAACTGCATCGAACATGTTTCACATTTGAACAGTTTTTCTCCAGTGTGAATTTTTAAGTGATCATTTAAACAGCTTTTCCGTGTAAACCGTTTCGAACATATTTCACATTTAAACGGTTTTACTCCCGTGTGCGTGTGTATGTGCTTTTTCAAATCGCTTTTCTGGATAAACCGTTTTGAACATATTTCGCACTTGAACGGTTTTTCGTTATTGTGAGAAATTAAGTGGTAATTTAAATTAGATTTTTGTGTAAACTGTTTCGAACATATTTCACATTTGAACGGTTTTTCTCCAGTGTGCAATTGTAAGTGTAATTTTAAAGATCCTTTTTGTGTAAACCGTTTCGGACATATTTCACAATTGAACGGTTTTTCTCCCGTGTGCGTGTTTAAGTGCTTTTTTAAATCGCTTTTCTGGTTAAACTGTTTCGAACATATTTCACACTTGAACGGTTTTTCTTTATTGTGAGAAATTAAGTGGAAATTTAAATTAGATTTTTGTGTAAACTGTTTCGAACATATTTCACATTTGAACGGTTTTTCTCCGGTGTGCGTGTATATGTGCTTTTTCAAATCGCTTTTCTTAATGAACCGTTTCGAACACATCTCGCATTTGAACGGTTTTTCTTTATTGTGAGTTGTTAAGTGATAATTAAAAGAAGATTTCTTTGCATATCGTTTGGAACATATTTCACACTTAAACGGTTTTTCTTCATTGTGAACACTTAGGTGATAATTTAAATTAGATTTCTGGGTAAACTGTTTCGAACATATTTCACATTTGAACGGTTTTTCTCCAGTGTGTAATTTTAAAGATCCTTTTTGTGTAAACCGTTTCGGACATATTTCACAATTGATCGGTTTTTCTCTAACGTGACTTCTTGAGTGCATTTCCAAATTATTTTTATTTGCAAACTGTTTTAAACATATTTCACACTTGAACAAGTTTTTACCGATGTGTATTTTCAAATGATTATTTAAATTTCTTTCGGTTGGGAATATTTTAGGACAAAATTCACATTGAAAAAGTTTTTCATTGGAATGGAATATAGCATGTAAGCAGTTTCTATACCGACAAAATTTCGTTACTTTCTTAACATAATGAAAAACAATAAAATGAGACAGAAACTGTGACTTTGTAAGAAAAAATTGGCCGCAATAATAACAAGTTTTGTAATAGCTTCCAGTTTGGGCATTGAACAGCTTTGTTCTAGTTGACCTGAAAGCTGAAAATGAAGTATATTAATTTAAATTCGACATAAAAATATAAGGATTTAAGACCAATTAACTTTTTACCAGTTAATAATAATTAGTGATGCCGCGAGACGAGAGGGAGGCCTCTCTCGTCTCGTAGGGTGAGAGAAAACTGTTCTCTCGTCTCGACGAGAGGACGCTTCTGTCGCTCGAGAGAGCCTTTCTCTCGTCTCGTTTCATTTCTCTCGTGATAAAAGCATATCAAATTTAAATTTAAAAAAGATTTACCAAGGACAAAACATTTTGAATACAAAAACAACGAATTATTTTTCAGGTAATTTGTCTTATTATAATAAGAAAGACATAATGAATCGCTTATTGTCTGTCACAATCGTTTTACTCGGAGAGTATTTGACGTGAAATTTACAGTTATGTGGCCCAAATTAGGCGTTACCTCAATAAGTTAATACTTTGTCTTGGAAGTCAGTTCGGAGGGGGGGATGTTAAATTGGAAGTTAGAATTTTTGTGATGCCATCGTGTGATTTCAAACGAAAAAGTTATTTGAAAAATGCTTTTAAAACATATAACACGTTTCCGAAAAAAAGATAAAAAATTGCTGTATTTCCAACTTATCTCCAAGAGTATCCGCAGAAAAATCTGACTGAACGAAAATTATCACGATTGCTGTCTGTTGAATAGTTTTCCATACAAAGAAAGAATTTGTAAGTACTGATACTTTATATCAGCGCCTGCCAGCTAAATCTATCAAGATACCTATCAACTCTAATTAATTTAAAACATATATGGTACGACACACTATTGCGCTATTTCATTTGGTAAAACTTTTTTATTTACTTTTAAAACTTAATAATGACTTGTTCGCCTGTTGTCTGGAATAAAATTCGCGATATAAAAAATTTCTTGTAGTTGTACAAAATAAAACCTGAACCAAAAGTTTGTCCCGAAAACCCAAAAAGTTTTATACAAATGTAAAAAATTTTATGTTACATTTCACAAAATAAAATCTTGTTAAGTGCTGCAACACCTCCAAAATTACAATCAAGTCTCAAATTTAATAAAAATTCACAAATTTCTAATAAGTACACACTTGTCATTGATTGGAATATTTACTGAATAGGGTAAATTAAAATCATTTAAAAATAAGTGCAATTTATTTGAATCATGAATGGTTAATTTGTGGTTAAATTTTATGAGAAAATATTTGCTTATAGGTTTTTGGTTTAAATAAACTTTTCATCTTTTTTTTATTTCTATCAAAATTTTCAATTAATATTTTGGTTTATACTGAAATTTAAAAGTGCTTTATTATTATTATTATTATTTTTAAATTTTCCTTTATACCATGTACCGTTTTATAAATTTGAGGCTTGATTATGGTTTTTTAAGTGATTCAGAACTTTTTATCAAAAATATTTTTTGTCAAATGTAAAATACATTTTTCTCATTTGAATAAAACTTTTTTGAATACACTTGTAATACTTCACTGTATATTGTATACAGAGTGGCCCAAAAGTCTGGAAACGGCCAATTATCTCGTAAATTACTAGTCCTAATTGTACAAAATTTGGGGTACATCTATTTTGAGATACGGTGATTCCAGATTTGATATTTGCCAAGTTGCCAGATTTGCCGTTTCTCTTAAATTATTAGTCACTTTGGTTTTTCAAATTCATCACCCTGTATATTCAGTCATTATTGGAATCTCCCATTCAATACGAGTTCAACCATATGTAACACTTATGGTTTTATGTAGTTAAAATAGATCCCCGTTAAAAAAAACAATTTTTCAGTTTTTTAATAGCAATTTACGAAGTTTGAAAATAAAAACTAATTAATCATTGAAAAAAAAAAAATTTTGCGCTCAGGTGTCGGTCAGAACGACTACAACAAACAGGAGGACCACGGATTGTTTAGGATGCACAATGGACATTATGGACATACTGTCACAATTATTCCTTAAATGGAATTAAATTATTTTTATTCGGCTCAGTAAATAATTTAACATCCTGTATGTTAAATTATTTCTGAATAGTAGGTCGATTTCGAAATACTTTTAAATCGTAGAGAATGCATTTCATAGTTTTAAAACAATTAAATTAAAAACTAATGAACTTTGTGCTGACTCGGGGATTTTGGAAGTCTTGCGAAATCGAATCTAGTCGGTTTTTTTAGGGGGTCATCAGAGTTTTGTGGGACGGCAAAAAAGGTGGTCGCGATCGATCACAGGGAAAATAATTGGGGTTTGTAAAATATAAAACATAAAAATATAATTATATAAAATAAATACTTATAAATATTTCTGGGGATAAAATAAAGTAAAATAAAAATTGTGACTGCACCCTGAAGAAAATGAGGTAAGGACTCCAAATGTTATTATTATATCGATTTTTTATTATATCTATTCCTTTAATTACGGACATTTAATAAAATGTTTGTGAATTTTTTTATTCATGGTGTTTCTATTATTACTAGTTTAGTTCATTATACGATAATTTAAGTCACCCGAGGTTCATCTTAGGCGCAGATTCCTTCTAAACCAAGAAGTTAATCTGAGCCTTCTGAGATTAACATCGGCTAGAGCACGCTTAGCGGAAGTGAGTGATTATCTATTTTTACCTCTCGAAGCCAAGCGGCGACCCCTATTCACACTAAAAAAGAATCATTACCACCCCCATAACCGTTAAGCGTGACAATATATACATGGATTTACTTTTATAATACGTCAATACTTATCTATTTAAATCTTAAGTCCTATTTTACATATACAGGGTGTTATTGAAATACACGTACATATTAAAACTGGGCATTGCGCAGATCCCAACTGAATGTAGAAAAATATTATTTTTTAAAAATTTTTGAAATGTTTGAAAATTAATTCTAAAACAAACGTACTTCACTGATATGTTGAGGATGACCTATATAAATTAGGTTTATTTACCTATTTTAAACATCAACAGTAATTAATATGCAAGTTTTTGTCAGATGATAAGAAAACTAGTCTTGTAAGAAATAACCATGTTGCCAAGATTTTCGAATTAATTTCTATTTCCGAAGACTGGTTTTTACTACCCTCGTTATCAAAAAACTAGAATATTTGATAAATGATTGTTTTTAAACTATACATTTTTGAAACTATAGATTATTAAAATTTTAGTTGATTTACGAATCTGGCTAACACGAGCGCGTCATTTCCAAGTTGGTAAAAAGTGTTGTTACGATTACTTTTAAATATTTTTTTACGATGCCACTATTTACGAATATTGAACTAACGGATATAGTGCTGGTTTATGGGGCAGCTGGAGAAAATTCTCGGCAAGCACAAATCCTGTATCGCGAACGGTTTCCAAATCGGAGAATTCCGGACTGTCGTACGTTTATTTCAACTGTTCAGCATCTAAGAGACCATGGAAAATTTGAGAGTGTCAATGCAGATCGAGGGAGAACAAGAACACAAAGAACATTGGCGGCCGAAGAAGAAATATTGGAAGCTGTTGAAAACCGGTTTCAATTAAGTTGTAGAAGACTAGGTCTTGAAATTGGGGTGTCCTCATTTGTTGTGTGGCGGACACTTAAAGAACAAGGTTTACATCCTTATCACATCCAAAAAGTCCAGGCCTTATATCCAGGTGATGAAGAAAAGAGAGTGGAGTTTTGTGAATGGATGATTCAAAAATGTGTTGATATTCCTGATTTTCTAAAAATATTATTGTATACTGACGAGGCTTCATTCACTCGTGATGGCGTGTTCAATATGCACAATACGCATATTTGGAGTGATGAAAATCCTCACGCCATTAGGGAAACTGGGCATCAAAGAAAATTTTCAATAAATGTTTGGGCTGGCATAATAGATCAGTATTTAATCGGGCCTTATGTTCTCCCGAACAGATTAAATGGGCCAGGATATCTCCACTTTTTAGAAGATATTTTGCCAGTACTCCTAGAAGAGATACCGTTACAATTAAGGCAACGGATGTGGTACCTACTAGATGGCGCTCCTCCTCACTTTGATTTAAACGTACGGCAGTTTTTGAACATTAGATTTCCTCAAAAGTGGATAGGCAGAAATGGACCTACTAAGTGGCCTCCGAGATCTCCGGACTTAAATCCATGCGATTTCTTTTTGTGGGGTCACATGAAACAACTGGTTTATAATGAACCTATTAATAGTGTTGAACAATTAACCAATAAAGTTAATGCGGTAGACGAGGAACTACGACAAAATCCAAGACTAATTTCTAATGTTCAAAGTTCTTTGGAAAGACGATTGCAAGTGTGTGTAAATAATAATGGACGGCATTTTGAACAATTACTGTAATAAACTTTATTTTGAATTAATTGGTTTTGCTACGGCAACAGTGCAATTTCTATGGGTAAGTTCAATTTCGATTTATTTTACTTCTTTAAATATGGAAACTAGTAGGTCGGAAAAGGGGACTCTTCCCCAATATTTAAATTTTAGAATTTGAAGTTAAAATTGGTGCCAATCGTTTTTGGTCATTACATACTATTCCCCATTTTAATATGTACGTGTATTTCAATAACACCCTGTATACGAGTTTAATTTTTTTTATAATTCACAATTATTTGAACGAATTAATTGTGTTTGATTATAATGAACCACTATTTCATTGTTCTTATTATAAATAAAGTTATTTAGCTCATTAACATAATTTTGAATTAATAAACATCCTAAAATTTTATGTTCTGCATTTCCTTCCTCTCCGCAATCACACAAGGGCGAATCCTGAAGATTAATGTTAAATAAATGTGACTCAACTAATGTATGATTGAATCTTAGTCTACAAATTTTCGATATTACTACCTTATCTAATTCTGATTTTTAGAACCAGGGTTTACTGGGAATATCCTGATTGAATACTTTTATAAAACTGGCCTTTCGTTGAATTTTGGAAATCCTCCTTCCAATTGCTTACGACTTTGCCCATGCGTTCATATCTTCTTTTAAACATTTATAGTTTGTCTTCTTTCCTTCTTCTATGGCGTTTTTTGCTAGCTCATCTACTTTTTCATTGCCAACTATACCACAATGAGCTTTAACCCACACAAATTTTACATGTTTCTGAGATAATTTCAAATTGTATACCGTTCTTATTATATCCGCAATGATGTTATTAATTTTTGATTTGTCTCTTACATTTTTGATTTCTTCCAAGGCACTTCTACAATCGGAGATAATCACAAATTGGTTATTGTCCAATTCTTGGATATAGTGTAAGGCTTCCAATATGGCTATTAGTTCAGCTGAGTATGTAGAAAATTTGTCGTTCAATCGGCTTTGTCTTCTTGCGTTGTTGAGCGGATCCCAACAAGCGATACCCTCTTGCGATTTTATTTTTGAAGCATCGGTATACAACTGATGATGATATGGAAAAAGTGTTTGCATATCATCTCTAAACATCAAGTTTCTTATCTTGTCTGGATATCTAGAGTAGTTTCTTAAATAATTTACCTTTAGATCCTTATCTACCTCTAAGTGATTGCTTGTTTTTATTTCTATTTCATTGGAAACAAGTAGGTATTGTGCATAAACTTCTAATATTGTTAACGTTGATTTTATTGCCAATATTTTGTTGTTAGATCTAAAATATATAATTCATGAATCTTATTCATTAATTTACTTTGTTTCTCGTGCAATTTAAAAATGAATTTGTATGTTAGATATTCAAATCAATTTCAATATGAACCTTTAGATTTCTCTAGTTTTGGTTATGCTTTCTGTGATAACCAAATAAAGCCACTGTATTTAACAAAACCTGAAGACTTAGCAAAACCGTGCAACTGTAAAAAAAATTGTGCAACGGAAGCTTGTTCGTGTCAAAAACTAAATATGACGTGTGTGCCATTATGCGGATGTTTAATTGACTGTTGCCAAAATCAATTTCATGTAAAAACTAGTTAGACGTACAAACTATAATTTTATGTAAAAATGTTCTTAATAAATGAATATTCCTATTAAATAATCATATTGGAAAAGCATTAACAACCATAGAAAAAATTATTGCGTACTGTTTTAAAATAATAACCAGTCAACTATGCTCATCGTAACAGGTAGAAATTTTCCTTGAATTACGGCAGGTATTTGTCTTCTTTTATCTTATTGGAAAAAAAGTGAGAAAAATTTATTTTTTAGACAGCTCTTGGCAATGATTTATTTTTGTGGATTGAACATTTCTATTAACTTCAATGAATTAAAAAGTTATCGAAAGTATCTAAAAAAGTAAAAAAAAAAATCACATGATACAAAACTATTAATCGGCAAATATAACAAAGTGTTATGAAAAAATGTTAATAATATTTTTTTTAAACTTATTTCCGCTGAAAAACAGCAAAAAATTGATTTAGCGCGTCGTCGGGGTTTCTCTTATCCATCTTATACATTGAGTTGGAAGTGAGATAGAAGTGAGATAAAAGTACACGCGCGTAGGAAGCATATTGTTATAACGTAAAAAAACATATCAACAAACAAAATTTTGAAAAGTTATTTAGGTAATTTTGTTTATTATAGTTTGAATATTCGGTAAAAAATTTAAAATTATAGCATTTTAAATTTTAAGGTATATTATTTAATTCAAGAAAATAAGAATTTTCGTCAATTTAGGATTTAAAAAAATTCATAACAATTAAAGGGTTGAAGATACGATGATGGGCGTAAGGACTTTTTTTATTCGAAATATCCTAAAGAATATAAACAAAATTAATTCATTGCAAAAAATGCATTTTTTTCTGGCTTAATTAATTTTTTGTTGTTTAAACAATAACATCTTTTATAATCAGGAAAGCCTTCCGGACATTTTTAAAAAAAAATTAGGAATTAAAACAATTTTACAAACGAATGCGCCAGTATGCTCTGGTCTAACTACTTTATCATAAAAAAAAATAAAATCGATGGCTCGATTAGTTTACGACGCGCGCACCGTGTTCAGATAGTTCTGTTAAATTCGAGGGCCTGGGAGAACAATAATTTTTGGCTGGCACGCTTGTGATTTTTTCTAGTTCGCTTAAGACTGGAGCTGACGATTCGAGCAGATTGTTGACGCGAAATCAACATTATTCTCACGTAAATTTCTCTGTTCATCCCTTTTCTGACATTGTGCTGGAGTTTGTCGAGCCGTCTGAGGGGGTGCAATTGGGGGTGAAATAAAAAAAATCATAGAAGCCACAAATGGCTTTGTACACCTTTCTGCAAGCGATATGTTATGTAGTTTGCTCTTTTCTTCATCCCAGATACCATGCTGGAGTTTGTCGAGTCGTCTGAGGGAGTGCAATTGGGGATGAAATTTAAAAAAAATCACAGAAGCCACAAATGGCTTTGTACATCTTTTTACTTGAGATGTTATGAAGATAGCTATTTTCTTTATGCCTGATACCATGCTGGAGTATCGAGCCGTCTGAGGGGGTGCAATTGGGGGGTGAAATTAAACAAAAAATCATAGAAGCCACAACTGGCTTTGTACACCTTTCTGCTTGGGATATGTTATGTAGTTTGCTCTTTTCTTCATCCCTGATAGCATGCTGGAGTTTGTCGAGCCGTCTTAGGGGGTGCAATTGGGGATGAAATTAAAAAAAAATCACAGAAGCCACAAATGGCTTTGTACACCTTTTTACTTGAGATATGTTATGAAGACAGCTATTTTCTTTATGCCTGATACCATGCTGGAGTTTGTCGAGCCGTCTGAGGGGTGCAATTGGGGGTAAAATTAAACAAAAAATCATAGAAGCCACAAATGGCTTTGTACACCTTTCTGCTTGGGATATGTTATGTAGTTTGCTCTTTTCTTCATCCCTGATAGCATGCTGGAGTTTGTCGAGCCGTCTTAGGGGGTGCAATTGGGGATGAAATTAAAAAAAAATCACAGAAGCCACAAATGGCTTTGTACACCTTTTTACTTGAGATATGTTATGAAGACAGCTATTTTCTTTATGCCTGATACCATGCTGGAGTTTGTCGAGCCGTCTGAGGGGGTGCAATTGGGGATGAAATTAAAAAAAAATCACAGAAGCCACAAATGGCTTTGTACACCTTTTTACTTGAGATATGTTATGAAGATAGCTATTTTCTTTATGCCTAATACCATGCTGGAGTTTGTCGAGCCGTCTGAGGGGGTGCAATTGGGGGTCAAATTAAACAAAAAATCATAGAAGCCACAAATGGCTTTGTACACCTTTCTGCTTGGGATATGTTATGTGATATATTTTAAATTTCGGAAAACTTATATAAGAACATATTGTCCATCAGAATCACTTCTCTTTTTCCGGATGTGATATTTTTTATTTCCACAGCTTAATGATTTGGAATTTTAAAAATAAAAAACATTAAATCGAGAAGGGCCCTCTTAATTTTGACAAAAAGGAAAAACATGAAGAAATCTTTATAAAAAAAAGAGCCAACTAGATAATATATCACAAGCAGAAAGGTGTACAAAACCATTTGTGGCTTCTTTAATTTTTTTTTATTTCACCCCCAATTGCACCCCCTCAGACGGCTCGACAAACTCCAGCATGGTATCAGGCATAAAGAAAATAGCTATCTTCATAACATATCTCAAGTAAAAAAGTGTACAAAGCCATTTGTGGCTTCTGTGATTTTTTTTAATTTCATCCCCAATTGCACCCCCTCAGACGGCTCGACAAACTCCAGCATGCTATCAGGGATGAAGAAAAGAGCAAACTACATGACATATCCCAAGCAGAAAGGTGTACAAAGCCATTTGTGGCTTCTATGATTTTTTGTTTAATTTCACCCCCAATTGCACCCCCTCAGACGGCCCGACAAACTCCAGCATGCTATCAGGGATGAAGAAAAGAGCAAACTACATGACATATCCCAAGCAGAAAGGTGTACAAAGCCATTTGTGGCTTCTATGATTTTTTGTTTAATTTCACCCCCAATTGCACCCCCTCAGACGGCCCGACAAACTCCAGCATGGTATCAGGCATAAAGAAAATAGCTATCTTCATAACATATCTCAAGTAAAAAGGTGTACAAAGCCATTTGTGGCTTCTGTGATTTTTTTTTAATTTCATCCCCAATTGCACCCCCTCAGACGGCTCGACAAACTCCAGCATGGTATCAGGGATGAAGAAAAGAGCAAACTACATAACATATCCCAAGCAGAAAGGTGTACAAAGCCATTTGTGGCTTCTATGATTTTTTGTTTAATTTGACCCCCAATTGCACCCCCTCAGACGGCTCGACAAACTCCAGCATGGTATCTGGAACGAAGAAAGGGGCAAACTACATATCATAGCGCATGCAGAAAGGTGTACAAAGCCATTTGTGGCTTCTTTAATTTTTTTATTTTACCCCCAATTGCACCCCCTCAGACGGCTCGACAAACTCCAACACGGTATCTGGGATGAAGAAAATAGCCAACTAGATAACATATCGCAAGCAGAAATATGTACAAAGCTATTTGTGGCTTCTGTGATTTTTTTAAATTTCATCCCCAATTGCACCCCCTCAGACGGCTCGACAAACTCCAGCATGCTATCAGGGATTAAGAAAAGAGCAAACTACATGACATATCCCAAGCAGAAAGGTGTACAAAGCCATTTGTGGCTTCTATGATTTTTTTTTAAATTTCACCCCCAATTGCACCCCCTGAGACAAAGCAAAAGTTAATTGCGGGTATGGTTGCTGTGTATTGAAACCGCCCCAATTGAAATCTACAAATGAAAAGCCTCTACAGGTAATTTGAACCAAGTTATATGACTATTACGATAGAGTTATATTTTTCTCAGTGTACATTTGTGGATGTGGATAACTTCACACCCGTCACAAGGCAGCGTCCTTGGCCCATTATTATTTATTATATACATATGCCGCGTTTGAGAATCCACATCGGATGCATCTGAGATGTAAAAAATCTTTGATCACGTGATTCAGTATACGTAAATGTAATGGGACAGATGTGTCCGATGTGGATAAAAAAACGCTCGAGATGTAAAAAATGCATCCGATGTGGATTCTCAAACGCAGCATTTAACGACATAACGGATGTGTTACAAAAATCTTTTGTGAGTTTATTCGCGGATGACACACTTATATCTGTCGCGGCTAGTGATTTTAAGGAAGCTGTTTGCACCATAAACAGTGAACTAAGTATTCTGTATGACTGGTTGTGTATCAATAAATTAAATGAAAATAAAACCAAGTTCGTGGCACTGGGATCTAAATCGACTTGTAATAATTTTGTGGCACGTAATTTTATCATCTGTATAAACAGTGTTGCCATTGAACAAGTATATATTGTTGTATGTAATCGCTAAAAACCTACTTAATAGTTGGCACTACTGAAAGACAAGTCATGTGTCAATTGTCTTAGTGTGTTTCCGGTTTGGGAGACGATCAAAATGATCGAAAATCAGTAACGGGGATTTTAATTAAAGTATTTGGCAATACGGTGACATGGATAACAAGAAAACAAAACTGCACAGCTCTATCAACCACAGAGGCTGAGTTAATAGCTCTCTGTGCTTGTGTAAGTGAAACTTTATATTTTAAGAAATTACTTAGAGATTTTGAGATTATAATTGATAAAATGGTTATTTTAGAGGATAATCAAGGGTGTATTGCAATAGTAAAAAACCCAGGAAACAATAGAAGGGTTAAGCACTTAGACCTAAAATATCATTTCATTACAGAACAGTTAGAGGGTAAAACCTTGGAATTGAAATATATCCAGTCCAGAGATCAACAGGCTGATGTTTTGACAAAAGGCTTACCAGTAGTGGTATTTAATAAATTTAAAAACCTTATTGGGCTCAGAGGTTTTTAGCGAGGAGGGGTGTTGTATGTAATCGCTAAAAACCTACTTAATAGTTGGCACTACTGAAAGACAAGTCATGTGTCAATTGTCTTAGTGTGTTTCGGGTTCATATCTGACTTACCGTGTGTTCCGTATATCACCTTGGTTAACCTGGTTAGTAAAATCGCGTTCCGTAAATGTCAAATTCCTGAAAATTGTAGATTTACGGGACAATGTTCCTGAAATGCGGTTGGTACCAGCTGTCACCAAAGTGACCAAACTTTTTCATCGGTTGTTATGGTTGACGTTGACATTTGTGATAATCATGTGTCATATCAGTTAAATTTGTTTTGGACTTTTTTAATTTTAGAAGAAGGAATATTTTAGCAATCGTAAAAACATCAAAAAATAATATCTAGTTCAAGTTCATAAATATAAAAGACATGCAAACATCAACATCCAACAAACAATGCATTGATTTGACCTTTGACATTTAGAAGCGTTCCGTAAATATTTCACTTATCAAAAACCAAAAACGAAACCGTCCTGAAAACGCTAGTAACCGCTTTAACCACACCGGTAATATTCGGTGATATACGGAACATACGGTTAGTTGCGGTTGTCCATATATAATGTAATGCACATGTATGATTATGATGTTCTTTGGATAATAAACGTGTTATTATAGCAAATCAAGGTTTTAGTGATATCATCGATAACAAATATCTACATATATGATTAAATACCTAGATCCCCAATTGACTTTCAACAGTCATGCAGATTACTTATGTAGGAAATTAGGGAAGAAAATAGTTTTTTTTAGAAGAACAGCTTCAAATTTATCTCAGTGGAGTAAAAATCTTATTTACAACAATTATATATCCACACTTTAACTGTTTTATGTCGTTTTACTGTCATGTAATAAGGAACAAGTAAACAGACTTCAAGTACTCCAAAACAAATGTATGAGGGTGGTCCTAAAAAGTAATATTTACACTACAATCAATAACATGCTATGAAGCCTAAATTGGCTTTCTGTTGAACATATTATTAAAAATGCAAACCTTGTTATAATTTATAAAATGATGCACCAATTACCGCCGAAATATCTAAGAGAGTTATTAGTTACAGGTCAAAATTTACATTCTTGACATTTAAGATCCGTAAAAATTTTTAACATAAACTTTTCAAATAAAACCTTTTTAATGGGATCGTTGCTAATTAGTGGAATAAACTGCCAAAAAAAAATTAAGGACTCTAGAAATTTGTATTTGTTTAACAAAAACTTATGTATATATTTTAAAGAATCAAATTAACAATTGTGTATATACCTATGTAAAATAACAAAAATATGTAAATAATAAATATTGTAGATATCTACTAGCAATGGCTAAATAAACTTATTCATTCATTCAATTAACCCCTCAGCTCCTTTAGGGAACCATAAAAACTCCAAACATGACAATATCTTTTGAAAAATTAAGAAATGTAATCTTATTATTAGAGAAAATTTATTTATGCATTCTTTATAAGTGCAGTAGAAGTATATTTTATATTGTTTCTTTAACTCATGATTTATACTCGTATACACAAGAAAACTAGACAGGAATAAACAAACTTTTTATCTAAAAATGCATACAATACAAAGTGCCACTATCAATCCTGATTGTCCTAAATATCACAGAAATGTCACTTCACTTACGTGTGTTTAGGAACCTTGAACAGTGCATCTGAAGCACATACTTATAATAGGGCCCAAACGCCGTGCGAGGTTTTTAAACACTCCTGTTTTCTAATCAGGGTTGTCACAAAAAACTTCAAATTTCACACGTTCTTTAAGGTCTCATTGATTAGCATTAATAAGCATAAATTATATAAGTACTTTAAAATTGTTTTTCCATAGAACAAATTATGTTTCTCATTCTTTTATTCCTGGAGTTACAAGATCTGCTAATAGATTAAATATCAGAATTTTCTAACCATTTATGTATATGTGAGGAATAGATGTTAGATTTTTGATTACTTAATTGTTTTTTAATATGTACATATTTAAATTAAAATATTATTATTTAGGATTTTATTACTATTTAATGAATGTGAGATGTGATATGATATCCTAATATTTAATTATTCAATAGAAAACGTTGCCCTTGAGCGACCGAAAACATTTACTAATCTTGGCGTCACGTTTGACACTGCACTATCATTTAATAAGCATATTGATAATGTTGTATCCTCCTCCTATCGAATGTACGGATTAATTGCACGTAGCAGTATTGATTTCAAAGAAACCTCTACCTTAAAAACGCTATTTTATGCTTTTATAAGATCAAAGTTAGAATATGCTTCAGTTGTGTGGAGCCCCTTTTATCAGTATTATATAGATCGAATAGAAGCAATTCAAAGACGATTTTTAAAACTGCTAAGCCTGAAAACTGATGGCATTTATCCTCTAATAGGTACACCTCACTCTGAATTACTACAAAAGCATAACTTTTTCAGTCTCGAAAGAAGGCGTGATCATTATAGTGTAGTAGTAACTTATAAAATTATTAAAAGTATTATTGACTGCCCAACCTTATTAGAAAAGTTTAATATTTGCATTCCCAGACACCCGAATACTTTTTATATAAATACATCTGGCACAAATGTTCTGGAAAATTCTCCGCTCCATACCATGTGTACAGTAACAAATTCTATTGTCAATGAACTTGATATATTTAGTTGCAATTTATCAGATATAAAATCTCACTTTTTATCTTAGTTAATTTGTTACCTATTATGAAATACAAGTTCTTTTTATGTGCTTAACATTCATATAAAAAATGTGATTTATTAATAATTATATTCTGTCAATTCCTGCTCTGTAATTGGGTTTATGACCTGTAGAGTATTGTATTATAAATAAATAAATTTTCTGTAGTTGTATTGTTTTAATGGGCTTTGACCCATAAATAAATTATTTTATGTTTAACAGCTTTAATTAAGCATCTTTTGCATCTAACCTATGAGGTACCTAATGTAAAAAATGTATTGTATGTACTGAAGCTGGTTATACTGGTGCTGAATTATTAATCCTTCCCGAGATCCTTCCCATTTGTAGAAAATGCAAAATAAGTACTAATAACAATTCAAATTAAAATAATTCAAAAGCCCGTAAATTTTTAAATTAATATAGATATTTTGTAATATCTGCTGTCAACATTCTTTGTTTTTAGTACTTATATTATTGTATACGAAAGTCAAATTATATTACTTACTATTTTGGCAAATAGGGCACGCGTATCTCCTCTTTTTCTTAGCGGTATTTTCTAATTTTTTGCTGGTACACTTTATTTCCAAATCCGATGTACTTTCTATTTTCACAGTGGATAAATCACAATGCGAAGTCAGCAGTTCACTCAATTCACTCTCAGTTTTTGGTTGTATATATCCATCAACTTCTTGCTTGATATCACTGGTATCTGTCTCTTTAACATCACCAAAGTATACAAGTTCTTGTTTAATAGTTTTAGGAAACATTTGCAAGTTTTCGGAAATTGTATGTTCCGAATAACAATACTTGCTTTGCTCTGTTTGACCTAAAACATTAGCTGGTTCAATACACTCCTCAAGAATATTGAAGGATTCTCGTTTAACGTCCATTCTGCTCCTCACAATTTAATAAATAAGTATAAATTGTTACAAAACAAACAACAAAAGTTGACAGTATGACAGTATCACCTTCTGACACACAGCACCATGACTACACACATTGCGTTCGGTCTGCCGAGTTCCTTTAACTCCTTTAACACTTTTTACTCCAAAAGACCCTGTATTATTTGACATCTACGCAAGCGCATATCAAAATAGGTCTTTTCCTTTGCATCGGAAGTGTAGCACTGAGCTACGCCACTTCTAAAAATGGCTCTATCAAGCTAGCGGCCACTCTGTGGCGGCACCATACAAGACCTGGAGGGTTTTTTGTAACTTTTTTGTAGCTTTTTTGTTACGCTATTTGCGAATTTGTAGCTTTGCCCAGGTCCGAAAAAACAGCGGATCCGCTAGATTGAATTTCCATAAATTCCATAGTAGCGGCACAGATTCAGACCCAGCTGGTTTTTCGTAACTTTTTTGTAGCTTTTTTGTTACGCTAGTCTCCCTTTTGTAGCTTGTACTGAACCTGAGAAAAGCGCGGATCCGCTAGCTTAGCGGATATTTTTAGCGGCACCAGCTCGGACCAGGCTCATTTTTTGTAACTTTTTTGTAGCTTTTTTGTTACGCCTGTCTCCATTTCGTTGCGAGGCCTGAACGTGAGTAATAATCGTTTCTCCATGAGCGTGAGAGAAAAGTGCGTTAATGGGCGTGTTTAGTGAAATTCAAAAATATTTTTTTCTGATAAGTAACACAAAACCTAATCTAAAAATATTTTTTTTAAATTTTTCCCTTCTCAAATTTTCATACAATAATTTTTTTAAATTCCAAGAAATTCAAGCAAATTTGAAACGTGCGCCACTCTATTCTTCAAGCATCGTCATAATGAAGCCTACATTCTTATTGGCTGATTTATAATGTTCAAGCCAGTAGTTGATGTTTTTACGTGGTTGCCGTTTTTTGTAAAGAATTATTGAAATTCCGGATGACCAACAATCATTAAATGGTTAACATCGTGCAATTTAACATAAAAACATAAAAATAAATCTATATTGGTTTAAATTCCATTTTTAAGAAGCAACCTGACACTTACTATTTTAATTAACTTTATTAATCGACTTGTTATTCAATACCATACGAAATATTTTATCTGACAAGTCTGGCAACGTTGTTTCACTCTGTGTCATAACATAACCTAACAACCTAACCTAGTTTTCGATTGAGTTTATTGTTTGGATTTTTCTTTTAAATTGTATCTATATAGTGTTAATTTTTTAAAAATGGCAAAAATACAAACTGGATTTATGGAAGGATCTTCTGATAACTTACCTAAGGTGGATTCCGATATGATAAATGATTTTTTTATAAATAATATAAAGTTTATTGGCTCTGAAATTCGCAATGTAAAGACGAAACGGTAAGACACTTTTTTTAGCTGTGAAATAATTTACAATCTTTTTATAATTAGGTTCAAAAAGATTTGTATTAAATATAGGAAAAAAATGTGTTTTCTATTCTACAAACTCTGTTAACTAACTGCTACTAAATATTGTTGACATTTTATTTTTGCTATACCTATTTATTAAGTAACAATTATTCTATTGTAGGTCTGCAAAGGAAGCATATGGTGACAGTGCATTATCATATGTTCAACTCAAAAGAGAGGGTGTTTTGTGTAACATTAAAGCTAGGATTACCCCAGAACACAAAATTCACAAAAAAGCCTATAATGTTGATGCAGTAATAAACGAACAAGAGGAAAAGGTTGTGTCTTGTGAATGCACAGACTGTTCTGCTTCTGAAGGTAATATAAATTCCTCTAAATATTAAAAAAAACTGTGCATACAATGTAACAAGGTTCTATTATTTTTTAAGGTGGTTGCAAACATGGTGTTGCTTTCTTGTTATGGCTGCATCGTCGAAGTGAAGAACCTTCTACTACATCGACATTGTGTTATTGGAAAGGCTCATCTTTATCAAAAGTAGGACGTTCTTCTGACTTGAGGGTTTCAACACTATTTGGCCAGAAAAAAAAACAGAAAAATTGAGCCACCTAATAAAACATTGCTAAAAGAGCTATTAGCAGAATTTCCTACAAGCCAAGGTGTTTTATTCCAATTACACAGAAATCCGAAGTTTTCAAATCTTAGTCTGCATCAATTAGGGATTAATTATAAAAACTTGAAGACTGCTAGTAACATTGATGAATTCATGGCATTTATGACAAAAAGTATGTCAAAGAGTGCTTGTCTGGAAGCAGAATTATTGACAAGGCAGCAATCGAACTGTCCTGAATGGTTTGAACTTAGATTTGGACGCATTACAGCTTCTTTACTGTATGAAACTGCTAGAAGTAAAACCTTTTCAGGTAGTTTAAAAGAAAAAAATCTTGGGGCGAATCCACCCATTGAGACTGAAGCTATAAACAGGGGTAAAAAGTTAGAGTCGGAAGTGATAAAAATTGTTAGTGAAATTAAAAATATTAACATTAATAAATGTGGACTTTTTTTAAATAAAAATTACCCAATCTTTGGAGCTTCGCCAGATGGCATTTCTGATTATTATGTCATTGAAGTAAAATGTCCATATAAAGAGAAGAGTTTGAATAATTATATATCGAGTGGCAAAGTGACCAGAAAGTTTTATTTTCAAATGCAACTACAAATGTTGCTTTCTAAAAAACATAAAGGGCTGTTTTGTGTGGCATCTCCTAATTTTGAAGTTGATAAGGAGGTTCAGATATTAGATGTTAATTTTGATGAACATGAACTAAGTGATGTTATGGACCAGGCAAATATTTTTTGGAAAAATGTTATATATCCTGTTATAATTGATTAAAATAAAAAAAACGAATTTTGTAAAATTTTCTTTAATAAATATTCTATTAAACATGTATAACTAATGATATTTACATTTATTTCTCAATTACATTACCATTAATATTTATCAAGTCTTTATCAAGACACTTGACAGTTTATTGCAACTAACACTGCAGATTTATGTAATGTATATTTTCAATGCATTATTATGCTAGTCTTGATGTCACAGTACTGTTTGCCAATATTGTTTAAACACTCTAATTGTAGTTACAAATTTAATATTTTAGGAAGTGATGGTAAACATTAAAATGAAGAGGCTCAAGATATTTATTTTTGTGTAGTTTGTATGTATTTTGTATAAGTATCAGAACTTAAAATGAACACTGTTAAATAATTTGCATATTTCAAACGAATTGTAATTTTTGATAAATAAATTTAATAATAGAATCATTATATCTGGACATAATATAAAAGATTAATAAATTCAATTTTTGTGTTTATTGTAGATTATTTATTTAGTCCTGTAAAGAATGCATTAAATAACATGCAAACTTTTCTACAATCATTTGAGCAGTAAAATAACATATATGGAATGACAATTTTTTACAAAAAATGAGGAGATATGATGCCAGTTTTTGGCTTATAGGTTAACTCACTTGAATTATTACATTTTTTTAATATATTCTGGTATAATCCCAGTGAATTAAAATATTTCATTTCTTAAAGAGATTTATATTTCACAAAAAAAATCTATTACTAGCTCAACAATTTTAAATGTATTAATTTTTAAATAGATTACCATCTTAATGTGTTTTTTATTTTAAAAGGAGAATCTGAATACCTACCAATTTTCATATCCATAACATTTTCGATGAGGTCTTAAAAAAAATTCCGCTCTGTAGCAAGAAACTAAAAAAAAATATATTTCTTGATATTTAATTATCATTGGTCTTGACTGTAACATCTTTGGTTTTTAAATATAATAGACATCCTCATATAAATATTGACTTACCATTATAACTCGAAAACAGGCATATCTTTATTTATAAAGTTGATACAAAAATAACATTAATTCTAAATTTTATATGTTAAATAGTTTGGGCTATGCATTGATAAGTCATTCAGAATACTTCATAAACAAGATAGTAGTAGTTAAAGGTTATTAAATATAAAATTATATTTTTTAATGACATACTATTGACTGTAAAAATTACAAATTATTTCACTCTCACCCTGTACATAGTTTGGCAGAAATGTTTTATATTAATGGTGTTTGCAAATTAATTAACGCACAAACTATGACAGTAATATCATTTATGAATTGTAACAAGTTATTATTTATACATGCATGTGGTTTTAAGATCAAAAACTCTCTGACTCTACGAATCACTCTCTCAATGTGAATTCTTAAAGAAGCAATTCTTTTGTTCTGCTTAACTTCATCCACTGTCAATTTTTGTCCAGTACTTACTGATGGTGGTCTTATCAATAAACATGCTTTGGCTTCAAGTAAGGAAGCAACATGTTTAAACCCTCGATCAGCCATTACATGACACTTTGGCAAAACCTCCAAATATTTGCTTTTGGAAATAATGTCAGTATCACTAATTCTTCCTCCAAAGCCTTCTGAAATAAAATTAATAAATCCGTTGGGGGTACAAGAAATTAAAAATTTTATTGTATTACAATGTTTGTATTCTGACCATGTACTAGATTGTTTCAAGGGATTAGAAGGTTTTTGAATTTCAATTTCAAAACAATCAATGATGCTTTGAATTTCATTATATCTTGCTCTAAAAGGCAGTGGCAAGTATTTTTTTATAATATCTTTTTCAGGCCAAAATATTAAATGTTGTAAAACAGTGGCAATTTTTGGCACAGAATCAACAAAAATATTATGGATGCTAGATCGCGAGAGATCAAAATCTCTTCCTATTCTAATATATGGATCATCCAACCTAATTTTCCATAAAGTTAGTATAACATGATCTGAGGGAATTTGTGCTTTCTTAGAAATAAAATCAACCATTTTATATAAATCATCGGGAATTCCTAAATAAAATTTAGAATGTTGTTTTATTAAATATAAAGTAGAATCCTTCCTAGAACTAGGCTTATGTAGGGTTTCTTTATTTTCTTCTGTGGAAGTAGTATTCGTCTGACTCCAGGATGATGTTGATAGTGTAGCAGAGTCTCTAGAAGATGAACTAACATCACTTGGAAATTTTGTTTTTTTTAAACTAGCTTTTAGTTTAGACTCGGTCAGTTTTTGCATTGTTAAAATAGGAGAACAACTTTTTTCTGCAACTATATTACTTTTTTTCAAATCCTTATATTTGGTCTCAGTCGACACACTTCTCATGATTGGTGTTATTTTTGCCTGAACTGATTTTGATGTGTTTTCAGTTTTCCTTAAATAATGTATTTGAAATGAGCCAGATGGTGACTCAATATGTGATGATACTTTCATACGTTTCTCATCTTGTGATTCACTGTCAGTTTTGAAAAGCTTTCTGGCAACTATTTTTGAAGAAGTTTTTGGTCGTTTCGGTGATGATACATTATGCTCGAATGAGGTTGATGCTAAACATTCTTCCTTTTTTTCAATACATTTCAAAGTTTCAATTCTTCTTTTTTTGGCAGAGTCAGATAAAGAGCTTTTAATCGGAATTTTGGGTGGTCTATCAATATATTTATGAGGCACAACATCTCCTTTAATTTTTAAATTTTTACCAATAATTTTGAACTGCATCCAATTTTCGGCATCTTTTTCCACCTAAAAAGTACATTTTTGTAATAAAAATAAATTCATACAATTATTCATTAGTATCCACAAGCTCGGTGTTAAATAATAAGGTATATTAACCTATAAAGTTGAACAACTATGTTTTATAAATTGATATCAAATTGAAAAAAATAAATAAATAGGTAAGTATCTTACGTCAAAATGGTCTTCGCATATAAAAGCACGATGGTAGTTTGTGTTTTTTACTTTTGCTGCAGCCCACCATCGCTTCTGAATGTCCAGATTTTGAGGAACTTTTATGAAAATTTTGTCAACTTGGCTGGTTTTATTACTGCAGGTAGGGACCAAACACTTGAAAATATAACCAGGCATTTTCAATAGAACGTAAAATAAACAAGGGTTTCTTCACACAGTTTAAAAACAATTTCAATTTTTTTTACAAACGAGGTTAAAAAACAAAATAAATACAAACTTTGTTTGTTTATATATCAAAACACGTACCAACCTAATTTTAATACAATTTTAGAAAGAGATAACTAACCATAAATATTACTATTAGAAAAAGATGGAGAACCAAACGCGGTTTTCTTGTCAAATTCGCACAGAAGAATAGACGGCAGGAGTGATGACGTAGTAACTGTCATATTTGTTAATGCGGGTCAGTGTCCACTTTCCAAACAAAGGTTGTTTACTGTGCGATTTGTGTATCTTGGATTTTTTATAGTTGATTTTTGTAGAGAGATTTTATTTTTTGAGTTATGTAAGTATATTTTCAAATTATTGTTATAATATACTGTAGATTGGTGATAAAATACAACTCGATTTAATTCATATAAAAATAAAACAAGTACTTTAAATAAGTGAGGTTATATATTTTTTTAATTTTAGATTAATTATGGCATCAAAACATGTTTTACGGTTTTCTGCTATCATGGACTTCTTTAAAGAGGAACCCAAACTCGTCAACCGTGGGGAGAATGCAGTGGAATCCAACCATGTTAAAAATATGACATTTGATGGACCACTTCTAATAATTCGTGGAGGTATTCATGCAAGCATGAGAGATCGAATTTATAATGTTGAGGTGAGTGTAACAATATGAATTTTGAATGTATTAAATCTAATTATTTTAATATAAATTTATAGATAAAACTTGATAAAGACCATGGGATAGAAGAAGCTAGTTGTACATGCCCAAGAGGACAATTGATCTGCCATCATATGGCAGCACTGGCACTATTTGCATACAATAATGTTTCAGTAACTGATGTTACTTGCTCTTGGAATTCAAAGAAAGCCAGTAATGATGAGGTCAAAACTATTGACCAGTTATACCCTACAAGGAATCACCAATCAACAAGTGGGACTATAAGCACTGAAGCACTTGAAGAATTTAAAACAAGTCTGGGTATGTTCAAAAATGCTGTCGGATTTACTTGGCTATTGAGAGACGAACCTACAATGTTTAATCAAATTGTTGATATTGAAGAAATTGTATTCTCCAATGAATATCTTCAGGCAACTAGTAAACTCTCATTTTTGGAGACAACTTTAAAGTTGTCTGATGAAAAAATCAAAGAAATATGCCAGAAGACCATAGGACAGTCATCCAATGAAACGTGGCTTATAGCCAGAAAAAATCGTTTGACATCAAGCAATTTTGGAGTCATTCTGTCTGCCATTAAACGGAACCGATTTCCTCCATCCCTATTTAAAAGATTAACAGGTATTTAATTTATTAATTATACTGCTGTTATAATTGTTGCTATACAGTTTACAGAATAATTGTTACAAATGTATAGCCTATGTATGCAAGGGATTAAAAATACACTAACTTTTGCATATATATCTAGAAATTAATATGATTTTTAATCTAATACTGCAAGTAATTTTATTTGTCAAATATTACTACTGCTACTAATAAACTATATATTAATAGAACTTTAGACAGGCATTCAATTAACTCATTATTATTATTAAAAAATTACAAATTTGTAACAATGAAAATTAATACCCTATATTCAGATGTAAACAGTTGAAGACTTCATTAATTTTGTTTTTATTTTTAGAAAGCTACACATTGGATGGGATAAAAGCGATTCAGTGGGGAAAACAGCATGAATCGGATGGAGTAGTGGTTTTTGAGAAAAACAAAAATGCCAATGTCGAGCTTACAGGGTTATGGCTTGATAAATGCGGTTTCATTGGAGGTAGTCCAGATGGATTATACAAAGATGACTCCATCATTGAAATTAAATGCCCATATAAACTGAGAGCATCAGCATCCCTTTTGGAGGATTTAAGGGATTCAAATTACATTTTATTTTTTAACGAAAAAAATGAAATTGTACTAAACAAATCTCACGATTATTATGAACAAATCCAGGGGAATTTGTATCTAACTAAAAGGAGGGTGTGTTATCTCGTCATCTGGACCCCAGCAGAATCATTAATATACGATGTTCCTATAGAAGAAGAATGGGGAAACAATCTTCAGTTATTAAAAACATTTTATGTTGATAATTATGTTCCTTTTTTATGTGGTAATAAATAATAAAAATAGTTGTTTGTATTTTTTATTTCTTAAAATATTTTGTTAAATTCATATTACCAAATTATTCATATATTTAATTTTCAATAATTACATAAGCTTCATTAGAATATAAAATACTTAAAAATCAGTCACCCATTGATTTTACAAATTTATTAATAATAATTATAATAATAAAAGGCCTTTATTTGTACAGAGATTTAGCCGAAGTTATTCTTACATCTAACCACCAATACAGCATATGTTTTAATAAAAATATATATTAAATGTACAAAAACGATATCAGAATAAAGTCACAAGTTTTTTGCTTCTCATTCTTGTGGAATTATTTTACCTGATATACTTAAAATTACTTTACAAAAACAAAATCCTTATAATTATTGTTGGAAAATATTTACAATTTAGACTTGCTGGGACATTAATATGGAAGTTATGATTTAAACAAATAATAATTAATTTGACTTGGGTCTTCATTTATTAAGTTAACTGCATTTTCACAATCATTTACATGAAAGTCTATAAATAATAATTGAACAGCAATAAATATATTGAAATGCGTATATAAGTCTGATGTATAGAGTAAAAAGAAAAGTGTCCCAGGACCTTTCAAATAATATACACCTAATACACATTTATTTAAAAATTAAAAAACTTAACCTAGCATATTAAGATAAAATTACAACTTAGAAACAATAAAAGTTGTACCTAAAAAACAAATTAATCATCCGTTTTGCTATACAAATCCTCAACTTCCCGTATTAAAGGAAATTGACAATTTGTTAAAGCAGCACAGACCTGATAGACCATTGAAGCATGGGGTACTAGACTAGAAGGTATTAAATTTAATATTTTATAGCATTTAATACGCCTGAGGAGTAAACTGACTAGTTGTTAAAAAAGGTGGTATATTTAAACTTACACCTGAAGGAAGTAAATCTGAAATTAAAAAACCTTTGTCAGCAATAACTAGGTCACCTGGTACTAACTGGTCTAAAATACCACAATCTTTCACAATTTTTTTATCGGATACTGAGCCAGGATATAATTTACTCACATAGGTCACAACACCGTTCGGAGCAACTCCAATCAAGCCTTTCAATGTATTTCTGTGCTTATATGAACTGTACATAAGTTTTTGTTTATCCATTTTTTTTGGTTGGTTACAATAAATTTCTGTACAATCCAAAATAATTCTACAGTTGGTGAAATTGTTAAAACATGTTGGCATACATAATTTATTTTGATTTCTACTAGGAATTTTATTCATTATCTTTTTATATAATATTTCGTGTAAAGCAATTAACCATGTGTAAAAAATGTTAGCGACTGTTTTGGCAGAAATGTTAAACCTAACAGCTAAATCTTCATTAACAAGATTCAATTTTAATTTCATTAATGTTAATAATAATTGGTCAATTTTCTCTACATTAACAACAGTCCAACCTTGATAATAACTCAATGACATAGAATTCAATAATTTGAATACAGTCATAAATATATCCTTTGAAGGTAATCCTGTATAAACAACAATTTGTTCATCACTATTTTCGATTTGTGCAAATGAAAAACTTGATGTTAGTTTGTTCAGTTTTTCATGTGCTTCCTTAAGCTCTTTCTTTAAAAAGTAATTCTCAGCTTCTACACTTGCAGCACAATTAAACTGAACTGTCTCTTTGGAAGAAGTAGGCCTACAGTCATCTTCTTCACTTCTTAATGGTGAACCGGGAGGACTTGCACGAGATGTACTAGGTCTTGGTGACCTTGCACGAGAAGTAGTGGGTATGTCTAAAAGTTCTTTCGGTTGGATTTCTTTTCTAAAATATGTAATTCATTAAAGTAAATATAATAATCCATGCAGGATCTTCTTACTTTGCTTTTTTTGATTTTTGTTGGACAGTTGATCCCTCATCAATAAAATGTTTCTTCAATTTATTGTGTTCAAAAATTGTTGGCCTATTTTTTCTATCACCATCTATAAAATGGCAAGAACAAACCAAAGAGTGTGCTGAAGGTTCTCTATCCTTGCGTCTAAAAATGATTAAAAATTAATAAAACATCCAGATTTATCATTTAAATATATTTACCTAATTAATGAAATCCATCGCTTTTTCTCTATAGAATCTTTTGGAAAGCCGAAGAATCTACAACCTTCTCTTTCACTGTAATGTTTACAATCTGGCGCGAAACACATTACCATTTTAACTGTAAAAATAAAACACAAATATAAAATTATTATCCTAACCTAGCTTTACTAATTTTGTCAAAATTTAATGTTATATTCACACAATAGACCTAATATTACAACAAATATGTAGTAAACCAATGTAGTTATATGTAAAACGTACTTACGGGTACAAAAATATCAGAATAGCTACTAAACAATATTTTAAAAATCTTCTTATGACACAATGAATGCTAATGAAAGTTTGTTTGGAAAGTAACCCCTGACCTTCATAACAAAATGGCAGTTGATTACGTCATACTCCTATCGTCTATTCCTGTGCTGACTGTTTTATGGTTCCATCGATTCATCAGCGACCAATGAAAATAGGCGCTTCATTATGACGCGTATAATGCCGCAAAAATAATGCGTTTTAAATTATTGATTTAAAAGTGAACTTTTCAAAGCACTATAACTTTGTTATTTATTATTAATTTAAAGTAGTTTTTGTACGAAAATAATTGTTTTTTTATGCTTAATCTGCTTATAGCATCAGATTCGTTAAATTCGTTTACACTGAACACGCCCATTAAAATCAAGTTTCAGCCTCTACAAGTAATATGTGCAACTCGATAGTGTGACTATCTGTTGATAGATGGCACCAGTATTGCATTTCACGAATTATGGCCATCTTCCATCCAATATATTTTTGAGAAATTTAGATATAATCTAAAGAAGTAGATGTTTTTTAGTGTTGTTTATGTATTTATATTTTTGTTGATTCAAGAATATTCTTACATCTTCTTTGAATGATTTCCTTAACCAATCGTTTTGCAGTATTTATGGACCAGTGTTTAATTCTGTCGGATCACAACTTGTTATGGTCTGGAATTCACATATAATAATCACTTTATTTTATAAAGGTTGATATAATTAGGTCTCGTTTTGTGTGATATATGTATATATATTAGATTTAGATATATTAACTTCATTCCTATTGCTCCATTTCGTTTTTCATTTTTACGGCGAACTGTGTCCTTGCTAACGATAGTGTGTTGTTCACACGCAGTGTGCTTAATATCATGGTTAGGGATGGCAACGATATATCGATGTTGTGTAAATATCGATATATTTCACAAATATATCGATATATTTTAATCGATATATTACTACCGATATATCGAAAAAATATCGATATAATCTTTTCGATATATCGAAAACATTAATCATAAAACGGGCGCACGCGCGCATGCGATGTTAATTGACGTTGGCAGCTAACACGTCAGGCGTGCACCAGGCTCTTTGTTTTGTTTTTATGTTTGGTCTGATGTATGAATTTGCATATTTTTAGTTTTATTTTCGGTGTCTAGAGTGGTAAATAAAAATATTTTTCTGCAGTAGCAACTTCTGTTCTAAGTGAAGACTATTTTCGAAAGCTGGTTTGACAGCAACAGAAAGCCAAAACCGTTTATATCTGGCAATAGAATGTCATATTAATTATTTTTGAGTTCTCTTCTCAGAAAGCTTTCAAATAATGTATCATAAACACGTTTAAGTAAATATTTAATTTTGAGTTGGTTTGGTTCGTCTCTATATTAAAAAAACACGTAGGTACGTATGTTTTATTACTTATCTAAATAAATAAATCGCATTTTAACTGTTAAAAAATGCATTTTTCTACATTTTATTAAAAATATATCGATACATTCAAAATATCGATATTTTTTATTCGATATATCGAATGTATCGATATATTATTTCGATATATCATATGATTCGATATATCGATATATTTTTTTATTTTGCCATCCCTAATCATAAGTTTGATATTTCAAAATTTTGAATTGTCAGATTTGATTGACAATATTTTTGAAGCGATCGTAATTTAGTAAAATTAGAGGAACGTGTTTTCGAAGACGATTTTCAAAGTGAATAGCTGTGTGTTGGTGCGAGTTTGATTTGGATTTGTTAGTTATACCGTTGTAAACGGGATTTGATTTGCACAACTATTTTGGAATTTCGACTGATAGCTAGTCTTATATTTGGCAGTCGTTATTTTTGCCGCAAGGGATTTAATTATACTGCTATTCCTGGTTCAATTACCACCGAACAAATTTCTTCAAGAGACCATGCACGCATCCTCCATTTTGTAAACCCTCTTCGAACTGAGGTAAGTTAATTGATAATCTCTGGTAACTATGTTTGATTGTTATATCGGCTTTTCTTATTTCTTCTAGGGTTTTTTATTTTCCCTTTTGCTTCTAATTTTGGATTTTATGGTTTTCGTTTCATATTCGGCGCAGTTTCAATTTTGGTGTTCCCGATTTACCGGCTGTGATCGTGGAATATTTATCAATTGGGTGATAGATTGTAGCTACACCCTGAACATTGGACTGAAGTGGCTGGAACCCGGTCCCGTAGCTAAGTACCGAATAAGGATATCATTTTCAATTTGTTTTATTATCACTATTAATTTTACTTTTAATTAGTAGCACTATCAACATTAACGTTATTAATATTCTCGCTATTAGTTTTTTATAATAAATATTAGTGCTATCAATATCTTCGGTATTAATATTATCACTAATAATTTTATTATTAATTTTCCTTGTGCCCTTGATATTGGCACTACTAATAATACCATTATTAATAATATCACGGTTGGTATATTATCGATATTATTTTGTTACTATTACCATTTTGAGTTATTGTATATATATATTTTTGCCTCTTAGTGAACACACTTGTTACTAATTTGTTCCGTGGTTTGGCTGGAACTTAAACTATTGGGCTTATAGTAGTTACGTAGTGGGACTTCAACCCTACAGTCTGTAAAGCGCCTATGATCATACCAGCTAGTATACGGCTCTACTATCTGTTTTATTTTTCTTTCCATGTTAGCTTTACATATGTATCCTATTTTAAGATTATAATACAGGAGCTTCTTGTTAACAAACGTTTGTGCACTATATCTTGTTAATAACTGATTGGCCTGTCATTATAAACATTACGATTCAATTGTTGTTTACTTTTCCGCGTTTTGTCTACTAGTGAATCATATAATTTGTGAACTGCCTTCAGCACTTTGACCAAAATTCGGTGGCGCTCATATACCTGGACTTGACTTTATAGCTGACCTTGAAAAGCAATATTTTAAGGAAACTCACCCCTGATTCTTCTCTGAGCTAGAATACTATTTTGAAGCCTACATTATTCTGGGTCTAACAACGGCTTTGGCCTTTTAATTCAAAATAAAAAGTAATTATAAGCGCACCTTGGCACTTTTATCGCTAGCCCTCCACCGTTAAAATACTAGGGTAGCGAAGGCACGAGGTGGATGTAATAAACTATACAGTGTGTTCCATCTCAGACGAGCCACCCCGTATATTTCTTATCCCATAGTAATTGGAAAAATTTCCCGAAATACGTCGGATGATTTTCTTTGGGGGACATCTTTTGACGTATATTTGAGGCTTGAACCAGCAACCCCCTATTTTCAATTAAAAAAAAAAAAAAAAAACAAAAATATTACTTACTTAATACTTAATTTGGTAATAAACTCAAAATATTTAATTTTCAAAATAAAGTAGCTATCTAATAATAATGTTTATTTGTCAATTATATATAAACATTTAAATAATATAACTATAGGGACTGCATCATCTCACTGTGTTCTGTATACCTACATCACGAAGATTAAAAACCTTTTTAGAAACATAAAAAAAACCATTCATATATGGATCATTAGATTATATTTAATTCATACAAAAAATAAGAAAATACCTACATAAATGTACAAAAGTAGAGAGTATTTGAAAATAAATACATAATAAATAAATAAGCGATGACAAAATAACAAACACACAAGAGGACAGCTGAAAGTTTTAACTAATTACTGTTAAAATAATTTAGCTTTTTAAAGGGAGTTTATATCATGAGATAATTGATTAATTTAAACTCTGCCTTCCTACTTGTTATAACACAAAAATTAATAGAATTCGCAGCTCTTGTGTGGTACTGATGTATGTAAGAAATAGAAGTTGACAATTTAATACATTAATTACTATTTAAAAAATAAAGGTCATTGCCTGCACATAGAAACTGTCCCATATTCAACCAGTTCAACATAGTCAACATAAGCTGAATGATATATCTGCTACATCCTAAAATAGCTCTCGTTGCCTTATTCTGAGAAAGCTCTCAAAAGTAGAGTTAGAACATCCTGCGTGTATATTATATATTTGGCATGTATCCTAAAGATAGTTTAAACCATAGTGATTTGTAGATACTCAACCAAAAGTTCTTCTTTACTACCATATTTTGATTTTTTTACATTCGATTTCCTTTCCTGCATTTTCACAATTTCTTTGCTTGAACTTCTAGAGGGTATAAATAAAAGCGTCCTTTTTATATAAATTGTTGCAATTTGCCTGCAAGAGTATACTTATTCCTCTGGTAATATCTTTTAGAACTTCTATTTTCTTACATTTCTTTGTTATTACTTTATAGTTTCGTATCATATTTACAGCTGAAAAAATGCAAAATATAGGTAATATTAGATTGTTTAGCCTCAAATATTTTTATTATATTACAAAAATAAAATGGCGAAAAATATAATATTAAGGTAAAATCATATGCACAGCTTTAGAAATAATTTAAAACCACTCACCTCCATGGAGAAAGGATAATTACTCACCTCTATTTCAAAATGTACTCGAAATTACAACTTTACTCTAAAGAAGTTTCTTGTATATTATTTAAAATAAATAAACGTTTCTTCTAGTACATTTGTTACCTTCACTTGAAATCTCAAAATATCAAGAGGTAGGCTACCAGTTTAACATTTTGGATAAATATGTGTTGCCTAACATAGTAGTAAAAGAGTCAAAATGAACGCGCCCTATGTTGGGCGTGTCAGACCTCTTTAAAAGTATGTGGTTTAGTCCAATTAGTGACAGTTTAACACGCTTAAATGTCATTTAAAAGTACCCTAAATAACTCCGCTTTTGTCCCGCTCCTGCCCCTGACTAACCGAACTCGCCTTCTGTGTGTCGGTTTGTTCGTTTTCTTGGTTTTGTAAAACAAAAAAAAACTTCGACACAAGCTGATTGGTCTATTCCCGATGACGTATACATTTCAAATTTTAAATTTCAATTGGGCTTAATTTAAAAACTTTTAGCTTTTTTAACGAACTGATTATTTAGAATAACTTGTATAGCGACTAACTATTACAATATAATTTATAAAACAGCATATCTCACATGTGAACATGGCCCATTACTATGGGATACTACTATACGGGGTGGCTCGTCTGAGATGGAACACCATGTATATAGTGAGAATAGGTAATTGCTTGGCAGCTATTACCACCGGTGTGAAGTTAGCAGTAAGTTTGTAGCAGTAAAAATAACCGAAAACACCCGATCGGGAAAATAGTGGCGTCCGGCATACAACTATTTTAATAATCTTGTCAATATGTATTTTACATTAATATCGAACAAATAATTAATATACATACCGTTGAAAATGTCCGATTTTGAGATTATATTTAAATTTCTCAAAAATATATTGGATGGAAGATAGCCATAATTCGTGAAATGCAATACTGGTGCCATCTATCAACAAATAGTCACACTATCGAGTTGCACATATTACTTGTAGAGGCTGAAACTTGATTTTAATTAACGCACTTTTCTCTCACGCTCATGGAGAAACGATTATTACTCACGTTCAGGCCTCGCAACGAAATGGAGACAGGTGTAACAAAAAAGCTACAAAAAAGTTACAAAAAATGAGCCTGGTCCGATCTGGTGCCGCTAAAAATATCCGCTAAGCTAGCGGATCCGCGCTTTTCTCAGGTTCAGTACAAGCTACAAAAGGGAGACTAGCGTAACAAAAAAGCTACAAAAAAGTTACGAAAAACCAGCTGGGTCTGAATCTGTGCCGCTACTATGGAATTTATGGAAATTCAAGCTAGCGGATCCGCTGTTTTTTCGGACCTGGGCAAAGCTACAAATTCGCAAATAGCGTAACAAAAAAGCTACAAAAAACCCACCAGGTCTTGTATGGTGCCGCCACAGAGTGCCCGCTAGCTTGATATAGCTCCCGAATTTAAATTTTGAGTTCATAATTGTGTTATCCTCTAGATGAACTAAGCGAAATGATTGTGGCTGTTTTTGTGTGAAATTTGATGACAATAATTATATTTTGTAATTTTACAATAAGTCGGAGAACTATTGCATTAACAACACATACCACATGAATAAATGTAACAATCTTAATGTGGCGTTCTTTAATTAACCAAAGTAAGATCTATTCAAGTAAGTAACACAAAAAAATATTTGTCATGAATAGATTTAAATAATTAATCGATAGTAGACTGCATAGATTACTTGAATAGATGGGAAACTCAATGGTAAAATTATGAGTCGATGTGCTGCCATCTATCAAATTGGAGTGGTACCAAAATTCAATATGGCCGCCACGAGCAGGCTATTTGAAATTTAACTTTGTAATAGCGCAAAAATGTAATAAAGAAAATCAAATAAAGCAAAAAAATTGGAAAAATATTTGACTAGTTTTAAATCATAAAACAACCATATTGACCACACTACTTAATCTGATTTGTATATACACTATATACACATAGACATAAGCTTTTTTCTCAGAATATTTATAATTTGTCGCCATTGTTAGCGTGGGTTTAATACCCTTGTATGATACGAACGGTGAGACGAATCAGAGGTGCCGCGCTTTTAAAAATCGTTGAGGCTCGCGCAATCGTTTTCGCGCATAGATATTAGCAAAGTCTGGTAGTGATGAATCAGACACTGTTATATCATTAGAAATATTTTATGTTCGATTATTATTAAATATATCGTTATTTCGTTGAGTTCACAGTATTATTTTGCTTCAAATTTATAAATGTATGATAACTTACACCTCTAATATCAAAATGTTTCTACGCTTTTCACATTGTAGTTTTTAAGTTATAAACCTTATTTACTTATGGGCGAGCAATCTATATAACTATAGACGTTATTGGTGTAATGTCTAATCATCCTCCATGACACAGACAGACCATAAACATGGAAGAAGTATGGTTATATTTATGTTTATTGTTTGTTTTTATAATTTTGTAATGTATTATTTAGTTTTTTAGTTAACTATAAATGATCGTAATTGTAAAAAGATGGACGTGAAACAAGAATATTGCGAAATTTATGAGCACGTTATTAAAACCGAAGCAACCAAATAGAAGAATTTAATTCACTATCTATAAAAACAGAAAAGTTTAAAAGCGACGATGAGGATGAGCTTGGTGATATGGTCAGTATTTTTAAATCTCAGGTAACTGAACAATTGATAAGTGTTGATGAATTTAAACAAGACTGTGAAGTGCTTAAAATTGAACAGGAATTTCAATCAAAAATTAACTCTGATTCAGTGACTGAACAGGAGGAAATACATCCTACAAGTATTGTTAAACAAGAATTAAAGAGAACTACAAAAGTTGAAGTGGCAGGTATCAGTGATATAAAGCAAGAGGTTTGTGGAAATGTTCAGTTTAAAGATGAGAGTGATCTTTTAACTTCGCATTGTGAGTTACCGACATTGAAAAGTGAAAATAATGATTATACAGACCATTTGACACAATCATGTAGCAGCATTGAAGAGATTTCTAAGAATTGTAGTAAGGAACACCCTTGCATCGTCTGTCAAAAGAGTAAGTGAGATTGAAGTTAAATATTTTAGTGCATGTGGGTTAATAAAATTGATGTGAAAAATCCGTGTGAAATAAGTCTTGTAACTCTGACAGGTTTTTTTTCTTAATTTAGGTACTTAATAAATAGTATCAACTCTAATTATTGAAAATACATTATAATTAGGTAGGTACTTTACATTATACTGGTTTAAATGAAGCCTAAACATAAGTACTTTAATAATACAATTACCTACACAAAAAGTATTGAATAGGAATTATCAGCAGTTAGGCAATTTACCAGTACACTTGGTAAGCTAATGCGTATGGCTTCGAGCCACAAAGGCTCCTATATTGATATAAAAATATGAAGTTTGTGAAGTTAGCATCAATAAATTTTCATAAAACAAACTTGGAATTTGTCCACATTTATCCAACAAAAATTTTTGTCTGTTCATTCTTTCAAAAAAAGAAAGTTGTGGCAAAATTAAAATTTTTAGTCAAATTTAACATTTGCACATCAGCACTACTTACCATATAAACTTTTTAATAAATTAAAAGTGGCCTTCCATTGTCCATGATTTGTTTACGTTTGTCCAACCAAAAGTTTCATTTGTGCAATCAAAACATCCCTGTTTCATAAGAAGGGGCCAAAAGAAACATTTTTTTTTGTAAACTGAGATAATCACATTGCTGTGGTGTTTTAGTGCTTATGTTATGTGAAAGGAAGCCAACTATAAATCAAAATTGCAAGGCAGATATGACTGGGATCTAACTGACATTTGTGTTATATTAATATTTCTGTTTTTATTATTAATATGCAAAAAGGATCCATAAGCAAAATACATTTGCTGCAAATTTATTACAAACTTACAAATATAAATGCAAGTTTCCTTGCAAGTTTGTTAAATATTTATTGATAGCTTTTGGCAAATTTGAATCTGGCTCACTCTAAACTTTAAAAATTAAACTTAATAAGCCATACTTAATGGAAACTTACTAAATTAACTTATTGTTAACACACAATTAAAAACTTATTTAAAGTTTCAATTTAAAAATTATCTAAGAACTTTCATTAACGAATTATCTGAAAATTTTCAAAATTACACTTGACTTACACTGTTAAATTTAAACTTCTAGAAAACTTACCATTATAAATACGCTTTAAACTCTCAGGATTTCACTGTCTCTATACCAGGTGTTCTATTATATTTTGAACCTTTTTAAAATCACTTTTGAACTAGTTGAAATAACAAAATGCAGTTTTCGCCAGTCTTCTTTTAATTTCTTTGTGCACCCATCGTTTTTTTGCCCACCATTTGGCTTGAGCAGAAATTACATTCTTTATTTTCGGAGATAGGGCAACTGTTATTTCGATTTTTTTTTCTCAGTTCAATAGCCCACTGTTTTCCCTTTCCATACTTTCATAATTGTTACAAAGAATAATAGTTTTATAGGCTCTTAAAAATAAATACTGCATGTTATTTTCTTTTTTCAATAAAGTGGTATTTTACTCTTTGTTAGATCAAGTTTCATATAGGTATACCTACCTACATCTTGAAAAATATCAACTGAACTAAAATTTATAGTCCGTTGCAAGATAATCTAAAAAGATCAATGATCTGGCAACCTCTTGAACCGTTTGCCAACATGCTGATTAGAGCCGTTTAAGGTTGAGTGTTATTTGTTCAAATGTTAAGATAATTTTTAAAATTTGATTTTATACAAAAATCCTTTTGCAGTCTAAATTGCAATGAAAAAAATATAACATTAATTTCAAAAATACTTTATTTACAATATGTACATAGGATTTTTAATAACATTTAAAATACTTACATAAAACATATAACACGCTGAGAACTTGTATTAAAATTAAAAAAAAAAAAAACGAAGGCTTTTATTTCCAAACGCAACATGTTCAACTAAAAAATATATTGAAAATTGAAACTAACTAAAATTATTAAGTAATAATTTAAAAAGAATATGTTTCATTAGATTTATTTTGTGGAAATGTAGGTAAATGAATTTAAAAACGTCTATATTTCTAAATCCCTTTCACAGCCACTAATGTCATGTTCTGAAATAATATTATCATCATCAGTATCATCCAAATTTATTTCAAGTTTATTCCATCCAGTTCACTTCTGACGATTTATCAACATTATTTTAAAATACCTCAGTACTCCATTGGTCAACTGTCAGAAGTCAATTAGGAAGCCATTAATTTTTACTTTCCTATCTGTATACAGATAAGGAAAGTATAGGAATCATGATTTTTTTTTTAACTCCAGTTTTCGACGGATTTTTACGTTTTGTGGTCCCCTGAATCCGTTTTGACTATTTTCGGGATGATATGTGTGTGTGTGTGCGCGCGCGCGTGTGTGCGCGTGTATGTGTGTGTGTGTCTGTGCGTGCGTGTATGTGCGTGCGTGTATGTGTCTGTGCGTGCGTGTGAGCGTGTGTCTCTGTGTGTGCGTGTGTCTCTCTGTGTGTGTGTGTCTCTGTGTGTGTGTGCGCGTGTGTCTCTGTGTGTGTACGCGCGTGTGTCTCTGTGTGTATGTGTGTGTGTGTCTCTGTGTGTGTGTGTGTGTGTGTGTCTCTGTGTGTGTGTGCGCGTGTGTCTCTGTGTGTGTGCGCGTATGTCTCTGTATGTGTGTGTCTGTCTGTGTGTGTGTCTCTGTGTGTGTGTGTGTGTGTGTGTGTGTGTGTGTGTCTGTCTGTGTGTGTGTGTGTCTCTGTGTGTGTGTGTATCTCTCTGTGTGTGTGTGTGTGTCTGTGTGTGTGTGTGTGTGTGTCTCTGTGTGTGTGTGCGCGTGCGCGTGTGTCTCTGTGTGTATGTGTGCGCGTGTGTCTCTGTGTGTATGTGTGTGTGTGTCTCTGTGTGTGTGTGTCTCTGTGTGTGTGCGCGTGTGTCTGTGTGTGTGTGTGCGCGCGCGTGTGTCTCTCTCTGTGTGTGTGTGCGCGCGCGCGCGTGTGTCTCTGTGTGTGTGTGTGTGTGTGTGTGTGTCTGTGTGTGTGTCTGTGTGTGTGTGTCTGTGTGTGTGTGTGTGTGTGTCTGTGTGTGTGTGTGTGTGTGTGTGTGTGTGTGTGTCTGTGTGTGTGTGTGTCTCTGTGTGTGTGTGTCTCTCTCTCTGTGTGTGTGTGTGTCTGTGTGTGTGTGTCTCTGTGTGTGTGTGTCTGTGTCTCTGTGTGTGTGTCTGTGTCTCTCTGTGTGTGTGTCTCTGTGTGTGTGTCCGTGTCTCTGTGTGTGTGTCTGTGTCTCTGTGTGTGTCTGTGTGTGTGTCTCTGTGTGTGTGTGTGTGTGTGTGTCTCTGTGTGTGTGTGTCTCTGTGTGTGTGTGTCTCTGTGTGTGTGTTTGTGTCTCTGTGTGTGTGTGTCTGTGTCTCTGTGTGTGTCTGTGTCTCTGTGTGTGTCTGTGTCTCTGTGTGTGTGTCTCTGTGTGTGTCTATGTGTGTGTGTGTGTGCGTGTCTGTGTGTCTCTGTGTGTGTGTGTGTGTGTCTCTGTGTGTGTGTCTCTCTCTCTGTGTGTGTGTGTGTGTCTGTGTCTCTGTGTGTGTGTCTGTGTCTCTGTGTGTGTGTGTCTGTGTCTCTGTGTGTGTCTGTGTCTCTGTGTGTGTGTCTGTGTCTCTCTGTGTGTGTCTGTGTCTCTGTGTGTGTGTCTCTGTGTGTGTGTGTCTGTGTCTCTGTGTGTGTGTGTGTGTGTGTGTGTCTGTGTCTGTGTGTGTGTGTCTGTGTCTCTGTGTGTGTGTGTGTGTGTCTGTGTGTGTGTCTGTGTCTCTGTGTGTGTGTGTCTGTGTCTCTGTGTGTGTCTGTGTCTCTGTGTGTGTCTGTGTCTCTGTGTGTGTGTCTCTGTGTGTGTCTATGTGTGTGTGCGTGTCTGTGTGTGTCTATGTGTGTGTGTGTGTGTCTGTGTGTGTGTGTGTGTGTGTGCGTGTCTGTGTGTGTATCTGTGTGTGCGTGTCTGTGTGTATCTGTGTGTGTCTGTGTGTGTGTGTCTGTCTGTATGTCTGTCTGTGTGTATGTCTGTATCCACGATAACCGATAAAGAAAAACACCAAATTTCAAACTTAAGCTTTATTCCGGCATCCAATAAACTGATTAGATTTTGGACAGAGTCGGAACATCTGGGGGGTACTTTATTGGTGGTAATTTTTATATTTTATGGAATATATCTGTTATTTACGTTTGGAGAAGAAAATTCTTCAAATAAAAGTTACTCACAATATTTTTATCAATATTTTTTTGTTCTATACTAAATTGTGCTAAAATGGTCCGTATTCGAGAAATTTGACAAAATGTAAAAAAATAATTTTTCGTAAAAATTGAGGTCGATCAGCCACTGTCTTTGAAAAAGCAATGTAGTTTGTTTTGTTAATATTTTTTGTAGATATTTTTTAAGTTTATCCCTAGTTTTAATAGAATTAATTAATCCATTTGATATCCATGGCTTTATTTTTTCAAGGATTTTAATTTTAATATTCTTTAATTTTCTCTTGAAGCATTTTTATTATTTCATTTTACTATTTATTATTTCATCTTTACTTCTTATTATTTTATCCTTATCTTCATTAGTATTCTTTAGAAAATCAGTCAGTTCATAATTCCTACATTTTGCACAATGAAATTTCAGAATTTTAGTGCGTAGTGGTATACACCTAATTTCTGTGATTGATAATTCAGAACGTTGGTTGCAGTATAATTTTCTGCATCCATCACATGTAGAGCATGGATATTTTTGTTCTTTTGTAGGCTGATGAATAATCTCACACTGTGAGCATTTCATTGCCATTTTTCTTATTAAATCATTTTCTTATTTTATAAACTAAATGTGGGTACGCCACTGGATATTTTATTTGTATGATTAAGTTTATCTTTCCTCTTGCTAAGAGGTTATGGTCTTTAGGATAAAAAATCTTACAAACATTCTTACGAAATATTAATATTATGTTTGTTCCCCAAACAGAAAACATTAATTTGTAAAGTCCATTTGGGAGCACCGTCCCTGTTCCGGCTAACACACAACCTTCCTTCATGTTTAAAGCGAGACGATTTTCTACTATAAATTTCAACAGACTATATAGGGAGTGAATATTATTTAAAGTTTTTTTCTTTGTAATTACAGATTATCTGTCTGCGCAGTCAGGATTTAATCAGAGCGATGATGAACTTTTAAAAGAACATTTGTGTCTCAAGCAGTTCAACGATCTTCAAGAACTATCAAATCACGTGTCAGTTTACTTTAGTGAAAAACAATGTAAATGTGATGTTTGTTCCAAAGAATTTAATTCAGAATCTAATTTAAAGACATTCGAATGCGATATTTGTTCAAAAGAATTTAAACATAAGCGCAACTTAAAAGAGCATTTAATAATTCATACTAATGAAAGGCTATTCAAGTGTGACATTTGTTACAAAGAATTTAAACGTAAATGCAACTTGCAGAATCATTTAATGATTCACACCAATGAAAAGCCATTCAAATGTGACATTTGTTCTCGAAAATTTTATCAGAAATCTAACTTAAAGCAACATTTAATAATTCACTCTAGTGAAAAATCATTATTTAATTGCGACATGTGTTCCAAAAAATTTAAACATAAACGCAGCTTACAGGATCATTTAATTCATACTAATAAAAAGCAATTCAAGCAATTTAAATGTGGCATTTGTTCCAACGAATTTTATCATAAAGCTGACTTGAAACAACATTTAATAAATCACTCTAAAAAGAAGCCATTTTGTAACATTTGTTCCATAGAATTTAACGAAAAAAGCAGCTTACTGGATCATTTAATAATCCATTCTAATGAAAAGCAATTCAAGTGTGACATTTGTTATAAAAAATTTAAACATAAACGCTTTTTATATGATCATTTAATAATTCATACAAATGAAAAGCCATTCAAGTGTGACACTTGTTCCAAAGAATTTAATAATAAAAATAACTTAAAGCAACATTTAATGAGTCACTCTGATGAAAAGCCATTCAAGTGTAATATTTGTTCCAAAGAATATAAATATAAACAGAGTTTGCAGCTTCATGAAATAATTCATATTAATTAATGTCCATTCAAGTGCGACATTTGTTCCAAAGAATTTTATCGTAAATTTCACTACAACGCGGCTCTCCCGCATTTAACTAAGTTAGGCCCGGTACTTACAACAGCGGATAAAGGAAATTTATTTTGCGGAATTAATGGATTGGTCTAAATAAATTCAAACACCAGATAGCGCCATTTTCTTGCGAATGTTTTAACTTTCTGCGGCAGTGAACTCTATCTAACCTGGAACGATACCGCCATAGGCGATTAGTGAGGCAGGGTAACAACTTCCAAACCATTGTAACGTGCATTTTTAGCAGCTCAAATTACCTCAGTATATACCTATTCGTCATACCTTCTCTAAATTAACGGAAAAAAGGTAAACCGTTGTTTAGTGTTGATCTAAGTCAGTTGTATTTAATTCATCTTATCAATAGACAGGAGTAGGTAATTCATTCGCAGTACCTAAATTGTACAATAATCCTTTCTAATTGTAGTTTTGGACCCAACTGGCTGGTTACTATTATACAAATTCACTTAAAAGAAAACAATGTTTCGATGCGAGTTCATTTATATGGATTAAATTACCTCGAGAAAATTAATTATTAACGACCCAATAACAACGGATTTGTGTACTTTTGTTTTAAATTAATCATTTTTAATTTAATGTTATTGTATTGTAACCCATCCTGGGGTTTATTTGGCTGGGTAGCGGGTAGATTTTAGACAGTCGGAAACAGAGTTCTTTGGAAATAAAACTTTATTCTAACAATTTATATACAGACAACAATATTTACAATATGTACATGAAATTTTTCTGGCTAAATTTCGATTCGTCGTGTCTTCAAATGTTGTTCCCCAAGATATATTTCGTGCGTCGGTTCGGCGTAGCTTAGTGGTCCAGGATGGTGAGGCGAAGATGAGACAAGAGCTTAGGTTACCTTTACGGTGATGGAAGTCCCTCGAAGTCAGTACGTTCGTGGGAGAGATTTACGGGAATGGAAAACCTACAAAGTCAGTAATTTGTAGGTAATGGTCGGGAAGCCTACAGAGTCAATACCTCTAAAGTCAATACCTTAGTTCGACTGACGAGAATTAAATTCGGAGCTCTTTATATACTTGTCTCTGCTTGGTAAAAACGGCTGCATGCTGAAACATAGGCATCCCTAGAACGGTGTTACTGGGGAACATCGTATTGTATTAAAAAGAGATACAGGTCAAGTTGAAAGAGCAATTTTTAATAATCATCCTTTAGATTATCACAGAAAAATTCAATTATATTTTAATGCACTTGAATAGAGAGCTAAAATAGTTAAAACTGAGGGCGACGGTTCTTGTTTATTTAGATCATTTTCCCTGTCTCTTTGGAATGGAAAAATTGTTTTGTTTCTTTATTTTTGAAGAATATTGGTCAGAATTCGAAAGAATTGTCGTAAATCTAAGTGACTATACTTGTATGAAAATTTTAATACACAATACAGCTGATATTAGAGTTTGGGGCGATGCTATACATACCAAGGCTATTTCAGTAGCCTCGCTCGCACCGAAGTATTTACCTGTATAATGAAATAAATGAAAATGATGAAGACAGATACAACACATTTGAAGACCTGCAAAGAAAATGAAATGCCAATCAATTAAATGCAATACATTACATATTTTCATCTAATGTACCAGGAAATATTTCAGAAACGATTGACATATTAAAATCAATTGCAGTGTTATTTGTTGAGTTCTGTCCTTTGTTATAATGATTATATTCATTTTAGGTTAAATGTTAGAAATCAAACTACTTCGTCTCGTGGTAGGTTAACAACTGTTTATTTGACACTCGACATTCTTTGTCGTGACCTTCAGGATACCAACTGTCTTCTATACATCTGTATGCATAGTTGCATATTAATACATTATATGTATGCTTAGTTGCATACACTACATTAACAGACATATGTACTAATTCCGCTCACTATTCTGCAGTTCTTTCAATCCATTTCGAAACGCACCTTTTGCGACCAAAATTTTATGGTGATAGAATACAAGTTGATAGTGAAACAGAAACATCAAATACCATTATCGAAATTTCAAATTAAGCAAAACATAAATCATGAAAAATAAAAAAGAAAGTGTACTGCTAAAACGACAAGTAAAAGCAGTATCTATAAGGGTAATTTAAATATAGCTGTATATTTTAAAAAGAAGTAACCCTAACAAGTGATAAAATTAAAATTGAAAATAGTTCGTTCCTGCAAAGCCACAAATAATCTAATGAATTATCAATAAAACGTCCCAATGAAATTTCTGATTCGTTCATGAATGTGTCGACAGACTGTCTAAACATCTTTGTACAATTCATCAGCACAACCGCTTTTTTGACCGTTTCTTCTTGTTTGTGCAATTTGTTTATTATTATTTTAAGTGTAAAGCTACCATTTCGCAAGCAGAGACCGACTTCAGAACGCGCCGCAACAACAAGGGACACCAAAACTGTCTCTTCACGTCTGAACACATGTAATTATATGAAATACATTTCGGTAGAAGCGACCGACGACATCAGATTTAGTATGGCAATATTTGTCGCCTTACTTTTGTCTCGGTCTCGCGTCACTTTTCGTGCGTTGCTAAATGGTACCTTTAAGCTACTTGAATTTGTATTTCTTTTTTATTAAAGTTAATAATTTTTTTATTTTGTTCATATCTTGTGTACTTTTTATTTTTTGTACATTCAATTAAATCTTTCGAGACAGCTAAATAAATGTACTCATGATTTGTTTAAAATAAAGAACAGACGGCTGCAAGCCGCATTTTTTTTTTTTTTTATTAACTTTTCTACAAACTTTTACTTTTCTCCTAACTTTTATATTTTAGACTAATTATTTAAATATAACTAAAATAACGTTCATCTATTACTTTCCATTACCTCTTAATAAAATTATATTAAAAACAAACACAAAGGTTTTTTACTCTATCAACCGAAAAACAAATAATTTTAAAACTGAATAGCATATTTCATATTTGTAATAAATTAACTAAGCAAATGTTAATAAATAAGAACTTTTTGAGTCTAACATGCATCTATTTTAATAAAAACCAAGAATACAGATATCAAAAATCTTATTATCTTTAAAAACTGATGATTTCCAAAGTACAAATAATAGTTCTTGTTTATAATAAACAAACTTTTTTATGATAAACAAACTTTTTTCTTAACACTTTTTCGTAATAAAAAAATATGAGGAAAAGTTTAAAATTTTAATTTTTCGGTATTTTCGTTAGCAATAAATATCTATAAAAAATTGTTTCAAGTAAAATTTGTACGAAAAAGGTTAATCTTACGACTTTCAGAAAATATGGTTTTTGTTATTTATACTCGCAGAAGCAAATTGTTTAAATAAAAATTGTTTAAATAAAAATTATTTTTGATGTCATTCTCCATAAATCTTGTCCCATACATAATTTCTCTTAAATGAACCCGTATTCGAGAAATAAAACAAAAAGTGCTAACTTCGAATTAAAAAATAAAATTCAAATAAAAATTGTTTGCGATATCATTTTCCATAATTTTTGTTATATACATGATTTCTCTAAAATGGACCGTAATAAAAATATTTTAAAAAAAGTGTAAAATTTAAATTTTTCAGTATTTTCGTACTCTGTCAAAAATCTAATCAGTTCACTGCAGGCCATAATAAAGGTAATAGAAAATACTGTAACAACTTTTATCTGAACAATTTTCTTAAAAATTCAAATTTCACATTTTGTAAATTTTCTCGAATACGGGGACTGTTTTAGAAAAATTGTCTATGAGACAAAAATCATCGAGTATAATATAAGAAGTAACTTTTATTCGAACAATTTTCTTTTTCAAATGTAAATAACGGATATATTCTATAAAATATAAAAACGATCCTCCATAAAGTACTCCCTCAGATGTTCCGATTCTTCAGAAAATATAATAGAGAATAGTAAGTAAATAGCTACAAGTAAAAAAAATTTCCAAAGATTTAGTAAAAAAATTATAATAGTTTATAAAAAAATTGACTTAAAATTAAATAAACAATTGCAAATGTTATATAATTAATAGTTTAACAGAATTGCCTTAAAGTTCAATAACCGAATTTACATTATTTACTGGGCTACAAGCCGCAAAAGTTCGAAAAACTTTAAAAAAATCAATTTTTATAAACAAATATAAAAAACAAATTGACAATAGGTACGGAATTGACAAATGACTTATCTGAGAGATAATTTTATTGCCTACAAAAATGACTTGAATGTTTATTATCGTATCTCCAATAGTTTAAAAGTTATATCAACTTTTAAGTCAACAAATGGATCAGCTGCTGCAACTTTGATAGTACGTATATTTTCAAAGTTTAATAAAAAATGGAATAAAATTTTTTCCGTAATTTTAATGCACTAAGTCGTTTTTGGAATTTTTATTTCTTTCAGAAAAAAATAAACCAAAGTTGGGAATTTGTTTATAACAAATTGTTAACTTAATAAACAATGGAATTATTAATAAAAAAAAAAAATTTGCTGTCACTTTGTAGAGGACTGTCAATTATGATTAAAAAAACACATTTCTTAACTAATAATTTAAACAATAGATATATTTAAAAAACGATTATAAACAAAAGTAATTAAGAATTTTTTTTTTAAATCATAATTGGCAATTGTCTAGAAAGTTGTAAAAAAAAAATTTGAAAAAATTGAAATACTCCATTTGTTTATAAAAAATTTATAAACAAATGGAGGATTTTTTTTTTTAATTAATTAATAAATGTCTTTTCTCGACATGAAAACAGTAATAAATTGAAAAAAAAAATTTATAGTACCACTAAGACTTTTCTGTTTTTGTAAACTTTAAAAAATTATTATAAACAAAGTATTAAAATTTTTTAAACTTTTATGAAGCTATTTTGTTTTATATGTTATACCTATGTGAAAATAGTGACCTTCATCTCAATTAACGTTGCACACGCGTATCAGATTACGAAACACAATTAAGGACGGCCGCGTGTGTCAGCAAGTTCTAGTGAACAAAGAAAACACTTACAGTGCAAAATAGACAGAGACTATAAATAGGAGTAAAATAGAAAAGTAGTTAGTTGTTAATTAGATTTAAAACAAACTCATGTATTTTATAAAAGTAAAAATAAATCTTTTTTAAAAATCCTTTGAAAAAGTAGTGATTTAACATGTAGATATATAAAAAGAGCTCCACGAAGCAAAAAAAATTTACGGTAATTATTTAATATTTTTATCAATTTGTAATGATGAGAGAAATTCTAAAAATTTTGTTAATTAACAATCACCTACTTGGTTGGAAAATTAATTTTTATGAAAAATTCCAAAGGGAATGAATTCTTTTAAGTGTTTAGAATACACCGTAATTTTTTTGAATTTAATTTTATTAATATAAAAAAATTATTTTATATAACGTACTCGGTTTCGACGCCGTGCGCGCAACCTAAAAATGGCGCGCGGAAGGCTACTTTGAGCGTTGAATTAAAATTATAAATAATGAAGGTACAGTTCCGGGAGTCGGAACTTATTTATAGCAAATTTCTTCCTCTTTAAGGATCTTTTTTGAAAAATCCAAAAATATTTATAGTTTACAAACTAGGCGAAAAACCAAACACCATGTTTTTGAGGTGTTTAATTGTTTATAACTTTTGCAATTTTTTATGCACTGCAAAATTTTTCTTCACACATTGATCTAGACATTATTCCGAATCGAATGAGTTATTGAACATAATTTTCGTAATAGTATGTCCCAAAAACACGCTTTTGAACTTGTTGATTAGACTAATACAGATAGGAAAGTAAAAGACAATTTTTTCTGAAAAGAAAGTTTATATTTTTCTGAGTAAATAATAATTGAATTTTCATCTCGCTATGATATTATAAAGTCCTATAGGTATGGGTGATTCTCGGATAACTGTGATTTTTTATGTCCGGTGTTTTATTTATCGTTTAGCATAAGTTCCTCATCAAAAAGTTATTAATATTAAAAATTTAGAGATATTTTACAACCCACATTATGAATTAGATCATAAACCTTCGTAATTTTTTTTAAGCTGCATATAAATATACTCAAAATGTCAGTACCGTGGCATCTCTAATTCTCATTTTTGAAGTTAAATTTATACATTTTTATCAAAATTCATTTTTTAATATAAAATTTACCTGTTATACAAACTGCATTAAATGCAAACTGCATTAAATTTTATTGCAATTTTATACCAATTTTTCGATTGGTAAAAAAAAATAGTAATTTATATGTCGTGGAAATAATGTCAGTACCGTGGCATTAAAATTTTGTCACAGTTTTCGGTGTGTTGTAGCTGTATAAATAGAAAACAAAAACGCGTAAAACATAAGTTTTATAATATATTTTTAATTTTAGAAAACTTTAATTTGTCAAAATCACAGTTGCACGAGAATCGCCCATATATCTTCTCTAAAATTCTAACCACCCTAACTCTGTTAGTTTTAATAATGGCAATATATGCTAAAAATCATATTTATGTAAAACTATGGTTTACAATTTTTATTAATAACTTTTTTAAATAACCTACCGTTTTTAAATAACATTAAAACACTTTTTTTTTCCATTTGCCGCGGCCTGAATAAAACTTTTTTTTCACATATCGTTTTCAAATACTCGAAAAATACTTATATCAAAAATTCCTGTATTTACTCCAAAATTTTGATTTAAAGGTCTATTTGATTGGACCAAAAAGACCTTCCTTTCTTCTCTACCTTTAATTCTTCAATTTATATAAAATTTTTCCTTTGGTAATAAAGGCATATAACCAAACTAGACAATTTAAGTTGGTCAGTGTAGGAATAAAAGGCTTGAATAATAAAACCCTGATTTTATAATTATAAAACAAACAATGCCACCTAACAACTTTCATATATAAATAACTTTTTCCTTATTTTTTTTTTTATCAATGTGAACGTTTAAGTGCGATTTTAAATGCCCTTTTTGAGTAAATCGTTTACAACATATTTCACACTTGAATGGTCTTTCACCGGTGTGAATTTTTAAGTGACGATTTAAACTACCTTTCTCTATAAACTGTATCGAACATGTTTCACATTTGAATAGTTTTTGTCCAGTGTGAATTTTTAAGTGATCATTTAAACTGCTTTTCCGTGTAAACCGTTTCGAACATATTTCACATTTAAACGGTTTTTCTTCAGTGTGTGTGTTTAAGTGCTTTTTTAAATCGCTTTTCTGGTTAAACTGTTTCGAACATATTTCACACTTAAACGGTTTTTCTTTATTGTGAGAAATTAAGTGGTAATTTAAATTAGATTTTTGTGTAAACTGTTTTGAACATATTTCACATTTGAACGGTTTTTCTCCCGTGTGCGTGTGTATGTGCTTTTTTAAATCGCTTTTCTGGATAAAACGTTTCGAACACATCTCACATTTAAACGGTTTTTCTCCATTGTGAGTTGTTAAGTGATAATTAAAATAAGATTTCTTTGCATATCGTTTCGAACATATTTCACACTTGAACGGCTTTTCTTCATTGTGAGCACTTAGGTGATAATTTAAATTAGATTTCTGGGTAAACTGTTTCGAACATATTTCACATTTAAACGGTTTTTCTCCTGTATGGAATTGTAAGTGTAATTTTAAAGATCCTTTTCGTGTAAACCGTTTCGGACACATTTCACAATTGAACGGTTTTTCTGTGGCGTGACTTCTTAAGTGCATTTCCAAATTATTTTTATTGGCAAACTGTTTTAAACATATATCGCACTTGAACAAGTTTTTACCGATGTGTATTTTCAAATGATTATTTAAATTTCTTTCGGAAGGGAATATTTTAGGACAAAATTCGCATTGAAAAAGTTTTTCATTAGAATGGAATATAGTATGTAAACGGTTTCTATACCGACAAAATTTCGTTACTTTCTTAACATAATGAAAAACAATAAAATGAGACAGAAACTGTGACTTTGTAAGAAAAAATTGGCCGCAATAATAACAAGTTTTGTAATAGCTTCCAGTTTGGGCATTGAACAGCTTTTTTCTAGTTGACCTGAAAGCTAAAAACGAAAAGTATATTAATTTTATTGCAACATAAAAATATAAGGATTTAAGACCAATTAACTTTTTACCAGTTAATAATAATAATAATAATAATAATAATAATAGTATATTATTAAACGAGCAAATAATGGCCATAAATTGCGAGTCCACGACTATTATGGTTTCTTTATTAAATAAAAGTTAAGTGTAGAATGGAAAGTTTTTATTAAACTAACTAACTGTTGTTTTTTTGACTTCGATTTTTTTTTCGTTTTTTTTTTTTTCGATTTTTTTTTCGTTTTTTTTTTTTCGATTTGTCTATTTTTTTATTTTTTTCGATTTTTGATTTTTTTTTTTCGATTTTTTTTTTCGATTTTTTTTTTTCGATTTTTTTTTTTTCGATTTTTTTCGATTTTTTTTTCGATTTTTGATTTTTTTCGATTTTTTTTTCGATTCGATAATCTATAAAGAATATTTTCATATCAGTTTAGTCACCCGAGTGAATAATGGCCATAAATTGTGAGTCTAATACTATACTTTGTCCACGACCATTATGGTTTCTTTATAAAATAAAAGTTAAGTGTAGAATGGAGTTTTTATTAAACATAGGTAACTGTTGTTTTTTCGACTTTTCGATTTTTCGTTTTTATCGATTTATCGATTTTTCGATTTTTTTTTTTGAATTTTCGATTTTTTTTTTTTTTCGATTTTTCGTTTTTTTTTTATTTTTCGATTTTTTTCGATTTTTCGATTTTTTTCAGTTTAGACATACGTGCTGTCGTGACGCCATACCGTGACTAATGGATCATTATTCACTAGTGAATAATATGTATTATTATTCTTAAGGAAGTACAAGTATAATGAATGTTTTATAGAACAGTCGTGGACAAATGTCTTTATTACCATATAATAGAAAGAAAAATTACATGATTGTATAATAATTAGAGCGAGATTCAGTTTGTATATGTAATACTTATACAATATGAAGAAGTATTAATTTATCAGTTAACATCTTAGATAAAAGAGACCGGAGATGTAACATTGCACACTGCGCATGTTGTCCGTTTCTCCCTCACGTAACCCACCAATTGAAATTCATTATTTCTACGACGCCACCCGAATTGCTCCGAAATAGTCATTTCTATTCTACGCTCACCTCCCTGAGTTTAATTACCATTGACATTGACCGCTGTTTTTTGAATTGTATGTTGATGTTATTAACAATTTAAAGTGTTCTACCTATTCAGTTTTAGGTTCAAAATGCCACGATGTATCGTGAAAAATTGTATATACCTATAATAAAAGTGCCAATGTTATAAAAGATAAGAAATATGTTCGTTTTCACCGGTAAATATTTATTATTAATATTTTGACATAACCGCCATGCTCCTTTGTTGAATTAGTCAGATCCGCATTAAGGTATTTCTCCAAATATTTCGTATCGAATATTTTAGAAAACATATTTTATAGTAGGTACTTACTTATAGTTATAAATAAACCAAAGGACAAAATTTTGAACATTTAATTGAGTTTTACCGAAGGTAGGTAGTAAGTCTTTTTTGGTGCGTAAAATAAGAAGTAAAGTAGCATATTTACTAACGAAATCTTGTTTTAAAAATATAGATTTATAAGAATATTTAATAAAGGTAGTTTTTAGCCCTTTTTGGTACATACATAAGAAGTAAACAAGCATAGTTGCTAAAGAAATTTTGGTTTTAAAAAAGTAGTTTTATAAGAATATTAAATAAAATACAGGATAATATACAAAAAATTTAAAAGTTCATCCTATTTTCAGTCAAAACTGAAATTAATTTTGTGCCTATTAGTCTTAAAACCAAGTAAAACTTTCAATATGACATATAAGCTAAAAATAATAATATTATAGTTACGAGGGGTAGGTCGAAAATATTGTTAATAAAGTGTTACATTATAAAATTTAAAAATCGAGATCAAAAAATAAGAATCACTAAATTTTGAAGATAAATACTCGGATAAAAGAAAGCGACTGACGCCTTTTATTAGATTTAAATTTTAAAATATTTTTGGTTTCAGAGTATGCATTCCTAAAATTGTATGTGACACATACTCTATATTTTTTAGTATTCCAAAAGAAAAAAGTTTAAGAGATAAATGGATACTTGCAATAAATGTTAATAAAGAAGATGTTTTTAGCACTTCCCGTGTATGCCACTACAATTTTAGTGATGATTCATTTGATTATAAAAAATCTCCCTTTGCTCTACATTTGAAAAAAATTGCTATACCCAATCAGGTAATTTTTAATAAATATGTATTAATCATGGAATTATTTTTAATTAGGTGCTTATTCAAAATATTTCAATTTAATATTTATTAATTTGAAAGCTTATAGAACTGCCTCCAAAATCAAAACCTAGCTTGGGATATTATCACCAAAAAACCCCCCCTCGATCTGCTGAACGAAAGAAATATAAAGTAAGCTATATTGAATTATGTTATTTGGCAAATCTCGTTTATTTCTAAATAATCGTAAAGAGTGAAAGAACATATTGTTTTCTTCAAACTCTCAAACTAGCTTGGAATATTATCACGAAAAAACACCACCTCAATCTCCTGAACGAAAGAAACAGAAGGTAAGTAATAGTAAATTATGTTGTCATTTGGTAAATATCGTGTATTTCTGAATAATCTTAAAAAGTAACAGAACATACTTTTTACTCTCTCTGCATCTTTCACTATCTCTGCATCTCTCTCTCTATCTATCTCCCTATCTCTCTTTATCTCTCTTTATCTCTTTCTATCTCTCTCTTTATCTCTCTCTTTATCTCTCTCTCTCTCTATCTCTCTTTCTCTCTTTGGTTTTATAACTTGCTTAATTTTTTTGTATTTACTATTTATTTATTGTTTTACTTATTTTTTTATATAAATAATACAATAAACAACATAATAATACATTTTGAGTTTGATTTCTGGACCCTTTTCTCTCTTATTACGACACCCAAAAATATATCTTTACTTTTGCATCACTTTTTCACATAAGTCTGTAGGAAAGATAACGTCTAAACGTATATAATATACCCTTATCTACAGTCTATAGTGTTGTCGCAACTCAATTTTTAATATGTATTAGCCTTAGAAAAAAACATGTTCAGCTCACAAGGAATCCTCATTTCTTACTCTTCCTATTTACAATATTCTCCTGCTGCACATGCTGCAAATATAATACTGGTAGACAATGAGTACCATTTTTGCTCATAAACGATATTATATTTTGACATTTTATTGTAGTATCTTGTGGAAAAATTAAACGATAACGAAATATTCTATAAAAGAACTTTTGTTTTCTATTATAGAATATTTCGTTAGCATTTAGTCACTACGGACATTGCCGCAAGAGACTAGAATAAAATATCGTTGCTTCTGTTTAATATTAATAAAATCACATTAATTTTATTTCATAATAAAACATTCCATTTAAACATCTTTTAAGTATATCTAATAGTTCATCGTGTTTTTAATAAACAAAGTCCGCCCCTGTCACAGACTTCGAATCTCCTCCCAGTTCCCCCACTCCGTTAACCTTTCTTTAGAAATTGGCAACATTCGCGCAGCACAAATACCGGTATATGTAACATCTCTGGTCTCTTTTATCTAAGGTTAACATACATGTTCTATTCCATCTAACCCGAAATCAAAGGCAGCAAATAAAACAATAAATAAATAATTACATTAAATTAATAGAGAGGAATAAAAGTATACACAGAAAAACGCTATTATATTTGCAAGAATAGTCTTTTATTTAAAAACGTTCCCTTTACTTCAATTAAAGTACATATACAATCAACAAAATATTCTTCAACTAATTTGAGAAGTATGTTTATTTTAACTATAGAATAATTTTTAAGTGGTAAGCATAAATATAATTACGTAAAAAAATAATAAAGTTATTCAAATGGTAAGACACTAATTTGACACAACAACATTTAATACTTTCTTCAAAATCAAAAGTTATTTGAGTCACATACTGGTAGACTGTCCACAATATGAAGAAGTACGCAAAGCCTTGGATTGGAAAACTCTTTGAAAGATATCCTTGGAGTCCCCGAACAGTACCCAAGACTGATAAACTGTCTGCAGCATACCAACTTGTATAATTTAATTTAATTTTTTAGGAAGTTGATATTATTAGAAAGTTAATATGTATCTTGTAAATTATAGTTTATTATATTTCATTGTATCGTGTCAATAACCATAGCTGTTGAGACACGTTAATTTTTAAATAAAAAAAAAAGTTATTTGATTGAATGAAAATCTCTACTCAAGAAAACAATATAACTAAATGATATAATTATAGTTTATAATCAATAATTAGTAATTATAATATTGTTTTGCAAAAAAATAAATATATTCCTTTAATTTCAGTTGAAATTCGATCTAATTTAAAGTATGGTATGTTCAAATATTTGTATTTTTATACCAAATTGAGAAGTTTTAAATATAATTATATATTTTGTCAATGCAATTATAGTATACAACCTTCAATAACTCTTATTGTTGGGACAATACCGTTCCGTCATTTCGGCGGGGTGCTTGCGAATACTTTATGCAGTTTTCCAGCTTGCAACTTAGAGACAAAGGGTTAGATGCAGTTGTTGTTAGATCCATGTGTGATTTTAAGTGGCGGATATTTGTAAGTTAAAATGAATATAAATTAACTTTTAAATGCCTGGCAAATGGATGAACTAGTTCCAATTTTTTTAGGTAAGTACATTTCTCGTTTATAGGTATCATGTGAATACTTTCAACGCCCTAGCTTCCATCGCAGTTGTTTTCAGAATTACTTTTAGGTAGGTACCTATCGTTTGTTCGAAAGTCGGCATTATAGGTAGATACCTACCTACCTACCTACCTACCTAATAATGATAATGACATTTTCTTCTGTTCTTTTGTCTAATTAAAAAAATAGGATTAAATCGCTTTTTTAGATCTAACTTAACTAAGAACACTCGGTATTTAGTTTTTTAAAAAGATTTATTTAATTTAAAGTACAACTTATCATAGCAAGAACAGATTCTAAACTGAATATCAAGAAAGGAAATATAATATAACAGGTGGCATTACACCTAAGGTGGAATGACACAAACTAATCTAATGCAAAGTCAGCTATTGCAAGGTTCATCCACGAGGTTGCCGACTCAGGGTTATTGACTCTATAACTCTACCCTTGTTAAAATGAGGCTTCTTGCGGAAGCCGAATATGTCCTTCTTCAGGGGTTTGGTCCGGTGGGGATTTTTCCTTCTTTTTCTTAGGCATCTTCTTGTGGATAATAAAAATAATTGTTACTGCTACACGGAAAAAATGTGACTAGAAAATTTTACTACAATATTGTAGTAGTAGTAGACTTGTAGAAAAATACTTAACAATTTGTAGAAAATTTTACTACAATTTATAGTTAAAAACTATTAATTATTGTAGCAATTGAATTGTCGAATAAAATGCTACAATAGGAAAGAAGTCCACAATGTTTAGTATATTTTACTATTGTTTGTAGAAGTAGAAATTTATTACAATTATCGTAATTACTACTACTAACTTCTGTAAAAATTTGTACAAATATTAATAATTATCTCTACAAAAAATAGTAATTTTCTCTACAAAAAATTAATACTTTACATCCCTTCTTCAAAAATATTCTATAATATTGTAGAAATTCTAAGTCATGTGAACAAAACAGAATTCTGCTATTGGCCAACGTTTTCTGACGTCGATCATAAACCTATAGAGTACCTATAACACATTATTATATTATAAGCACCGATGCGTTTGAGAAAATTTTAATAATAAATTCTATTGGTGATAAGTACATTTATTATTGTTTCTGAATAATTTACCTTTAGATAACTAATTTAAATAACCTTAGTAGATTATTTTAAAAAAATAGTTGTGGATAACGATCGAATGTTGTGCCCAACGATCGAATGTTGTGCCAAGTTCAATGATGTTTTTTCGTCTTAATTGTGACATACCTACTTTCTCATTTTTGTTAGTTATCTGACTTAGTCATTTAATATCCAAATCAGTATAAAGGTGATAAATATCCCCGTTTTAAGGGTATGAACAATTCAATTGGTATTAATTTTTATTTCATATTTTTCAGGTGCAGAAAAGCCAACTGAGACTGAGGGCGCTATTATTACTGTTATTTATTACATAATGTAATTAAGAATTTGTATCTTTTATATTAAAACAATAAATTGAATATTTTATTCTAGGTTATAATTATAATAATTATGGAATACTACTACAAATTTTATTAAAAATTACTATAATTTGTATGAATTTTTACTATTTATTGTGTAAAATTTTCGTATTTATTTTCATAAAACGCAATACATTTTTAATATAAATTCATACAATGAATAGCAAAAATTATAACAATTTGTAGAACAATTCTTATGATGCATTTGGATCTTTTTACTAAATATTGTAGATAATAACTCTACAATACATTCTCTACAAATATTTGGAAATTTTTACTACAAATTGTCCCTGTCCCTATATGTACTATTTATTGTAGAGAAAAAATCTACAATTGTAGAAATTTGTTCTACAATTTTTTTTCCGTGTACTCCATGCACTAGGAATATGATACTTAAAATTTTCGTTTATTATAGGTATTGGTCCATTTGAACTGATTTCTTTTAGTTTTAAACTTTTTAAATTTAATTTCATTGGTAACAGATTTATTTTTTCAAAATACAATTTTGGTTTATTTATTATAATTGGTTGTCCAAATGATTTTTCTTGAAAGGTTAATTCGTGATTTTTAAATATTATATTACATGGTGAATTATCAATTAAAAATATTCCAGATAGGATTTTAATTTCGGTTCCTTGCAAGCATTGTATTGATAATTTTTCTTCTCGAGGAAATATTGCCAAAAATTGATTTGTTTCTGGTATAACTTCTATATGATTTTTAGAAATATCTACCTTAACATATAGACTGGCTAGAATTTCCTTTTAGTAAAATTTCTTTTTCGCATAATTGTTCATTATTATTTTGTAAATGGCTAGAACATTGGAATTTTTTAGCGCGTGTGCAAATATCGTTTAGAGGCTTTATTTGATTTCCAGATTTTAATAAATATTTTGTGTTTGGCATAATTATAACAAATTCTGATTCAAATTTAGTGGTAATTGGCAGTAAATAATATAGTTCGAATTCTGTTTCAAAATCAATAGGAATTGATAGAAAATATTGTATTTGATTTTTTTCTAATTTACAGTTAACCTCTATAAGATTGATTCAAAATTTAAAATATTTTCATATTTTACTTCTAATTATAGCCTAAATGAGAAGAAATCTTTTTTAATTCTAAAAATAGCTCATGTGATTTTATGATACTAGGGTGAATGGTTTTCAGTTTACAAAATGTTATGGAATTTTCTACGTTTTCCATTATGTCCACGATTAAATCATAAATTATCAATAATTCGTTAAATAAGTCTTTTAAGTAAATTATATTTTCAAATTTTGCTTGAAAATCTACAATATCTCTAATTTCTAGTATTTTAGATTTGAGATTAATTTCATTTTTTTGGATATCTTGAATTGTTTGATTAAAATTATTTATTATCTGGCTACTGACAGAATATTGCATTTTTAATTGGTTCTGTAAATTAGCTTGGGAGTCTAAATTTCCGATAATGGCTTTAAGAACTGATCCAAACCCATTTATTAAACCTCTTTGATTTTTTTCTAAAAGTGAGTGAATATTAAGATTGTTAAATTTTTCTTCTATATTAGTTTTAAGATAAACTATATATATATATAATATTAACGAAATTCTTTCTCAGTTTCTATACTGAAGAATGTATTATTTGAAATATTATTTTTAAAATAGTTAAATTGTATGTTTAAATTATTGTATTCTTGCAATAGCGGGTTTAAATCGTCAAAATGCACGAATTTTTGAAGTTTGGCAGGACCTAGATTAATTGGTAGGATTGTAACGCACCTGAAATAAAAGTATAAGGTATTCTTTTAGGACGTTTAATATTTGATAAATGAATATCTTCGGCAGTATTTTTATGTCGTGATAATTTTAGCAGTATTTCTTTCTAGATTTGTATCTTTAATTTCTTCAGCTTGATATTTATTTTTTGTTTTACTTTGTTTTTGTCTGTTACGAACAAATACTTTAGAAGGAATTTCATCGGCTAACTTTTCTCGCTTTTCATTAGCTTTGGTAATAACTTTTTCTTTGGTTTCTTGTATATTTTTATTTAATTGTGAATATAATATTTTCATTTTTTCTTTGTGATCAGAAATATAATTATTTATTAATTGTTGCTCTATATCTAAATCGAAAACGGAATTATTTTCTAAATGACCTGTAGTAATTTCATAAAGTTTTAATTTTGTTACAGAGTGAATGCTATTATTATACGCTAAAAGTGCGTAATTAACTTTTTGTTCTATAGGTTCAGTTTTATATTCGTTTTGGTTATTTAGTAATCTAATATGTTCAATAATAGAAGAATGGAATCTTTCAGCGATGCCGTTGGATTCTGGATGCTGTGAGCTAATGAAATTAATTTTTACTTTGTGAAGATTTAATAGATCTATTACAAGTGAATTTTTTAATTCTGTACCGTTATCAGAAATTATTTGTTCTGGTATACAGTAATGAGTAAAATATTTAATTAGGCTATTGACTACTTCGATTCCTTTTGCGGAATTAATTTTGTATGATTGACCATACTTTGAAAATGAGTCTATTATAGTTAAAAATTTATTATTTTCTAATGTTATTGTATCTATAAATGTAATATTTGGAAAGGTTTAATCGCTGTAGGAGTAATATTATAGATAGGTTTAATAGGTTTTCTATCGTATTTTGTTAATTGACATATTTCACAGCTGTTAATGTAGGTTTGAATTGATGCTCTTTGATTAGGCCAATAATATAATGTTTTAATTCTATTTTCTGTTTCATCTATACCTCTATGATTTTGTTTTCCTTCGTGATAATTTTTTATTACATCTTCAACTTCATTTAATGAGACATCAATAAATTTTTTGGAACATTTAATAAATGAAATTTGGGAATTTTTGAAAAACTGTTGTACAACAACGCTAAATTTTTCATATAGCGGATCTTCAAAATAGATATATTCTTTTACAAATTTGATAACATCATTTTCAAAATTATTTTCTGAGAATTGTACAAGAATTCGTTGTTTGTTTTCATAGGATTTTATAATAGTAGGAGTGGTAGGAGCAAAATTGACTTCGGATATTACTATTTGATTTTTTCGACATTTACCGCGCAATCCGCGATAGGTATGCCTGGTATCGGGTTCTCTACATTAGTGTGAATAGTATCGTTTTCATCTTCGATGTTATTATTTATATCATCAGGTTTTACTACAAGAGATTCTGTTTCATTATTTAATTTAGGACATTGAAGTTTGTTATTAAAGTTTTCCACATATTCGAAAATTTCTGTAGAAGTACTAGGTTTTGAATTAGTTATTGTTTCGTTTACATTAAGTTCTATTCTAGATAAAGCATCACTATTTGTATTTAAGTTTGGGTATGTTGTTTGTTCGTATTCATCGAACCTTTCAACTTTTGAAATATCGAATTTAAATTTGTCTTTGTAAATTTTATTTCGATTTGGGTACGTTGGTTGTTCGTATTCATCGAACATTTCAACTTTTAAATTATCAAATTTTAATTTGTCTGTAAACATATTTAAGTCTGGGTATGTTGTTTGTTCGTATTCAGCGAACGTTGCAACTTCTATACTTGGACTTAGGTCAACTTTAAAATAGGATTCAGATGAATTTAAGATGGTACATATAGCTGTACTACCTTCTACTTTTGTTAAACATTCAGGAATTTCTAATTTATCAATTTTTGTATACGGTATTATTACGTCACCGTTTTTAACATTACTTATATTTAATTTAATAATTTGTTCTGTTCGTGGTGGCACTACTATACAATTCGTGCACTCACTATTTATCTTAAAATAATTTATTTTGATTTGACTGTAAGGGGTAATCAATAAGTCGTTTATTAGGTCAATTTTTGCATTTAATTTTTTGAGATTATCTAACCCTAATAAACAGTCAAAGTGATTATGAAACTTAAAAATACAATATTCTAAATTAAATGATTTATTATGTTTAAATATTTTTGAGGATGGAATACTGTACAATAATTTTCTTGTTTCGTTCCTAAAGCAGTAGAAACTTGGAATGGTTTGCGTATAAGGGATGTTTTAAAATATTTGTCAGCGATTTCTGGCACTACAAAGGATTTTGTACTGGCAGCATCAATTAGGACTCTTAAATTATTTTCTGGGAATATTATGTACGGTAATTCACTCTCACTGTTAGTTAAATTTAGTAATTCGACTTGTTTTATTTGTTTTGCGATGCATTTTCTCCTAAAAAATCATCATTAATATTTTCATTGGGACATTGTGTATTATCTAAGTCATGTAGTTCTTTAGAAATAAAATTTTTCCTTTGATTTGCAAAAGAATTTTGGTTTTGAGAATAATTGCGATTTTGGAAATTTCTTGTAGGTCTAAAGGAATTTGAAGTATTTATACTCATGGGTGTTGGATTTTGGAATTTTTGATTCGGATTAGGTCTGAAAACATTCGTATTTGGACCTCTATTTGTACTAGGTTGATTTCGAGGCACTAAACCTACATTTCTATTTAATTGTTGATAATTTTGAGATGAATTTGGCATTTCTGGTTGCCAGTTTATTGATTGATTATTTTGAAAATGTTGTCTATTTCTAAGTAAATGATTATTTTGGTAATTATGATTAATATTTTTATATCTTGGACTATAATTACTATTATTATAAGGTCCAATTTCAATTTGAAAATCATTCGTTAATGTATTCAAAGCAGAATTTAAATCTAAAGGGTTTTTTGTTCGCATTAATGTACCTAATGGTTTTTTTAGTCCGCGTAACAATATTCTGAGAGCCTGATTTCTAAAATAATTTCCTAAAACATTTTGTTAATTTTCGTTAGAACAAGTCATTAATAAGGTTATTTGGATATTTAAAAGTTGCTATATTTTGTTGAAGAATTGGAAAGGAGAATCGTTACCCTGTTGTAATGCTGAAATTTATAAGCTTAAGGTATAAATATCTCTTTTATCTGCATATGTATTCAATAAAGCAGCTTTTAAATTTTCCCAATTTCTTATCGTACAAGACGATATATTTTTAGCAGCTTCACCTTTTACTTTCGCTAAAATACTAGACATTAAATACTCATTTTGAAAATCGTTTATATCTACAGTATTATAAAATTTCCTAACTAATTTTTCGCTTACTTCTATAAATCTAGGAAGCAAGGCGGGATCACCATAAAAATCTGGCATCATATCTAAATATTTATCTTTTAATTCTGGAATTGTTGGAGCCATTTTAAATTTATTATTTGAAATTAAAATATTTGAAATGTCTAAATTTGTTTTGTTTAAATTTGAGTCAGAATCTGTATCTAAATCAGAATTGTCTGAACTTTCAGAATTGATAATTAAAGGTTGCTCTCTAAACGACATATGAAACACTTACAGTAAAAGTAGTTTCCACTCCATCTATTCGATTTCCGTCGTCAGCCAAGGACTGGACCGTGTAGACTCTTCAATGTTCACTTGAATGTCTTTCTTAACTCGAATAGCGTTCTTCACGTTAGGCTACTCAATTCACCCAACTGGAAAACTTCTTAAACACGTTTTAAAGTTCAAAATGGTCAAAAAATCGTAGAAACTAACCAGGAATTATGTGCACTAAACCCATTTGACCATCCTACTGACTGCGCCACTTAACTAAGTACACTCGGTATTTAGTATTTTAAAAAGATTTATTTAATTTAAAGTACAACTTCAAAGTCAGCAATTCCAAGGTTCATTCACGAGGTTGCCAACTCAGGGTTATTGACTCTATAACTCTATGCATAATTTTTTAAACTGATGTAGGTGTAATGTGTAGTTTCAAGTTTTTAAGTTTATAAGGTCTGTTTCGGAAGCGGTCCCAACGGTTTGATAATTGTAAGAAGGATGCGCAAACTTAACGAATGCCAAAAACAGGATTTTACATGCTCTATATAGTTGTAAAACGTTGGAACCGCTGCTGCACCAAAACTATACTAACGTCATTTTTTTTTATTTTGCCGGAGAAAAACATTTTATAAAAAAAAATCGCACATAGTTGACTAAAACCGTATTCCCAAATTAAAAAAAAGAAAAACATCGTATAACGGGCTATCCTAACTTTTTAAATTCTATGATGTAGCATGAAAAAATATTTGATACAGTGTGATCAAAAATTCAGGTGTTGTATCATGAAAAAAATATTTGATACAGTGTGATCAAAAATTCAGGTGAATTTCAAATTTTTGATCACTCTGTATCATTTTTTTTATACCACTGTATACATCTTGAAAAGTTAGGGTACGAATCATGTAAACCATTTTTTCTCGATTTTTAACAGTTTTGCTACCACAGCCACCTAAACTAAAAAGGAAATTTGATTTTCAGGTAAATGTAGGTCACGTACCTACACACATGAAGACAGTTTAATACACCGTTGAAATCAGCGCAAGTCGAGAGGATTACAAAAATGTAAAAATACAAAATCTAGGGTATTCGCTTTAAAATGACGAAATTTGGAAATCTCTTCTGATTATCCAAAATATATTAGAAAGAGAGAGATCATCCCCGAAAACCTCTCGTTTTAAATTTTCAGACTTCAACTCCATCTATAGTTTCCCCAAAACGATAGGAACTCATCGTAAATCATCCTGTATATTAATTAAAGGTTGGTTTTGGCTTTAGTTTTTGTTTTCGTTTGTTTTTTTTTTTTTTTTCATATAATAAAACTAGTTTTCAAATAATAAAATTTGTTTTATTTCTGTAGTTATAGTCTATTTTATGTATGAGAGAGTATTAAAATAATAAAGCGTTCGTAATCCATAGGCATACCACTTCTTTTAGTAGACAGTTAAAATATTTTTTGAAGTTATTCCTCGAGTATACACTCATATTTTCACCTAATTAACCTGCTTATAACTTCTAAACAGCTGAAGGTAAAAAAGTGCAATTTTTTCTAAAATGTTTTATTTTTCCACAAGGTATGTTAAGAACATTGTGTCAAATGGGTTATGTAGGTATAAGGGTTTAAACTTTGACTTTTAAACAACGTTACGTTCATAAATAATAATTTTAATATAAAAACTACTTCTTACCTACAAATCCAAATCAGAATCGAAATCAGAAGATGAACTGTCGCAACCAATATTTACAATGAGTGGCTCGATCATTTCATCAGTAATATTGTCCAACTTCCGCATTTTCTCTTCTTCTTTAATCGTATGATTTACTGCCTTTTCCCAGTTTTCAGGCTTCACATCATTTACAGCCTCCAAAAACAACTGTTTAACATCACTCATTTTAAAAGAATTATTTTAACAGTTAATGAAAAAACATTAATATTTAATTGTTTTAAACCATTTACAGACAAACATTTATGTAAAAGTGTTGATGACACAGTGGAATTAGTAGTACGCTTGGTGTTGGGAAATCTATGATTTACAGAGTTGTTAAAGAAGAGAAATGTGGCGAGTTTCAAACAGCACGTAAAGCTCCAGGAAAACCAAAATTTCAATTATAAAATCTTTTGATAGAAAGACTTCGAAGGAAAGTGCATGCGTTCTTCTTTAGAAAAGAATTTCCGACAGTAGACAAAGTTCTTGCCACGGTTCGAGATGATAAGGATTACCCTGAAATGAGTCGAAGCACACTATGGAAACTTTTAAAAGAGATAGATTTTCTATGGAAAAAGCATTCCAGAAAGTCTATTTCAATAGAAAGAAGCGATATTGTAGTATGGACAAGAAATTACCTAAGGAAAATAAAAGAAATGAGAAACCAAAGAAGACATATATTTTATTTAGATGAAACATGGATCAACGAGGGACATAAACCAAATAAATTTTGGCAAGATGAAACTGTTACAAGTCGAAGACAGGCTTTTTTAAATAATTTATCTACTGGTTTAAATCCACCATCAGGAAAGGGGCGCAGACTAATAATAGTACAGGTAGTTCAAACGGTTTTGTTAAAGGTGGTTTATTGACTTTTGAATCTACTCGTACCGGTGGCTACCATGAGGGCATGAATGCTGATGTCTTTAAAGAGTGGTTCGAATTATATATCTTCTTCCTCAGAACTGTATAATAGTAATGGATAATGCAAGTAATCACTCGAGACTTATAGAAAAAATGCCCACAACCAAGTGGTTAAAAAAAGATTTACAGAATTGGCTAAATTCAAAGAATATTAAGTTCCATCCCGGTTCTGTGAGAAAAGAACTGTATCATTTGTGTTCCCTTCATAAAGAGAAATAAAAAAAAATGAAATAGATGAAATTGCAAAAAATCGTGGGATGACGGTGGTTAGATCACCACCATATCATTGCGAAGTAAACCCGATTGAACTGATATGGGCACAGATAAAGGGAGAAATTTCAAGAAAAAATAATTCTTTTAAAATGAGTGATGCTAAACAGTTGTTTTTTGAGGCTGTAAATAATATGAATCCTGAAAACTGGGAAAAGACAGTAAATCATACGATTAAAGAAGAAGAGAAAATGTGGAAGTTGGACAATATTACTGATGAAATGATCGAGCCACTTATTGTAAATATTGGTTGCGACAGTTCATCTTCTGATCTCGATTCTGATTTGGATTTGTAGGTAAGAAGTAGTTTTTATATTAAAATTATTATTTATGAACGTAACGTTGTTTAAAAGTCAAAGTTTAAACCCTTATACCTACATAACCCGTTTGACACAATGTTCTTAACATACCTTGTGGAAAAATAAAACATTTTAGAAAAAATTGCACTTTTTACCTTCAGCTGTTTAGAAGTTATAAGCAGGTTAATTAGGTGAAAATATAAGTGTATACTCGAGGAATAACTTCAAAAAATATTTTAATTGTCTACTAAAAGAAGTGATACGCCTATGGATTACGAACGCTTTATTATTTTAATACTCTCTCATACATAAAAATAGACTATAAGTTTTGCATTAGAAATGCTGTTTTATTACTCTCTCTTACATAAAAATAGACTATAATTGGTGGTTGACAATAATAATTAATAAATTAATGAAATATATTGAACCACCCATATTAAATGTTTTTTAAAATAAATGTTGTAGATAAGATTTGAAATAAAACCATCAGGTGTTTTTGAAAAAATATATTTAAATAACGATTCGGGAAAGACTGTTTTCAAATTTAAAAATAACATACATTAACCATTTTTTGCAATGAAAACAGGTATATTCGTTTTTTCGAAATGTTGCTTAAATATATTTCCAAAAACAACCTGGAGATTTTATTCCAAATAATATCTACAAAATTTGTTTTAAATTAAGTCGAAATTAGGTATAACTGCTTCAATAATAATTCCATAATTTATTAAATGAAAAGGTGTAATTAAATGGAAAAAAATATTTTTTTAATTTAATGTGAATTATTCGTGTTTCAAGTGAAATTATTATTTAAACCAGTAAGAAGTAATATAAAATATTGTTCTAATAATTATAGTGATATTTTGAATTAAAAAAATCTAAAAATTAAATAAATGGTATACGTATTTGATTCGATAATACTTAAGTTCTTTTCTTACACAACGCTTTAGTTTATTCAATAATGCAATAATTATACCAAAAATATAATACTTCACCCAAATTATATTATATTCTGTCGCAAAGAAAAAAATGTTTAAACCAACAATAGATTCCATTAAAATAAAAGAAAACTCTTGTCGACATCCAAACAAAAACTATTTTATTGATAACCAATGAGATCTTATTCTTATTACAATTATACAGGGTGTTAAAAAAAAGTGTCACAAAATGAAATAATGAATAGTATGACCCAAAATAAGCAGAAAAGTCTTAATAAATATATGACCGCAAATTAACGGTTTCGGAGATACGGACCATTTTGTGTTTATAACAATTTTTTATTATTATAAAAAAACAATGATATTTATAAACAATCAATAACAACATAGAGTTAAATGAGATGTTCAAAGTGCCCTCCCTCCATTTCAATGCATTGCCATTTGCACGACCGTACATAAAATGCATGTCAGCTAATTCAATATTAGTGTAAACAGGCATAACGAAAATTTATAAAATTATTCACCCACAACAAAATAATAACTGCAAATAGTATCTATGAAAAAACATCGGTAAACTCCGATAAGAAAAAAGAGAATGAAAAAAGATAATCAAAAAATGATACAAAACACTCTGAAAACCATTCATTTGCGGACATATGTTTATTAAGACTTTTCTGCATATTTTGGCCCATACTACTCCCCGTTTTATTTTGTGACACTTTTTTTTTAACACCCTGTATAATGAATTTAACAAATAATGATAGACTAATACTATTATGATCGCGGAATACAGAATAGAAATAGAAAACAAAAACTGATAACATCAATTTTAAGTGGTTTTGTGACCTATGTTTTCAAGAAGTTAATTCCAAACTAAAAAAGCCGGCACTATTAAAAAAAATATCAAATGAAAAAGAACAAAAATATAATTTAGTTTTGGAAAATAATTCACTGTTAAAACAAAACATTGACCTCCTCCAAGATAACATAAAGCAACTAAAACAAAAAAAGGAACACAACAAAAAATGCGAAATCGAAACAACAAAGAGGTCAAAATTACAGTTCATCAAATTTCTAGAGGTGTTCGACGCCCAGACAGAGAACGCGCTACGTGTGACTAAGATAGCTATTGTACAGTCTGCTAAACAAGTTATTTTAAATAGTTTTTAATATTTTTAGGTAATTAAATTTTAAAAGTGTGGAATAGTTTAGGGATTAAATTGGTCTGATTGGACTTTCTTAGAACGTTTTTAAAAGCAGCTAAAGATAGTATGTAGAATTGAAAATAATTATTATGCCATAAAAGGTGTTTTGGAATTTCTTCAACCTTTTGAAATTGAGTCAGAAAATATAAATTTTATAGGATAGCGGAAAATACCTATAATTTTTTTGTAGGCCTTTGTTGTAAATCGTGGAAATAGTTTATATTTTATTTCTACCTTATTAAGGAAACTGGTACCTATTATTAATAACGGTTGTTTCTGAAACATTACTAAAATTTTCGAAATTTTGTTTTTCTACAAAATAATAAACTATACTATTTAGAAAAAAATTTATTTCTCTTATAATTTTATAAAAAATAACAGGGGAATATTTACATTTCTTGATCTATTAAACAAAACGATAAATTATCTCGACGAATGACACCATGTTCTATTACGGAAGCTAGCTTTACATTTTTGTTGGTGGTTTCATGGGTTTCATATCAATTTTTTGTAATTGTAGTTTACACGTACATATACCTCTTAACACTTGCTTGCTTTAGTAAAAAAGTGTGTTGTTGTGATTTACGTCGAAATAAGTCAAAAACAACTTGAAACCCCATTTAAAATCAAAAAGGAGAAACGGAAAAAAATTGAGCCTGTAAATGAACACAACTCAGAAACAAAAATAGCTATCTAATAATAAAAAAATAAAATTTGATTCTTGTGCATCTTCGTTGTAAAAATAGATAATACTTTTTTGATCTTAGGTACAGATATAATTTTAATGGTCTTCCGAAAAACTTTCTTCAGTTTCCATATCAGATTCAAAATCAGTCTCACTGTCACTGTTTAAGTTAATTATAAATCTATCAGTTGCCTCATCCAAAGTAACTTCTCTGTCATAAAATTTAGATTCCCACATTTTAGCATTATTACAACGAGATTGCCACTCCTCTATAGAAAACGTATCAAAAAAGTCTTCACACAACAGTTGTACGTCTTGCCTCTTAAATGTAGTGTTGTTACTAGCTACATATTGTTTCAATGATGCCCACACTAATTCGATCGGATTAAGATCGGGATGATACGGTGGCAAACGCAAACAACTAAAACCATGTTCATTTATCATTTCTTCAATTGCATACCTCTTAAATCGTGACTTATGCAATAGCACTAAACTGTATAATTGCGTTTTGAGCATATCCTCTTCGTAAGCAATATTATGATTCCTTAACCAATCCTGCATGTCAGCTTTTTTAGAAGTTGACGTTGGTGCTTTATTTATCTGGACATTATGGTAAGGAGCATTATCAACAATAATGACGCTTCTTGGAGGGAGGTTCGGAAACAGCTTTTCTTTCAACCATTTAGAAAAATTATTAAAATTCATTTCATCGTGGTAGTCTCCACTTTTGGTTCCAGATTTGAAAATTAACCGGGCATTCGGAATAAAGCCCATTTCACCTCCTGCATGGACAATAATTATCACCTTTATTAATTGGTTTTTTTAATCCCTCATTTGAATTATCACTCCAAGCTTTCTGGTGTGTGTGGGAGGCATGAATGTATGTTTCATCTAAGTAGACAATTGGACGGTCCTCTGCTCGATAACTTTTTAAACGAATCAGATAGTCTAAACGTAGCTTTTGAATATCAAACCTTTCCATTAATATTTTTCTGTTTGTTTTTGTTTTCCGCCAACGAAATCCTAGCGACTTTATTATTTTTCTTAAACTTTCATAGCTTTGTGTGTACCCTGTAGCTTCTCTAAATTTAGTCAGAATTGTTTTTAATGTTGGAACAATATTTTCCGAGATTAACATGAACAGAATAATTCTTTTTAAAATACCTTTGTCAGCTTCATCTATATCATTAACTGTTTTTGGTTTTTTAATGGTTTTTCTTGGTGATGAAAATTCCGATATCTCACGGTTATCGATTCTTTTTTTCTCTCCAGAAATGCGGACGACAGTGTTTTTAGATACTCCTGTGGCTGCAGCAACACGATCATTTACATTTTTAAATGGTATTGAAGGTGAATTAAAGTTTCCTTCTCTTCTCATAAACTCTATAACATTGGCTATTATTTCGCGAGATTGACTGTTAATCACGCGGCCTCTTAATTTGCTATTAAACTCCATACTTAGGTTCTATTAAACTGTAATGAGCAAAAAACACAAACGAAAATAAAAGAAATGTTTTAGCGAAATTTACATCTGACATTTACGTTTGAATAAAATAGTGAAATACTTGATGCGCAGAGTGTACTTTCATTGCGTAAATCCGTCGGAAACGCCAACGGATGCCTCTCAGTAGTGCTTTCTCTGTCTAGCCGTCGAAAGCCTCTAGAAATTTGATGAACTGTAGATCAAATTCAATCAGCTGTTAACACCTCACGGCAGGTACCCGCAACATTGCCAACTCACCCAGGATTTCAGGAGAAATCTTCTACAGCATTGTCAAGTCCATCAAAAATACTAAAAGCACCGTAACGGTACAACGAGATCTGATGAATGATATTATAAATCTAAATAACTCTATAGATGAACAACCAAAACCTGAGAAGGAAAATGATCATGATTAGACAAAAGTTACACATAAAAGAAATAAAAACAAGAAACAAACAAAAAGAACCTATTGTGAAAATGAAGCAAATAATGATTTCGGAGTGGAAAAAAAGGCCTGGATATACCTTTACAGAGTACAGCGTCATGTTGTTGAGGCCATATAAACATTTTAGTATTAGGCCTCGTAGAAGAAAAAGAAGAAGAATAGACAGAAGAAAAAGGGAGGTTATGTTTTTATCTTCTGTAAGCGCGAAGCGCAATTTTGATATAATTTGTCATTTTTTCATGTTCAAGCTTTTGAATAAAACAGATTTCATTCATTCAGTTCAGTGCATCATTACCACAGTATTTTACGCAAAAACATTGGTCCTTCGAGCCGGATAAACAGAGATACAGTCCACGAAAAACACAAAAAGACAATCTGCGGTTCTATCAGGCAAACCGGCAAATTGTTACAAATCACGCAATCATAGCAATCATTCATCATCAATCAACAAGGAGCATCAAGCAAAGCAGTCTCCACCGCCCACCGTACTGTAAGTCCATTCCATCTATTCATTCCTAAAGTTCAACTTGCATACTCATTTACTCATAACCTAACATTTTCAAACGGCGTTTTCGCACTATTCGTAAATTAACAGCCGCTTCCTAACAAAATCATGTCGCCAACACCGACCAAAAACGAGGATACACAATCATTACAAAATTTGCTCAACGATCGCGAAATAATAATTTCGAAATTAACTAGATTCATTCATTTCTTGAAATCGACAGGGGAAGAAACTCTTCTCGAACTTGAATCGAGATTAGACCACATCCCAAACATCCTTAGGGACTTTGATATCATTCAATCACAAATAGAGTCATTAGATAAGGAAGAACTCAAAGCTGATAGTCGAGAATCGTTTGAAAATAGTTACTATAAAAGTGTAGCCACAGCGCGGGGTGTTATTGCACAACTTCATAACAATATTGCACAAAGGTCATCGACCGCTTACGCACAGGTATTACAAAATCGCTCAGAGGTGCAAAGCAGTTTCGGGAGAGTCTGTCTACCACCAATAGATTTACCTAAGTTCGACGGAGATTACAAAAAATGGGTGTTCTTCTTTCAGAGATTTTCAGCATTAGTAGATCAAAATAAACAATTATCGAACATAGAAAAATTCTATTACTTACAGGGCAGGCTTCAGGGGGAAGCACTTACAGTCATTCAAGATATCGAGCTAACAAATGAAAATTATGGCATAGCATTGCAATTGTTAGTAGATAGGTTCGAAAATAAAAAAGTAATCATCGATAAACATATCGATGACTTATTTGACATACCGGAAATTAATAAAGAGTCATCAATTCAACTAAGAAAACTTGTGGACACTGTTAAGCAACATATTAGAGCTCTTAAATCATTAGGAGAACCCACAGATTCTTGGGACAGACTATTAATTAAAATTATCAAATCAAAATTACATCATATTACTAGGGACAAATGGCAAGAGGTATTACATTCCCAAACCCAAAAGTCAATTCCAACATTCGCAGAATTTTTAAATTTTTTGGTTAACAGATGTGAGTATCTAGAAAGTTTGGAAAATAATCATACTTTACAAACAACCAAACAAAGTCATTACTCAAAGCAAAGTACACAAATCAATCAAAACAAACACACTATATCTGATAACCATAAATATCACAAATTTACGAATGTAGCAATGTCCAGCACACAGTGCATGTATTGTAATGGGTTAGATCATTATATATACTCTTGTAAAAAGTTCTTAAATATCTCAGTGGCTGAAAGAATAAAAGAAATAAACAACCTTAAATTATGTATTAACTGTTTGAGGGCCAAACACGATTCAGATAGTTGTGCCAGGGGATCTTGCAAGGTCTGTCAACAAAAACACAACACATTAGTTCATTCTGATAACAGTGCACAATATAATTTTCATGAAACAAACATCACAAACACACATCTAACAGTAAAAGACCATCCAAATAATGATAGTCTATCTGAAAATGATTCACCACTCACATATATTTCATACCCTGTTTCTAATGAACATAGAAACAATGTTCTTTTGTCTACCGCTTCTGTATTTCTCAAAGATAGTTCAGGTAATTTAATAAAGGCTAGAGCACTTCTCGACTCTGGCTCCCAGTCAAATTTAATAACTAAATCTCTCGCCCAAAAGCTCAATCTTCCATTCAACAAAATAAATTTACCTATAACCGGAATAAATCAAGCTACAACACATATATCACAACAGTTAAATGTTGTTCTAATATCAAGACTAAATCACTCATACCAACAAAACCTCTCATTTTTAGTAATGGATAAAATAGCAGGTAACATTCCTAATTTTACAATAGAATCTAATAAATTAAATATCCCTGCAAACATAAATTTGGCTGATCCAAATTTCGAAAAAAGCGAAAGAATTGACCTTCTTCTAGGCGCCGGTATATTCTGGGATCTTTTATGTAATGAACAATATAAATTAGGCGGAAATCAACCTATCCTTCAAAAAACAAAGTTAGGATGGGTAATTTCAGGACCCATCAACACATTCAATTCAAAACAAAATTCAAAAACAGCCAACACAGTTTTATGCAATTTATCTACATTCGGTACTTTAGCTGATCAAATCGAGGCATTTTGGAATCAAGAAGAATGCCAACAAGTAAAAAACTTCACAATTGAAGAGGCGATGTGTGAAGAACACTTCGCTAAAACAATACAGCGCGGCGCGTACGGACGATTCAAGGCAACGTTGCCAATTCGTTTAAATGTCGGCGATTTAGGGAATTCTAGGGAAACTGCATTAAAAAGATTTTATAAATTAGAAAATAAATTACTTAAAAATTCGGACATGCGCAGTGAATATTTGGAGTTTATGAGGGAGTATGAACAATTGGGACACATGTCAAAAATACAGGAGCGTGAAGGTGATTCTAACGACAAAATATATTATTTACCACACCATGGTGTCCTTAAGGGTGATAGTATCACTACGAAATTAAGGGTCGTGTTTGACGGATCGGCAAAAACAGACACGGGAATTTCTCTCAACGATAAATTAATGATCGGTCCAACAATTCAGCAAGATCTGTTCTCGATAATAGTCAGATTCAGGTTACACAACTATGCAATGGTCGCGGACATCACAAAAATGTATCGCCAAATTGAGATAAGTGAAGAGCAACGTAACTTGCAGAGGATTTTTTGGCGAGAAGGTCCGGACCTGCCCTTATCGTGCTACACGTTGAACACGGTCACTTATGGTACGGGAACCGCTTCATTTATAGCAATTCGATGTCTGCATCAGCTGGCCATCGAAAATATGGACAAATATCCAACAGCCGCAAGTGCAATAAAAACGGACTTCTATGTAGATGATCTAATAACGGGCGCTGATACGGTTGAAAACGCCAAAAAATTAAGGCACGATATTAACAAAATTTTAGAAAATGGATGCTTTCCACTCAGAAAGTGGAAAACAAATGAGCCAACCATATTTAATGATATATCAGTTACCGATATAGGATTACCGTCTCATTATTTATTAACCGATTCCGAATCCAAAACTTTGGGTCTCATTTGGAATTCGGGATTAGATACTTTAACTTTCAAAATTAATACTTCAGAAATTAAACCTCTAACAAAACGAACAATTCTTTCCGCTATCGCCCAAATATTTGATCCGTTAGGTTTAGTTGGGCCAGTCATCACTAAGGCCAAAATTATTATGCAAATGCTTTGGCAGCAAAAAATATCTTGGGATGAGTTAGTTCCACTAGCAATAGCCAAGGAATTTAACCAACTGCACATGGAGTCTAGAATATTGGCGGATATTAAGGTTCCAAGACGAATAGCAGTCTCCAATGTTGCTGTATTGGAAATTCATGGCTTTAGTGACGCATCTATCGCAGCGTACGGGGCATGCCTGTATATGCGAAGCATAGATGAATCGGGCAATTGCGCGGTGATACTAATCTGCGCGAAAAGCAGAGTAGCTCCCTTGAAGGTAATAACATTGCCAAGACTAGAGCTATCTGCAGCCGTATTGTTATCCCACCTCACTAAAAAGGTAGTGGAGAGTTTAAATTGCAAAATTTCCAACATTTTTTATTATTCCGATTCGACTATAGTATTAGCCTGGTTGAAAACAGAACCCGCGTTCTTAAAAACGTTCGTATCAAATCGAGTTGCCGAGATACAGCGATTAACAAACGTCGAAAATTGGCAACATGTCAAATCCGAAGATAACCCAGCTGACGCGATATCACGAGGAGTTCTACCCTCTCAGCTGAAAGCGTGCGAATTGTGGTGGAACGGCCCAGCCTTTTTACATAATGTCAATTTTACACCCTCTGCTAATAATTCTGTTCCAATCACAGACTTACCTGATTTAAAAAAATCAACGTTAATAACTAATATTATCGTAACAGATGAAACCTTGTTTGAACGATTTTCTAACTTCAGTTTGCTGAATAGGACAGTAGCTTGGTGTTTGCGATTCAAGGCCAATGCATTAGCACTTAAGGCCAATCGAAAATTAGGAAAACTTGATTTATCGGAGCTTAATCATGCGCGACAAGTTATTTTACGGGTGATTCAAGCGATTCATTTTCAGGATGACATAAAACATTTAAAAAAGGACAAACAGGTCAAGGCTACTTCTAAATTGTCAACGTTAAACCCGTTCTTAGACGATAATAATTTATTAAGAGTGGGAGGTAGAATTTCCAAGGCGAATTTGACCTATGATAAAAAATTCCCCATTGTTATGCCACATAATAGTCATATTACGCGACTTTTGATCAGCCAAGAGCATAAGTTGCTTTTACATGCGGGAGCTCAGGCTACTTTAGCTTCATTAAGAAATACTTATTGGCCGTTACGCGCTAAAGGCGTTGTTAGACAGATTCTCCATAGCTGTGTCACTTGTTTTCGTGTTAAACCTTCTTCACATAATGAAATGATGGGAAATTTGCCCAATTTTCGCGTTTCCAAGTTTAGACCATTTCTCAACAGTGGTGTAGATTATGCAGGGCCGTTTTATGTGAAGGAAGTTAAGCATAGAAATAGAAAATTAATCAAGGTATATCTATGTATTTTCATTTGCATGGCTACAAAGGCCGTTCATCTAGAAGTGGCTAGCGATTTAACTGCGGCTACGTTTTTAAACGTTCTTAAACGATTCGTCTCTAGACGTGGCATTTGCCAAAATATGTATTCTGATAATGGGGGTTGCTTTGCGGGCGCTGATAATGATCTTAAACGATTATTAAGTGACGTAAGTCAGGACAATTCCATTAATCTTTTTTTTGACTCTAACGAAATAACGTGGCATTTCATACCAGCTAGGAGTCCCCACATGGGTGGTTTGTGGGAAGCGGCTGTAAAGTCTGCGAAACATCATTTGCGGCGAGTTATTGGTCAAAATAATCTTACTTTGGAAGATTTTGGAACTCTATGTGTGCAAGTTGAGGCAATCCTCAATTCCCGACCTTTGATCCCTCTAAGTGAAGATCCCAACGATCTTACTCCTTTGACCCCCAGTCATTTTCTCATTGGTGACACACTAACTGCTATTCCTCAAATGGATGTGGAAGCAGTTCCATTTAACAGGCTGTCCGCCTACCATCAACTTCAACAAATGTCTCAACATTTCTGGTCTAGGTGGCATAAGGAGTACTTGTCCCACCTACAGCAGAGAATAAAGTGGAAGCAGCAGAGTCTTCATCATCTTAAAATTGGAGCAATGGTGTTAGTCAAGGAAGATAACGTGCCCCCATTGTGCTGGCCTTTGGCGCGAATAGTTCAATTGCATCCAGGGGATGATGGGATTGTGAGAGTCGTGAGTCTGAACACTAAGAGTGGAGTTCTTAGACGTGCGGTGTCTAGAATTTGTGTTCTGCCCATTTAAAGTATTTGTGTAATCATTTTGACTTATATTTTTAAGGATTATTTATTTTTATTCTATCCTATTTAGACATTACTTGTCTTTGAAAGCAAGACCTTTCAAGGCGGCCGGTATGTTGAGGCCATATAAACATTTTAGTATTAGGCCTCGTAGAAGAAAAAGAAGAAGAATAGACAGAAGAAAAAGGGAGGTTATGTTTTTATCTTCTGTAAGCGCGAAGCGCAATTTTGATATAATTTGTCATTTTTTCATGTTCAAGCTTTTGAATAAAACAGATTTCATTCATTCAGTTCAGTGCATCATTACCACAGTATTTTACGCAAAAACACATGTAACATATCTAATAAAATAAAACGGTATCTAGATAACCAAGATGTTTTCAAAAACTCCAATATAACAATTAAGGAACTACCAACTGAATCCCAAAATAAATGTTTTATGCTGGGCTGTGATTTCAACTTGAAAGATGAGATATACAAACCATCTACCTGGCCTAAATCAGTTGCCTACAAGAAATTTGACTTCAAGAAGTACAACCATTATCAAAATCGTAGTGAGGATTTTTAAAAAACTGTCCACCTAACTTAGAAGCTAAAAATGAAAAGAAGTCTACAAAACAAATTGGATAAATTACAGTTAATCCTTAATGACTTTGAGGAGAAACCTAACCTTCCAGCTAGAAGGTTTATATCTAGGAAGCTACCATTGTAGGTCTCAAAGTGAACATGGAGGCGTGTTAATCTACATCAAAAATGAACTTAAGGTAAAGCTACTGTCAATAAATAACTTATCAGTTGACTCCCACTGCGAGTTTACAGGAATCAAAATTTTAAATTTAAATGTTACTATTATATGTATGTATAGATGCCCTTCAGGTAATGTAAATCTGTTTTTTGAAATTTTAACCCAAGTTCTTAAACATGTGTATTGTCAAAAAAATGTTTTTATCTTAGGTGACTTCAATATTGATATTTTAGTTGATAGTAACTTAAAAAATGATTTCATTAACTTACTGAGATATTATAATTTTAACTAGTTAGTGTCGGAACCTACCAGAATTACAAAAAAATCAAAATCTTGTTTAGATAATTGTTTAGCAAACATCCCTCCAGCGGATTGTAAAATAGATCTTGAAGATTTTTACCTTTCAGATCATAAATGTATCATAAAAACGATTAACTTACCTCAAAATCATTGCTTAGATAATCAGACCAGCATCATAAAATTCAGACCACTAAACGAAACAAGAATAAACGACTGCATTGATTACTTAAAAAACCATGACTGGACTTTACTTAAAGATTCAGATAGTGTAGATAATATGTGCCATATATTTCTAGAAACATTCCGACATGCCGTTGAAGAATATTTACCAATAAAAACCAAAAACGTTCATACACGAAATAAAAATAAAAAATGGTATAATTATGAACTAAAACTTATCAGACAACAGCTAAACGATTTTCACCAACTAACAAAAGTGATAAAAGATGATAATTTAGAATTAGAAATTAAAAATCTAAAACTTACATATAAAAATAAAATTCGGGAACAAAAACAAAACTATTTCACAAATAAAATTAATTCATCCAAGAATAGGTCCAGAAGTATATGGCAACTCATAAAACCAAATAACCCTAGTGATCTTAATAATTTTTACCTCAATGTCTCTAATAATATCACAAATTTGTTACAGGCACCTATCTCAAATAAGGAGCCCTTAGACTCACTGAAAAAGCATGTTTGGAATAACAATACTCTTTTTCTATATCCGGTAAATAGGGAGAAATTAAAAGATATTGTTAATGAATTATCCAATAGCACAACATTGGATGTGTTTGGTATTAGCAATAAAATTCTTAAATTATTAGCAGACGGTATATATGATCCACTCATCGTGATTATAAATAAATGTTTTACTGACGGCACATTTCCTCAGGATTTAAAGACTTCAAAAGTTTCTCCTATATACAAAAAAAAAGGGAAATGAAAACCTTCCAGAAAACTACAGGCCTATATCAATAGTACCTATACTATCAAAGCCTATTGAAAAAGCTTTTAACAATAGACTTTTTGCATACCTTAACAAATTTAATCTTCTGAGTGACCAACAATTTGGTTTTAAAAAGAAGTCCTCAACAATAAATGCTATCACAAAGCTGGTGACTGATATTGTCAGGGCTTTTGAGGATACACAGATGCTTTCAGCAAGTTTCTGTGACCTCTCAAAGGCATTTGATTGTGTTAGCCACAGCAAACTATTGGATAAACTCCCATACTATGGTATAAGAGGTAAAGGTCTTGATCTCCTAACCCAGTACTTAAAAGACCGTTGTCAATTTGTACAAATTGGAAACAATACTTCAGAAACTCAAAAAGTTCATGCTGGAGTACCCCAAGGCTCAATTCTTGGGCCAACCCTCTTTATGCTATACCGTCGGTGAAACGTGTTAATCTGCTAACTCCACTTACAGGTCAAAATGCGATTTTTGTTGTGTTAAAAAAAGACTCCACGACTATGAAAAGCAACCACCTCCTTTAAAATTGAAATAAATAAAATATTATTCCTCAATAATACATGCTATCTCCTCCAAACGAGTTACGTTACCCGTCGAAATACTGCTATCTCCGGCAGTGTCCGACGCATTCACGTTAGGACAAGCACGTGTATTTGGTTGCTCCCACATTTTTAGTCTTTTTGTGTATGTTTTTTTGTTAATTTCGTTTGCACTGGTAAATTTTAATAAAGGTATGTATTTACTTTATATATTTAATATAAAATAAGATGATTTTTTACTTAAAACCAATTAAAACTGCCTAGGATTAATTCATCTCATTGTAATATGGAGTTAGCAGCTTTTATATATGCATGTTTTTATGCGTATAGGTTTACATTATGGAGTTATAAATTTTATTTTATTTTTATAATAGGAAAAGTCGTTAGCTCTCCATTAGTATGAAGAGGTATTAAATCGTTAAAATTTCATTTTGTTTTGATTTATTAATTTTTAACTCAAAAATCAGTTATATGGACCGGTCTTAGTACTAAGGTCCCAGAACTAAAAAAAAATCGTGTATATTTTCTAATTTTTTTATGGAGAGTCATTCGTGCCGTTCTGACTCGCACCAGCTTGTTTTTACTTATTAGCTTAAGGATTAAACTTAGTTTATAATTTAAGTTGTCAACAATAGTAAAAATTATTTCTTGAAAAGTAATCCATATTATATAAATCTGTTAATAAAATCAAGTTTCGTCAATGTTAACTGATATTTTGATAAGTTTTTTTTAATAATTTCAGATGTCACGCGGACAATTATGTGTCTCGATGTGTAGAGCTGCTTCAGAATATAACAATAATATGCCCCTTTCTAATTCTGCCGAAACAAGAAAATATTTTGACAATGAAGCAGTGGAAGTGGCACTTAGTAACCCTGTTGAAAATGTCCATTGAAAACTTATAAAATACGATAGGAATCGTATGGGTTTCTATCTGGTCTATCTGGAGCGAAAATTTTCCAGATACAGCGAAGATTGCAATCAATGAAAACATAAAGGCAAATCCACATATAACTTTTTTTTGAATGGGAATGAATGAAATTTGAATGTGTTCGGTGAACACATGGATTTAATATGGAATTGACTTATAAGATTGTAGTGTTTCTTATAAGTAGCCTCATCAAGCTTAAGAGTTTACACGTTATTCCTGTTAAAACAGCAGCTGGATTTCTATTTGGATATTCAAAATTAGTTAAGTTGTCGGTCCTTATCGGTAATAACCATGGACAAGAGTGTAGAAATGTATGAGTACTTCCTAATAAGAAATAACTCAAAAAAGTATAAGGATTCACCGATAACAGACAATTTTTTCCATGAGATTCTAAAAGGACTACCGTCTAGCCCATGCTATGGGATTTAAGAAAATTAGTTAGGATTTCCAGCGACAAAAACACAATTCATTCTTTTAAAATCCAATCTCACTATAAACGTCTATGACAATTTATCAGTAGATCCAGTTACAAAATCAATGATCATATTTATAAAAAAAACATAAGTTGTTATGTGGAATGGCCATGTCATTATGTAATAAAATATAACAGGAATTCTTTACATAAAGGAAAATGTATTTTAAGCGGATGACCAAAGAGTAGAGATTTGTGGTTATATATCAGACATACCTAGTGAAAATGAAGAAGGGATTCTATGCGGAATTTCTGCTTCACTGTTAAAATCGAGTAAGCTCCAATTAGAAAATTGCAGACTTTTAATCACGTTCGAAAAATTCTAAATTTAAAATAACTAATCATATTGCTTATATAAATAGGTTCTTACATTTATTGATTTATTGAAAATGAAATTAATCTGTAATATAATTTAATGTTGTAAAAAATTCAGAAGGATTGTCAATATTTTATTATAATGTATATATATTTTTTGTTTAATTATTTGTGTCCATTTATTAATAATATTTATCAAAATTATAAAAGTACAGAACATTGGACTAAAATGGATTCTTTATGACGCTGCTGCTTGACTTGTAGAAACCAATGAGCACCATTCAAAGAAATCACGAATATTTATCGGCGTATTATTTGAAAGGTCCTAAATTTTTAATAATTTATCAAACTGTTCATACGGTTTGAAAATCATTAATGCAATTTTTTTTATAAAATGAAGTCGTTTTTGTCATATTATTCCGATAAACTTTCACATAAGTGAATTAAAATTGTATCAATATTTCGAATTATTTTCTAATTGACAACACGGAAAAAAAGCTGCAGTCAACGCTACCTACAGCAGATGGAGTAAAATTTACCTCACGTGTAAAATCTCCATAAGAGTTTCCGCGTCTTAAATGGAGAATTTAACCTGTGTGGTAAATTTTACTCCATCTGCTGTAGCGTTAACTGCAGCTTTTTTCCGTGAATGCTTATTTGAATTAAGGTTTAAAATGTTTTCTTTTTACAGTTGTAGATATTATTAATAACTAACATAAAAATATTTTACAATGTCGGATTAAACAGGATTCTTTATGGATCTCCTGTGTCACCATTAGAAATTAATAAGCCTTATCCAAGAGAAAACCAACTTTCGTCAGCGTTCGAAAAGTCCCAAGCGTTTAATTATTAATTTGGTTATTTTTGTATTTAAAAAATTATGATTCCAATTTAATAATTATCATAATCAGTATCGTTCATTTATAAGGAAGGACTCAAAATAATTATTTCAAGTTGCATCAATCCGTAAAGATTAATTCAATTAATTTTTATTCATGTAATTTTATGTCTTTTCGCACTATAGCTTGTCACTAATAACTTCGTCGATCTTTAAACATTAATAATAGCTGCAAACAAAAATTTATTAGATGAAAGGGATTTTATGAGAGGTTCCAGTTAAGCCATTAGAATCCAGTAAGCGCCACTTAAAAAAATAGGCTGATACAGGTGGGGTAGAAGGGAGAGAGGGGGGGAACATCTTGAAGGGTTTACTCATAACAAAGAAACTAGAAGTCGCCCGCCAAAATCAACTCAGTTGTTCACCGCCTGTCGCACGTGACTGACCTACGGCGTTTGTAACAAGTGAATGTGCCTCTTATTTAATAATAATTGTCTCCAAATCCACTTACAGGAAGAACTGAATTAATTCAGTACAGAGTAATTTATATTCAATTGTAAGTACAATTTTTGTTAACATTATTAAATTCATTGCCTTTTATTTTAATGTAGTATATAGTATGTTGTTGCATTGAAACGGATTCTATATGGAATTCCTGTTTAATCAATAGATTTTAGTAAACTTCATTACAAGAGTTAATTTTGAGTTGTCTCATTGAAAAGGATTCTCCATGGAACTCCTGTTTTAACATTTGATTTTAGTAAATTCATTTCCAAGAATAGTAAATAATGTACTTCAGAAATTTTTTTATTTTTTTTTTTTGTTATTTAAATGTACAAATATTTCCAATCATTAATCACACTAACTTCGCATTTAAAAATTAGTCTGCACAATGTTCATACAAAATGAATTAACTACATGAACATGCCTAGTTTGCCTTTTATCAGTTTTAGTTTTATAGTAAATGTTTTATTTATAGTTTTAGTTTTATAGTAAATGTATATTTTCTTTTCAATTATTTAGGTGTCAAGAAATCATCAAAGGAAGTCTCTGCCGACTTAAGTGACGTCAGACGACCTCCTCCAGTTGGTTACGTTCGAGTCGACACTAATATGGTAATAAAGCTTTTTTGCTTTAATAGATTTGTTCTTTACACAGATTAAGAGCAATTAAAATTTAAAATTTTAGTTATACAAATTATACATAAGAAAAAGGTTTATAATTTTTAATTAATATTAATTTAAAATTGATTTTGCTCGTCATTACATTGCAGATACATCTTGGACATGGAGTCTGGCTACCGAAAACAACTTATGACAACGATGTCTTTACAGCAGGTTCCTTCATTAGGGATGTTTGTAAAAAATATTGCTGTTTCTGTTTTTGGAACAGAGTATTTAAAATCACATAGCGTTTCAGGAAAAGGTTCTAATAAAACCAAAAGTAAGCCAAGACCGGCTATTGATTCAACGAAGGCTCTTGCGATCCGAAGTAATAATTTTATGAAGAATTACGTAAAGTGATCCGTTTTGCATGCTATTTTAAAAAGTTCGTGCTATTTACAAATAGCAATGCGCAGAAAAATATATGTACTTGTAGTTGGTCAAGCTTTTTGAATTTAAAATATCTTATTTATTACGGAATGTTGGTTTTTAGAAATCAAATTAAAAATAGTAATTTTTAGAATTTTTAACAGTTTTAATCACTATCACAGGAAATTACTAATCTATAACTTAAAATTAAACTACTTATATCTGAAAAACCTTTTTTGTTATAGATATTTTTGAATTTTATTTAAAAACTGCGCGTGGTTTGAAAGGATCGGACCTGTTAGATGAAGTCGATGCTTACGAAGAGTACATTCGGCAGAAAATTAGAGACTTAAATCGACCACCAAGAACTAAAAAAATTGATCCAGGTATGTAAAAGTTTTAAAAACCTGTGGCTTTAAATAATAAATGAAAAAATAATAATATTTTTTAATTTATGCATGTTTTTACAAAAATATTTCCACGAAATATAAATAATTTAGAAGATTTTATAGAAATTTGTCCATTGAATTACTTTTTTTTCTATTTACACAGATTTATCCATAATATTTCTGAAGCAATTAAATACAGCTAAAATGTGAATTATTTCTATCAAATCTATTTTTCATAAGCGATAGTACTGAAAAATAATTTTCTTTTGTTACAGCCGATCAGAATGGTTGTAAAAGTTCAACTACAAAACAGGTGGCTGAAACTAAAAATAGCGAAACTAATAATAATAATACGACTCAAAAACCCTGATTTACCTCCAAGAACTCCAAATTCAAAGTCAAAGTCACTATCAAAAAATTCACGGCAAAAAAGTTTAAATAAACCTATCGATGATAAGGAGAGTTCATCAGAGAGTTCTTCAGAGAGTTCATCTGAAACATCTGATGAAACGTATTCAGGAGAGGAGTTGTCGCCAGTAATACCTGAATCCCAGACGGAATAAACCGGCAACTAATAATAATTTTATTTTTATTTGCGTATACTTTTATTTTCTTATTTTGTGTTACTTATTTTAATATAATACATAACTAAAGTGTGTTTTCCATTTTTCAATACTATTTTTCTAACGTCATTATTTATATAAATAATAAAAAGAAAAAGAGCATAGACAAATAAGTAATGGTAATAGAAGTTTTAATTAATTGTAAAAGTTATTAGTTGTATAATAATTTCCAGTGGATATTAAGAAAGAAAACACCCTTCAACATAGTTTCAAATGATCCTGCAAATCCTATTAACGGCCAATAATTTCAATAATGATTTCTTCCCGGTGTGTCTTTATGATACAATTAGGAAATAACTAAAGTTCAATAGGACAACACAATCTAATTTTTTTATTAATTTAACAAGTACTGACACATAGATACCAATTGAAGTGTTTTCTCACTGATCGTGGAAATCCCATCAACGACCAACAATTTGGATTGTGTACCATAAAAGGAGTTCCCTTTTAAAACTATTTTACGATAAGTATGATTTCATTAGGATATCCAAGATGAACCCAATCATATTTGTTTAATCTTTTAATAAGTATTGTCAAATAGATACCCATTGTATACATTTATTACTATTCGTGGAAACTCCAGTAACGACCATCAATTCCAATTGAGTATTATTATAGGTATGTCTGTTCGGAGTATTTAGAGAATCAGCTATGTTTAATCGGACATACCACACTGAATCTGATTAAATTTTTTCAATAACTCGATAATCATTTACAAGTAGATACTTGTCAGAATGATTTTATAACTAATCCTGTAAATCCCAATAAGAACCAACAATTTCAATTCTGTATTTTATAGGAAATGCCTTTTTAGAATCATTAAGTCAAAACTTAGATGAAATAAGGAAGTCCAATCTAAATCCAATCACTCATTCGTTAGTACTGGATGTTCACATAGGAAATTATGACACAAATACTGACCAATAAAATTTGATACATCCCAATTGAATTCTTCAACTTTGCTATTGGTATGGGTATCTATTAGGATATACTGCGACAAAAACACAATATATACCGATAAGTTTTTTTTCTAATGGAATCTATTGGACGTTTTCAACAGGGAATATTGTTGACCATCGCCACTTGGATTCCCAGGGTTTTACTATAGCTGCTAATAATATACCTCCTAAATCTGCTGTAACAATTCTCTTTGATAATAATGAAGTGTCAGAAGTGCAACATACCAGTATAGTTGACCATCCCCACTTAACCTCACATGATTTTAGTGTAGTTCAGAACATCGAATTCGAGGTGATAGAACAAGGTGCAGAAGGTCAAGAATATGTCATCTCTTTACCAGAAATACGTAGCGAGGAACACATTCCGGAAAAAGTCATTCCCAATATAAGAACACGTGACTTAAATTTAGGCACTGGTACCTTATTCAGAAACTTCTGATTCGGATTCATCAGATTCGAATTATCCAAAAAAATGTAAGAGGCGTAAAAGAGGACTGCAAGTTAATAAAGAAAATTGGTTTGCTGTAAAAACAAAAGGCTCAGGGAAAAGGGTCAATCATACAGTTCATCAAATTTCTAGAGGCTTTCGACGGCTAGACAGAGAAAGCACTACTGACAGGCATCCCGACGGATTTACGCAATGAAAGTACACTCTGCGCATCAAGTATTTCACTATTTCATTCAGACGTAAATGTCAGATGTAAATTTCGCTAAAACATTTCTTTTATTTTCGTTTGTGTTTTTTGCTCATTACAGTTTAATAGAACCTAAGTATGGAGTTTAATAGCAAATTAAGAGGCCGCGTGATTAACAGTCAATCTCGCGAAATAATAGCCAATGTTATATAGTTTATGAGAAGAGAAGGAAACTTTAATTCACCTTCAATACCATTTAAAAATGTAAATGATCGTGTTGCTGCAGCCACAGGAGTATCTAAAAACACTGTCGTCCGCATTTCTGGAGAGAAAAAAAGAATCGATAACCGTGAGATATCGGAATTTTCATCACCAAGAAAAACCATTAAAAAACCAAAAACAGTTAATGATATAGATGAAGCTGTACAAGAATCAAATTTTATTTTTTTATTATTAGATAGCTATTTTTGTTTCTGAGTTGTGTTCATTTAGAGGCTCAATTTTTTTCCGTTTCTCCTTTTTGATTTTATATGTGGTTTCAAGTTGTTTTTGACTTATTTCGACGTAAATCACAACAACACACTTTTTTAATAAAGCAAACAAGTGTTAGGAGGTATATGTACGTGTAAACTACAATTACAAAAAATTGATATAAAACCCATGACACCACCAACAAAAATGTAACTAGCTTCCGTACTAGAACATGGTGTCATTCGTCGAGATAATTTATCGTTTTGTTTAATAGATCAAGAAATGTAAATATTCCCCTGTTATTTTTTATAAAATTATAAGAGAAATAAATTTTTTTCTAAATAGTATAGTTTATTATTTTGTAGAAAAACAAAATTTCGAAAATTTTAGTAATGTTTCAGAAACAACCGTTATTAATAATAGGTACCATTTTCCTTAATAAGGTAGAAATAAAATATAAACTATTTCCACGATTTACAAAGGCATACAAAAAAATTATAGGTATTTTTCGCTATCCTATACAATTTATATTTTCTGACTTAATTTCAAAAGGTTGAAGGAATTCCAAAACACCTTTTATGGCATAATAATTATTTTCAAATTTACATACTATCTTTAGCTGCTTTTAAAAACGTTCTAAGAAAGTCCAATCAGACCAATTTAATCCCTAAACTATTCCACACTTTTAAAATTTAATTACCTAAAAATATTAAAAACTATTTAAAATAACTTGTTTAGCAGACTGTACAATAGCTATCTTAGTCACACGTAGCGCGTTCTCTGTCTGGGCATCGAACACCTCTAGAAATTTGATGAACTGTACCTTGGTCGCATAAAAACTGACGGAAAGTGGAATTACGAAAAACCTCAAAGACCTAAACAGATGAAGATAAGATGTAGTTGTCAAAATAAAGAAAAAAGTGTAATGAAATGTGCCACAATAACTGAAGATGATAGAAAAAAAGTATTTAATCACTTCTGGACAGACCTTACGTGGGGAGAAAATAAAGTGTACATCGACAATGCAGTAACAATTTTTACAACAAAACGACATCGCGATAGAAAAGAAGAAAATAAATCTAGAAGATCTCAATCACTATGTTACTACTTAAGGATTGACGGTAATAATGTACGGGTCTGTAAAACAATGTTTTTAAACACTCTGGCTATTGGAAGGTGGACAGTTCTGAACTGGAAGAACAATTTTAAAATTGGCAAGATTCCAAGTAACTTAAGAGAATTAAAAAATGATCGCGCGGAACCATTCAAGTCTAAGAAAGAAAAGTTAAATGAGTTTTTAGATTCTCTTCCAGTCATGGATTCCCATTATTGTAGAGCATCCTCTAGCAAAAAATATTTATTACCGGAATGGCCATCTAAAAATGCACTTTACAACTTTTATGTATCAGATTGGTGCAAATCACATAGTATTGAACCACTATCAAGAACAAATTTTAATGATGCTTTTAAAATGAGGAACATGGCTTTGTTTAGACCCAAAAAAGATGAATGCGAAAACTGTGCATCATATAAAGTTGGGACAGTTACAGAAGAAGACTATCAATTGCATATGGTTAGGAAAAAAGAGGCACGATTGGAGAAAGATAAAGACAAAAAAGAGCATAGTTTCGTATTCACGGCAGATATGCAAGCTGTTTTCATGGCGCCCAAGTCACAAGTCTCTACATTATATTATCGCACAAAACTGCAGGTTCATAACATGTGCTTTTATAATTCAAGAATTAATGATGGGTTCTGTTTTCTGTAGAACGAGACCGAAGGCGGCCTTAACTCAGAAGAATTTGCTTCCATTTGGGTTTGCTTTCTGCAAGAAAAAATATTGCCAACTATCGATACTAAAAATAACGAAATAATTATCTACAGTGATGGTTGCTGTTACCAAAACCGCAACGCTATCCTTGCAAACTCGCTTTTGAACTTGGCCGTTACAAAAAGCATAACAATAGTACAAAAGTATTTAGAAGTTGGTCATACCCAAATGGAAGCAGATAGTATGCACTCTTCTATAGAAAGATGCCTACGCAACAAAGTAATAAATGTACCCGCAGAATACATAAAGTATTGCAGGGCTGCTCGAAGAAAGCCTAAGCCTTACGACGTTACCTATTTGAACCATTCATTTTTTTAAAAATTCATTGATGTTATGGCTTATAAAAGTATTCGCCCAGTAAGAGTCAAAGGAGACAGTAAAGTAACCGATATTCGGGCTATTAAATATTCACCAGAAGGTGAAATATTTTATAAAGAAAAGTTTAGTGATGATTGGTCACTTCTGCCTCAGCGAAGGGCAGTTATAACTAATAAGCAGTGGGATGAACTGCAAGTTCTGCATAAGAATAGGCTTCCGATCAAGGCCCGTAAATATGAAGACCTACAACAAATCAAACGCACTCTTCCAGAAGATTACCACGACTTTTACGACAACCTACCTCATGCATAGCTATGTAATCTTACTTTTATAGAAATTAAAGTCTTTTGATATAAAATTAAAGTATTTATACGAGGGGCAAATCACTCCCGCAATACATGTACAAAATGTCCGCAATTCCATTGAAAATCGTCGCAGTTGCATCAAAATCAGTGGCAATCGCTAAGAAATCGTCGCAGTCGTTCAGAATTCCCTCGCAGTCTCCCCGAAATCTCCCGCAGTCGCTGAGCAATCACTAGCAATCGTTAAAAATCGCGCGCAGTCAGTTAAAATTTCACCTATTCGCCATTGTCGAAGTAGGTGCTATGTACTTTGACTAGGCCATCTAAGACATCTTGTGTAAAATTAATTTAAGTTTATCGAAAGTGTCGTTCCATCAATTAGGTATTCAACTCAAAATTTTGACTTATAATTTTTTTGTTTAATATGAAGTAGTAATGACTGGTATATCCAAAATTAAAAGATTTTAATTTTTTTCTTTTCATTTAACAAAGAAAAAGGCAAACAAAATACTACTGCATTTATGCAACTTGTAATGCATATACGTCACTGGGTTGTTAAATGCCATTTAAATCCCATTTAAATACCCAAAATCTTAGATCTGTTACCAAGTGTGTTCTGTACAACAAGTGTCATGTCATTTGTCAACTGTTGTTGTCACTTTCGTATTTGGTTATTTGTTGTTGTGGTCCAGTTTGAACTTTGTTTTATTACAGTTGTTATAGTTTTGTTTTTTTGAGAAAATATACATTTTAAAAATCATGAGTTCAGTGATTAAACTTTGTTTTGTGCCTTATTGCACTAATACGTCTAAAACAATTCCTAATAAGAAGTTCGTAACAGTGCCCAAAACGACTGAGCGACGAAAAACTTGGTTCGAAGCAGTTAGAAGGACATTTAAAGCTTCAACAAATTACTATTGCTGCGAGGACCATTTTGACGTATGTGAAATATATTTTAATATTTAAGACAAATATAATAAAATATTTTCTTTTTTAGCTTAAAGTGGATCAAGAAAATTATATGGAATGTACCCTGATGGGAGGTAAAAATTTTTTAAAGAAAGATGTTGTGCCTCATATTTTTAATTGGCCAGGCGGCTCTTCAATTAAGAAGAGGAAACTTGAAATAGAAAGTGTACCTCAAAGTGAGCCATCAACAAGTTGGGAAATATATGATACTGGTGCTAATGTAAACAAAATAGATGTTGGTATACAGAATTCTGTTGAAAGTAAGTCTGTTTATCAGCAAACCAACATCGAAATGAAACATGTTGCAGTGTCTTGTGATTTGAAGTTACTTCAAGCAAATGTTAAAGTTGACACGACTAGTTTAATTTACAAAAGAAGTGTCGCAACATCACCATTACAGAAGAAAATGAAGTTCAAGGAGACTTCTGGTCCTGAAGAAGTTGAAGTAATGCTCTCTAGTAGTGATTTTATTCCACAAAGTGACTCAAGTGACACAAAAAAGACTGTGGAAAGTGATCAGTTCAAACAAATTTTGAATCTCATAGAGAAATACCCCAAACGGTATATAGGTGTTCCAAAGATTTGGTATCCAATGTTAATAGATACTCTTTGCAAAAACAGCAAGTTGGATAAAGATTAATTTTAAAATGTAATTTTTGGCACAAATCAACAAATTTCTGATCTACTTGCATAGAAAATATTTCCAAGGTGGTCTAGAATTGTCTCCATTTCATTCGATTATTTTTTTAATGCATAATAAAATTATTTGTATTTTATAGGGAAACATACACGTTTTAATTAAAATGTATTTTATTTAAAAATGAATTAATTTATTGACAGAATACATTTTTTATTTTCCTGTCTGTACACAGATAAGGAAAGTATAGAAATCATGATTTTTTCGACCTCGAGTTTTCGACGGATTTTTACGGTTTGGGGTTCCCTGAAGTCGTTTTGACTATTTTCGCGATGATGTGTGTATGGGTCTGTATACTCAATAAATCATGAAGGGATAAAGAGAAAAACACTAAATTTTAAACTTAAAGTTTGATCTATCCTCTAATACTCTAATGAGTTGATTACATTTTAGGCAAACTCGGAACATCTGGGGGATGTTACTTTATAGGAGGTCATTTTTGTACTCCACGGAATATATGTTATTTACGCTTGGAGAAGAAAATTCTTTAAATAAAAGTTGCTTGTGTTGCTCTATAATTTTTATCCAATAAGTACGTAATTTTCCTAAAATGGTTGGTATTCAAGAAATTTTACAAAAAGAGAAAATTTCGAATATTTTAGAAAATTGTTCAAATAAAAGTTGCTTGTTATTCTCTACAATGTTTGTCCTATACATGATTTGTACCGTATCAGATATATTTGATGAAAATTTAAAAACTTATAAAGAGAAAAACATTTTAAACTTAAGCTTTGATCCATTCTCTTGTGTTTATTAGATTTTGGGCATAGTCGGAGTACTTTGTAAAGGGTCGTTTTTCTACTTAATGGCATTATTTAGTGTAGATCCAAGTAACATATCTTCTTTTAACAAGATGATGGCTGTTACCAATGATTTTCTTAGCGATATCCAAACAGATATCTTTAATGTTAGCCTAAGAAAGTTGATAAATTATTTAACGGTTAAAACTTTAAATAAACTAAAATGAAATTTATTATTTATTCAATAAATAAATAAATATATTGATATGGAAAATCTCCAGATGAAATTTTTAAAATTAGTTATTAGTGTCAAAATTTGAAGTTAGCAAAGCTGGACGGTTGAGAATTTAGAAATATTTTGAAATTTATCGAGTTTGATATATAGAAACTGTCAGATGGGAATTTTGAAAAGTCAGACATTGAAAATTAAAATGTTTGAGAAATATTGAATTTGTTAGAGTGATCCACAATACGTCGCCCTAATAAGAAAAGAGCCTAACTCCATTTTTTTGCGAAAACGGGATTTAGATACCATTCATTAGAATAACGTCTAAGCCACCTTCTGACAAAATTTCAGAGTGTCTACTTAACCGGTTAATTTAAAATTGTCACACCGGTTAGAAATTTGCCGATTTTCGATTCGACAGTTGCCAAAGAGAAATTTGCCTAGCTCCACACTTTTGTTTAAAAGAGTAACGCGTGGGAATTTTTTTTTGTGTTACATTCAGTTACATTCTCGATTTTGTAATCTCCAATCTAACCTGCAAAATATCAAAAGAATGTATGCCTTTCGTACGGGAGGATACGCACCATCCTAGTCTCGAAGTCTCAATAGAAATTAATTTACCTAAATATAATACCTTAATTAACACGCATCAACAAAAATACAACTTCAGGAAAGCTAACTTTAATCTAATATATCAAGACTTGTTTAACACTAATTGGTCAGTAATAGAAAATTCCCTTTCAGTAGATGAAGCTTGTGACAAATTTTATGAGACACTCTACTCTATATTTGACCAACACGTTCCACCTTCTGTTTACCGTAAACGTCAGTTTCCAGTTTGGTATTCCTCTGAAATTATAAAAAATATAAAGAGAAAATCACGCCTGCACAAAAAACTAGGTTTTAATGGTGACACTTTTAGAGCAGAATACAATCGATTACGCTCGTTAATTAAGATTCAAATAAAAACGCAGTATGAACGATACATCGAATCTACTGAGCATAACATAAATTCCGATCCAAAACAATTTTGGTCTTATATTAAATCTAAACAAAATGGATTTCCAACAATTAATAATTTATTAAAAGATAATAATTCTGTAAATAACCCTCAAGAAATAGTTAATATGTTTGCCGAATTCTTTCAGTCAGTTTATACCACCCCATCAAATAGTACAAATATATCTCCTGCCAATAGGGATGAACTACTCGATATTTCAATTTTTACATTATCAGAGGAAGACATATCTAAATCTCTTAAAAAACTAAAACCACGAATGAATCAAGGACCAGATCAAGTACCTAGCTTCATCATTAGAGACTGTTCTGAGGTATTAAAAAAACCCCTATCATACATCTTTAACTTATCTCTAAAACATTGCTCTTACCCTACTAGGTGGAAAATCTCTAAGGTCACACCTATCTTTAAAAAGGAAAATCCAAATCTTGTTGATAATTACAGGCCAATCTGTCAAGTGTCAGGATTTTCGAAAGTCTTTGAGATGTCTGTATATGATAAGATTTTTCCACAAGTAAAATTTTCAATTAATCCTTCCCAACATGGTTTCTTTAGTTCGCGCAGTACCATCACTAATCTAACTTGCTTCACTAATTTTACAACTTCTGCATTAGACCATCATCAGCAAGTGGATACAGTTTACACAGATTTCTCAAAGGCTTTTGACCGCCTAGACCACTTAATATTGGCAAAAAAATGATTAAATCTAGGGTTTGACAGACAACTCGTTGATTTTATTTCCTCATACCTCAAGGGAAGACTGCAATACGTTGAGTTGAATGGCTTTAAATCTTTTTTATTCGAAGCTACAAGTGGAGCTCCACAGGAAAGTAATCTTGCTCCCCTGCTATTTTCGCTATTTATCAACGATATTGTTTCTGTTCTCAAATGTAATACACTTTTATTTGCCGATGATCTAAAGATATTTAAAATCATTACTTGCAATGACGATTGCCATCAGATGCAAGATGATTTATTTGCCCTTGATCAATGGTGCAATGAAAACAGACTACCTCTTAATGTAAAAACATGTAAGGTTGTGTCATACTCCTTAAAGCATGATTTTTTTATCTATAACTATCAAATTCAATCTATGTCACTTGCTCGCGTCTCAAATTTCAAAGATCTAGGGATTACATTTGATTCCAAAATGTCATTCAACTCATATATTGCAGCCATTTCTGCTTCTGCCACAAAACTATTGGGATTCATATATCGCTCCTGCAATAAGTTTAAAAATGCTTCTACAACTAAACTACTATACTTCCATTACATAAGAAGCAAATTAGAGTATGGATGCCTAATCTGGAATCCTTATTATGAGGCTCATATTCAACATTTAGAAAAAGTTCAGCGTAAATTTGTCAAATATATGGCTTTTAATATGGATGGAGTGTATCCTACCCGTGGATTCGATCACACTCGGTTACTTCAAAGGTTCAACTTGCCAACTTGCAAGGATAGACGAGTTTATATATCTCTAATTTTTTTGTACAAGTTGGTTAATGGTATGATTGATTGTTCTGATTTATTATACCAACTAAATTTTTATGTTCCCTTAAATACCAGATAAAAAAATCTGTTCTGCCTACCCTCAGTAAGTACTAATATCATGCTAAAATCGCCTTTACATATCATGTGCAGGGAACTAAACAAAATTAGTCAACATATTGATATATTCAATCAAACTTTATGTAGTTTTAGTAAGTCAGTGAAAAATATCTTATTTAATCAATAATAAACTTGGCGGGCTGTATCCTATCAAATGTTCATTTATTTGTAAACTAATATTTTTTTTAATTACTTTGTATATTTTCTTACTATTCTTATCTGAATTGTCTTATTAATGGATGTAATTCGGTTAGACAATAAAGCTTATTATTATTATTATATGTGTTAGATGTGAAGAAGAACAGTAATAATGTAATAATGTATTTGTTAAAAAATAACGGTTTTTTTATTCTCCTGTAAAATTTTCCAAAACGGAGACAGGCATTTTTCTTATTAGGGCGACCAATAGTAGTTTGTGCAACAAGAGTGGATATGATAGCCATATGTAAGACGAACAATCCACTCAAGTTGTACAGTATATTTTTTTTACAACCCACTAACGAAAATTTACAAAATTTAAAATATTTTTTTATAGATAATTAAGATAAAATGACAAAAAAATATTTTTTAAATATACGATATATTTTTAAATATACTCGAATATCTTGTGAAATTCTTTTATTTATCGATTCTTCACAAGAATCATTCATTTTTAATTACATTTAATCTCAATAACTAAAAAATATACTGATAATTGGTTTGACAGAATTGTGACTTATTTAAAATATTAAAAAATAAAGTTAATTTAATAAAACAATTTTCACGTTTTTTCTACGTCTTATACAAACTTTAGTTTTTCTTTTTCTTGTATGACCCATACATGTCCTATACAAAATTTAGTTCTCCTGATATAACCCCAGCTAATGTTTTTTAATGGAAACCAACCATACATTGTCATAGAAATCCTTCGGAAATGCCTGCAATTTTGAAAAAATACTGGCAATCCATACAGAAATCGCCGCAGTCAATACTTAAATCAGTCACGAGAAATCCATTGAAATCATGTGGAAATCACCGCAGTAACTAGAAATATGTAGAAGTCACATGGAAATCACCGCAGTCATCCAGAAATCGCCATATGATTGCGGAAATCATGTGAATTCGGCAATACATGTACATTTTTACAAAGAGTGGTTTGTCCCTCGTATTTATATTATTTTTTGTACAAAACTGCTTAACATAATTCAATAATGAAAGGCTGCTAACTCCATAAAAAAATGTTACCTTTTATATTTCCCGAAAACGAAAATCTGCTATCTCCCAATTTCATTTGTAAAAAATAGAATAATAAAAAATTTGTGAGTTTTGATCTCTCAATAAATATTATTAGTGCCTACGAATAATATACCATTGCGTTTTTACCTATGACATGGGCAGAAATTTATGTGGGTGGTTTTAATGGTCTCCTGGAAAATCCGGTTAAATGGAGATAGCTGTTTAACACGTTTCATCGACGATACGTGAATGACCTACCTTACTATCTGAAGCCTACTTTTTCCGTTCAGTATGCAGACGACACTACTTATTATCACTGTAACAAGGACAAAGACGAGCTAGAAACTCTTGATGCTGGAGCTCTTGCCTTGTCTAACTTATGGTTCTCTAGTAATAATCTTTTACTGAATACTGACAAAACAGTCAAAATGTTGTTTACACTCAGAGATATACCTCATCAAACTAAATCAACAAAATTCTTAGGTTTAACATTAGATAATAAACTTGATTGGAAACAGCATATAGATAGTCTATCAAAAAAACTATCTAGCACGCTATTTTTAATCAGAAAATTATCATTGTACACTACAAACGAAGTCTGTAGAACGGCCTATATGGGTCTTTTTAGCCACCTGTCATATGGGATACTGCTATGGGGAAATTCTGTAGACTGGCAAAAAATATTCATATCACAAAAAGCGGCAGTATGTGCAATAACAAAAAGGCCTCATCTAGAGTCATGTAGGCCATTATTCAAGGAACAAAAAATATTGACACTCCCATCTCTTTTTATATTAAAATGTTTATTATATGTAAAAACAAATAAAATAAATCCTATACTACTAGGAGATACCCATGAGCACAACACTCGATCAAGGGAACAATTGTTATTACCACAACACCGACTAACATTAACTGATAAAAGCTTTATATGCAACTCTATTAAACTATATAATAAACTTCCCCCACAGTTTAAGCTTTTTAATGAATATAAATTCAAAAAAAAATCAAGGAATTATTATTTTATCTAGCAGTTTATTCAATCAAAGAATTTTATGAGGCTGATTTAAGTAATTTTGCAACAGGAAAAATTTCTAAACTAAAATGTCAAGTTGACGTCACCAAATTGTTTTCTATATAAATATAAAATGTAAAGTATACATAAATTTTATTGTTTTCTGATATTTGACGATGCTAAAAACTGCTGTGAGTTTATTTAAGCAAATAAAGTATATTCTATTCTATATCTGTTTTGTAAATGTATACTATTGTACATCTTTACCTGTATATGACATCCTATATCATGTATATGCTCTAAATCTAAAAGGATTAATACAATTATTATTATTATTATTATTAACAATGGTTATTTTAGTTTTGCCACAGTTAAATTGATTAAAAATAGTAAAAAATGTTGTGTCTATTTTGTTTACAGTCACCTATAACTTGAAAGTAAGATTATCCCATCCAAAGCAGGATGTACTGTCTCATGTTATTGATATACAAAGTTTGGCCCTACATCTCAATCCTAACTACCCTATATATAGCCCCAAAGGCCGGACCACAACTGTCACTTGGTAAATAAATATCATAAATGCACTTACTTTTTTGGAGAACAGGCCATGGATACCCCCATTTCTTTTGATTAGGAATATTTCTCACAGTATATTTCGATTTTATTATGATTCGTTTACTGCTACAGGGCTGTGTAAAATAATTCGGATAATCATCAATCTCAATTTCGTTTTTTAAAGGAAACGTCAAAAGTTCACTTTCATCTTTAAACTGAACATATTCGCTTATTTCGCTAATAACAGGTTTAATATCGCTGATATCTTCCGCTTCAATTTCGTTAGCCCTCTCAGGTTCTTTTCTAATAGTGTTAGGAAAATTATTAACATCACACAGCGATTCATACTCATTGTCAATGTTTTCCAGAAAATCAGAACCTTCAGTTTTAGGCAATCCACATTCTTGTTTGATCCCATCAACTTTTACAAACTCTATCGTTGTTTGATATTCACAAATATTGTCACTATCACCAAGTACACAGTCTTGTTCGTTTTTAAACATTTTGTCTTTTGAAGAACACACATAATTTCCATCTATTTGATCGGAAACAAGATCTGGTTCCATCTTAATTATCTCCTTATTAGAATCAAAGAGTTCTTGGTTCACATCCATTGTTTTAATAATTGAATAAACGATAACTAAGCACTGTTGTCTATAAAATTAACTTTCCCTCTGGCCCTTCCAAAACATGGGAGTTTCTTCTTAAAAATATAGTAAAATAAGGTATTTTTTGCGGCATAAACCGACATGAACGTTTATGATAGATTGATTATGTTATTTAGTAATGTATAATATTATAATAAATAAATAAATAAAAACAAAAACTGACAAGAGACGAGCAATATTTTGACTTTTGGCGTATGACATCTACTATCCTTCCTCCATGCTACTGCCATTCAGACAGGACTGACAGGACAGGGTTGCCGACCCAATTCATAGAAAATCCTCATAGGCTATGAAATTTTCTTGATTGAAATTTGTAATACTTTGTTTTATAACGTGTAACTGAATCTAAAGCCGCAGACAAATTGATTTTAGAGACAACCAACCATAGATAACTCAATTTAAATTATTTGATTCAGCAAAATTTGACCTGAGTGATGTACGTGTACGTACGAGACCGAAACGACTTGTAGCTGATCGTAGTCGAGAATAAAATAATATAAACAGGATAGCCCAATTCTTCAAATCTGTGAATGTAAATTGAGCTATTAGGTTCTTTCGTTCGCTGTTGGTGCAGTGTTCACCAGTATAAATTACACCAGTTATACCACCGTACTTAACTAGTTTATTTCCCTCCTTATTCCTTATACACATATCCAGTGAAATTCATTATTTCCGTTAAATAGCTGGTGGAGGAAGTATTCACCGGTCAACACCACAACACCGATCAAAAGGTTAGTGGATTTTATACCGGGCCAAACGAAAGGTATGGTGTCCGTTAGTGTAGTTCATTTCTACACCAGCGGGACAAACGATTCATAAAAGAACCTAACGTCACTGTAGATATGGGGTCCTATGATTGAACGTTTACGTTATCCATAACATACATGTTAGGCAGAATTTTAACAGTAACGAGGCAAATTTGCATGATGGAAAACTGTTAAATTAGAACATTACAGGCGGAAAATAACAGTAATGTATTTGAAAAAGTTTTCTATCTTACGAACTTGCCTCATTACTGTTAAAACTCAGCCTAACATGTACGTTACGGATAACGTAAACGTTCAATCATAGGACCCATTATGTCTCACAGAACCGCGCGCTTAGTTTACAACAGCATTTGCTGCATTTGAATATCCATATCCGTTTGTTTATCCACATCGAACACATCTAAGGACCGATTCCCCCGTTGTGTTAAACGAAGTTTAAAATTACATTTTTACTGATTTTAGGTCTTTTCCTTTGCATCGAAAGTGTAGCACTGAGCTACACCACTTCTGAAAATATCGTTCCATTTATACAAATTGTATGGATGGAACGACATTTTCAGAAGTAACGTAGCTCAGTGCTACACTAGGCGAGTTCGGATAGACAGGGGCTGGAGCGGGACAAATTTTAGGGTGCTGTTAAACTGTCACTAATCGGACTAAACCGAACGCTAAAAGAGTCGTTTGGAGTTAAAAGTATTAAAGGAGTTAGGGTCGGTTTTTCAATGTCCAGTCAAAGTGGCTGTTACGTACAGGGGTGGGAAACTGGTATGCGCAGGTCAAGGATCAATCAACCACGTCCGCGTGGCGCTGCAGTCGGGTGGTGGGGTAGGTGGTGGGAGTGTAAATGACAGGTGAATATTGATTTTGGGGGGGTGTCATGGCGTCTTGGCTTAAACCAAACGTGTTTATTTATATTGGTGACTTGGTTGTGTTCAGTTGTGTTTTCATTTCCAATTTGCTTAATTGATTTAGTTGACCACTGTTAGTGAGCTTGTTTTTCCATTACAAATTTGTGCGTTTTGAACTGTTATCTTGTGCTTTTTCCGCTGTTATTTCGTGCCCAAAAAAATTAGCAGTAGAAGTAGTATAATTAGAAGTAAAAGTTCTAACAAAAAAAAAAAACAACAAAAAACAAAACCCAAAAAAATTAGCAGTAGAAGTAGTATAATTAGAAGTAAAAGTATTAAAAAAACAAAAAACAAAACCCAAAAAAATTAGTAGTAGAAGTAGTATAATTAGAAGTAAAAGCACAAAAAAAACAAAAAAAAACAAAACCCAAAAAAAATTAGTAGTAGTGGTGGTGGCAGTAGTAGTAATAGTATGGTGTTCGTTTTATGATTTTTTTTCAGTGAGAAACAGTTGTGACCTTTCTGGAATATGAAGCAGCTTAATCAGATATGTTGGACTTCTTTTCGAGAAGGAAAGTTAGTAATCTACTCATTTATTTTATACTTATACTGTGTATTTTCTGTTTCATGATGTTTGGGGTTGCAAAGCTGTATCGTCGAAGAAGAAGCAGACTAATAATACATGTTGGACTTCTTTTTGAGAAGGAAAGTTAGTAATCTACTCATTTATTTTATACTTATACTGTGTATTTTCTGTTTCATGATGTTTGGGGTTGCAAAGCTGTATCGTCGAAGAAGAAGCAGACTAATAATACATGTTGGACTTCTTTTTGAGAAGGAAAGTTAGTAATCTACTCATTTATTTTATACTTATACTGTGTATTTTCTGTTTCATGACGTTTGGGGTTGCAAAGCTGTATCGTCGAAGAAGAAGCAGACTAATAATACATGTTGGACTTCTTTTTGAGAAGGAAAGTTAGTAATCTACTCATTTATTTTATACTTATACTGTGTATTTTCTGTTTCATGACGTTTGGGGTTGCCAAGCTGTATCGTCGAAGAAGAAGCAGACTAATAATATATGTTGGACTTCTTTTCGAGAAGGAAAGTTAGTACTCTACTCATTTATTTTATACTTGCCGCGTTTGAGAATCCATATCGGATGCATTTTTTACATCTCAAGCGTTTTTTTATCCACATCGGACACATCTGTTCCATTACATTTATGTATACTGAATGACATGATTAAAGATTTATTACATCTCAGATGCATTCGATGTGGATTCTCAAACGCGACATATACTGTGTATTTTCTGTTTCATGACGTTGGGGGATTGCAAACCTGTATCGTAGATGTTGGACTTATTAAAAAATAAAGTATTCCTCGGACTTATAATTTTTTATTAATCCATTTATTTTAATGAGATTGTACTTATACTGTCTTTCTTTTTTCACAGCTCAAGTTTTTCACAAAATGATGGACAGTGTTGTATCCTGGAATATGTAGCAGCCATCCAGCTACTTCATACATAATACAATTTTCATATACATTACATTTTTTAAATATTGGATTTGTATTATATATATTCTTTAATAAATTTATTTTTTGAATATTCTTGTTTTTTTTATCTAAAAACTGTTAGTCAAATTAAGATTTGTTCACACAAACTGCATTTTTGCTTTATTATAGCGATATTCGCTATAATAAAGCAAAAATGCAATTTGTGTGAACAAATCTTAATTTGGCTAACAGTTTTTAATGCGGATAATTTTTACTGTCAAATTTGAATAGCCCCGCGCTTTTCTTCTCTTCTTCTTTTTATTATATTCTCTTCTTTCATATGGCCTCTTACTAGACAAGGACTTAATTGAAAAAAAATCAACCACGTCCACCAGGTGCCGCTAAAAACTCTATCATCCTTTTTTAACATGGGAGTTACCGTTCTAAGAGTAAGTGTTCTGTGGTTACGTAGCCGACAGCTATATTTAGCTGGCAGTCAAAGTCCCTGTTACCGATGGAACATGGATGGAAGTGTTTTTCATCACGAATTTAACTGCTAGCTACGTAGTCTAATAGTTTTTATTTATTCTTAGACAGGTTGGCATTTCTGCTAATTTGTTAAATGGTTTTTATTGGATAATTTAAATTTTCCGCTTTACATATCGTGTCTTGTGTTGATCGTCACAGACCTTCACATAAAAATTGTTCTATTTTGCTTCCATATTTTTCTTTAAGATCTTGTTATTTTCTGTTTTTGGGCAATTGGTGATTTAGAAAAAAGAGAAAATATCTAATTACGCGGCATCAGATAGAGCCCTACTATTGAAATTTGCTTATCTTACAGAATGTAAAAAAAAGGAAAATGCAATATCACGGAAACGAAATGAGAAGGTTGCAGAAAAATGTTATAATAAAATTATTTTCATCAATATCAAAATAATTGGGCCATTCCCTTACAATACACGACACGGTCATCTTGGCACATATTAAATAATTTCTTTGTCATCGTTGCTGTGAATGTATTCAAATAAATCCATTTTTGAGAAATAATAACATTAATAAAAATATTAACCTCTAACTTTGACAAACAACGTCCTACGCATGTACAATAAATAGCTGGCGGCTATCTATACGAAATTACCACTTGCAAGTGTCGGTTACGGTTACAGTCAAAATAGCTGACGGCTATCGTATAACTGGAGGTCGAAAAACGTTTTGACAGTCAGTGGCTGACGGCTATCTCCATAGCTGCCAGCTATCCTAAATAGCCGGAGATTGAAAAACCGGACCTTAAAGGAACTTGGCAGACCGAACGCAATGACTGTCGATGCAAAGGAAAAGACCTTTTTACATTAACAATGTCATTTTAATCTCCGTTTAACACAACGGTGGAATCGACCCTAAGGGCGTGTTCCATTTTAAAGCCCTGGCGACGTATGAACTAAAACCAGTCACGAGCCCTAAAAATACTCTGTTTTACGTTGACGTATGACATTTCTCTTGAGAGAAATAATGGCCGTGTTCATCGTCGTCAAACATGTTTTAAAAGCAAAGAAACATGTTTCATAAGCGGTTGGAATGACGCTGAACGATCATTTTTGTTTATGATTTGTTTTCTCAACCTCAAATCTGTCAAAAAATGGAATGACATTTGGTTGGCACAAAGAAGGTTATGTGAATTGTTTACTTTAGTATTTTTTAAAAAATTTTGAGTTGAATTGATTTGTACAGTGAATTAGAGTTTATATAAGTACCCTTCTGGAAGTGGTTTTGACAATTTTACGGCGAAAAACCTACAACTTGTATTATTTTGGGTTGTAAAGTCATGTTTTTATTGCCTCTATGGATATTGAATTCTACATACTTTGAAGAGCAGAATGAGAATGCTATTTATTGTGTATTGCGTTTAATCAACTGTCTGGTCTGCACCAATAAATTAAAGTAAAGGAACTCATGATACTAATAACATACATCTCAAAAAGTGATCTTTTTACATATATCAAGGATACATAAAAGTGTATAATAATAGAGAGATCAACTATGACTTTCTTATTTTTAGGGAAACCGAGTTCGTTCTAAGTTAGTAATCATTTAAACTGGACTCCAGCCCAGAACTTGAGGCATGTGTCTCAAACCAGTTCAAAACTAACTGAATCGAAAAAGGAGGAAGAGATAAAAATGAAAATCAACCTGAAGTAAACTTTTATTTTTGAGTCATACCTAACATCATAAGTCCCGCTTAAGGCAAGACAAACCCACTTTCAAGTTATGTGTACCATTGTCCCCAAAGAATGCAAAAATGTCCCGCTTTAAAAGAAAACGTGATCTGATTCAAAACATTTTATCAAAAAAGGGTGGTATCTCATAAATATGTGCTAGTGAAAAAAACTTACTTAATTTGAAGTATCAGTGTTGAAAACCAAGCATAACATAAACAAGTCACGTCAACAGTTCCATTCCCATTTAAAAACTAAAATATAGAAAATCAGCCCACTAAACAAGTTTTATTTCGCTTTTCTAATTTTCAATAAATAAACATAAAATTATGTTATTTCACTTATTTTTAATACATTTTTTTATTATATTATTGTTTTACTTTTACTACAATCTTACTGTTGTTATTCTAGATTAAAAATAATGAAAAACTGCTGTTGTCTTTTAAAATTTACAGGCTTCTTGCTGTGAGGTAAGAAATTATTACAAAAACCGAAAAATTGTTAAAATAATCCCTATCTAATGCTTTACTTATTTTTTTACAAAGTATTTTTTATGTAGGTACTTAGGTGTTATAATACATTTTTAGTCATTGCTAATATTCATATTGAGTCTGAATTATTTTTGTTTTAATAAAATTTGTCTAGTATTATCGACAAACTACATACAGTAATTCTTTTATAGGAATGATATATTTTGTATTGGAAATTAATAAATATACAAATTTAATGTCATATAGGTAGAGCGACTTATTAGCAAAATTTGAAATGTATACAGTAATGAGGTATTTTTTTTATAGGTTCAACAAACCAAGGTGGGCCCTTTTTAATATAATTGCTTATATTTAATTTATTTTGTAAATAAAATGTTATACTTTTATTATTTATTTTTTAATGCCCTATATACATTACATGAAAACAAAAAACATCGGTGCAGTTTTAATAACAAAACTCGTCTGTTTTGAATAACTCTGTGCTAAAACTATATAATATGTAGGTATGTTATCCATATTCCTTACTGGTGGAATCCCATTAACGTCCAAATGAAATAATTTAAGCATACGTGTATGTATCTACGTCTGGAATTAATTTTATTTTCTTCAAACAGGTACCTCCATAAATGGCATAAATACAATATTATATTAAAATACAACTTAACTAATCAACTCTATTAGGGTATAAAACCTTAAAAATATAAATAATGAGTCATACTGACAGACGTAGTAATCACATCGTTTGTTAGTAATTTTCGTAATTTTCTGCTTAATTACAAAAAGCTTTAGTGAACTCTTGTTCAATTAGCTTCAGTTTACCCCTTCCGAATCCGTTGCAGTTGATAGTTTCCCAGTTCCCACCGAAAGTAACCGCCCACAACCTAAGAAGCAAGACAGCTCCAGCCCAAAATGGCGGTTGATAAGCCGCCTGGAGAACCGCCTGATATCCCCAATCCCAATCACCTAACAAAACAAAAAGTCTTGTACTCAAATACCGACGTAGGCCCGTTTGAAGTCTATGTACAAGGAAAAGACAAGAATATTGGTAACCTTCATATCCTTAGCATAGCCAAAACTGTGTTCAACCTTAAACTTAAAGAAATTATTAAGATTACCCGCAAAGGAAAAAATCGCATTGGAGCCACCTTTTTGAATTACAGTGCTGCAAATAAATTTATTAATGATAAGGACTGGGATTCAGTTGGTTACGAAGTATTTATCCCTTCACATAATGTGTCCTGCAAAGGTATTGTCAGACATGTTCTAAAATCTCTTACCGATGACGAAATACAAGATGCCATAAATACTCAACTGGCTTTTTGCAAGCCCCTAAATGTTAAAAGACTTAACAGACGAGTAGTTGAAGAAGGACAGGAACCAAATTATATTCCAACTGGAACGATTTGTGTAACATTCTCTGGAAAAATTATACCAAAAGAAATAACTATATATGGCCTACCAATGAAAGTAACTCCTTATATAAGCCCTGTTCTTCAATGCCAACAATGCCTCTTATATGGTCATAATATTAAGCAATGCCGCAGCAATGCAAAATGCAAAATTTGCGGAAAAATCCACGAAATCGGTACAGAAACTTGTAATAAGTTTTGTATCCATTGTAAAAATAATGAACACTCTTCTAATGACAAAAAATGTCCTGAATACAGCAGACAAAAAGACATCAAAGAATTAATGTCATTTTCAAATATCTCATATTATGAAGCAAGTCAGATGACTCCAAGAAAAACTAATACTATGTACGTGCATAATATAAATGACTTCCCTACTTTAAATAACGATTCTCTAAATACCAATTCTATTAACATTCACGAAAGAAGAACAGCTCTCATTAATACTTCACAGAGACATAATACCTACAGTCAAATAACTCGATCATCGACTATTAAACGTAGAAGACCTGAAGAAAGAAGTTTCAATAAAAAAGCACTTGACGACTGCCTCATAAATCCTAATGGTAGAATTCCAGAACCAAAGCCTTCTACATCCAACGTCAATAGAAGAGATTTGGGGAAAAAACTTGAATCTGATATTGTTCAGGCTATATCTGTCTTATCTCAATCCCACAGGGAGCTCGTTATGACATTTATTGGTAACATAATTAATAATACGTACTCTTCTGCTAGTAATAGTAATGTTTCAACAACAAATATTTTAGGTTCCCAAGAACCTTTTTCCCAAATTAGTAATAACCCTGTATCACATGATAATGTTGGTGGAATGGATTACTCCGATCAGGAGGATCTCTAATCCAACCAAACATTTATATTTTGTCTGGTTATCATTACTCCATTAACCATTATTCAATGGAATATTAGATCATACAATGTGAATGTTGACAATCTTAAAGTTCTAATTATGGAACACAATCCTGATATTATATTACTTAACGAAACATGGCTCACTGATAAATATACCTTAAAATGTAGAGGTTATCAAATACTTAGAGATGATAGATTTGATGGATATGGGGGAATTGCTATACTAATCAGAAACAGTATAGACTTCTTCCAGACAACTATTAATAATTGCTTTGATCAAAATATCCAAACCCAACTCTTATTCTTACCTCATTATAATCTAAATTTGATTAATATATATTGTCCTGCAGATAACCTAATTACTAAAAGGAATTTTATAAAATTTATCCAAAAAATAAATAAACCCTTATTAATAATGGGTGATCTTAATTGCAACCATACTGTATGGGGGAGTAGCTCTAACAGCTTCAATGGTAAAAATATTTTCGAAGCTTTAGATGATCTTGATTTAATATTCCTCAATGACGGCTCTCCTACTCGTACTTCTCCTCCTGGAGGAAGTAATTCTGTAGTTGATGTATCCCTTATATCTTCTGAAATAGCATCTAAATGCACCTGGGAGGTTATTTCTGATCATGGATCAAGTGATCACTTCCCCACAATGTGTAAAATTGGTATGGGTCCATGTACCATTCCATTGCCCACTAAAAAGAGAAATTTCCATAAAGCTGATTGGTCCTCTTATCATTGCAACCTTGATGTAATCTTTTCTTCATTTAGTAGTGATAGTTATGAAGATTTTATTGAATCTCTTAATTCAGTGGCTGACACCACAATTCCAAATTTCAAAGGCAATAGTAAAAACAAATACCAGATACCATGGTGGGATAATTCATGTGATGACATAATTAAAAAAAGAGTAACGGCCATTAAAAATTTTAAAGACATCCCAACTGTAGAAAACTATATCACGGTCAAAAAACTTGTTGCATGGTCTAGAAAACTTTTGAAAACAAAAAGGAAAAATAGCTTCAGGGAGTTTTGCGGAACACTAAATCGCGATTCATCCTTAAAAACGATATGGAATAAAGTAAATTCAGTTGCAGGTCAGAAAACTAATACTTCCAGTCTTATGCCATCTTCGCTACTAGCTAATGATATACTAAAAATCATAACACCGAATTCTGCTTCCCCTGCTGTTGCTATCAAAATTCCTAATGACAAAGAACCTGCCTTTACATATAATGAATTTAAGTATACATTATCAATTAAAAAAGATTCTTCTCCTGGCTTAGATAATATTTCCTACTCAATGGTAAAAAACTTACCTAACTTGGGTGCCGTTTGGCTGTTACAATTCTACAATAACTGTCTCAAAAGTGGATCTATTCCCCAACAATGGAAACAATCTTTAATCTTGCCATTTGTAAAATCTGGGAAAGATAAATCATGTCCAAATAATTATAGACCTATAGCTTTAACATCCTGCGTTGGAAAACTTCTAGAATCACTTATCAAAAATAGAGTAGAATGGTATTTGGAAAACAAGAAAATCTTCCATCCCTTACAACTAGGATTTAGACGAGGAAAAGGCTGCACAGAATCAATATCTTACTTAATCACCCAAGTCCAAATAGGCTTGGCATCAAATAATTATACTGTTGGTCTATTCCTTGATATTTCGGCAGCTTATGATAGTGTAAATATATATCTTCTATACTCCAAATTAGCCAATATTGGCATTTCAATAGAGCTATGCAACCTTATCTATGCATTTCTAAATAACAGATCCATTTCAGTCTCAGATAACTGTGGTCAAAGTCATGGACCACGAACCTCCAATCAAGGACTTCCTCAGGGATCTCCCCTTAGCCCGATTTTATTTAATCTCTATATGTTATCTTTATTCAATATTATACCAAAAACCTTTAAATTAATACAATACGCGGATGACATTGTAATTTTGGTTAGTGGAGAGAATGTCTTCAATATTACTATAGAAATAAACTCTTTATTGGTTGCTTTTAAAGACTGGCTCGATGAGCACAACTTCAACTTGTCTATAACTAAATCATCGGCTCTCCTTTTTTCAAAAGGTCCTATTAAATTAATCCTTCCAAAAATTAAATTTAATGATACAATCATTCACTGGTCAGATTCATTCAAATATTTAGGCATTTACATTCATAAACACTTAAAATGGAATGTACATATAAATTACATTGAGCAAAAAATTAACAGAGGTTTAAATGTCATGCGAGCTCTTTGTGGTACGTGGTGGGGCAGTGATCCAAAAATCCTTCGCATAATACACAACGCTATCATCTTAAGTCATATAGATTATGGATGCCAGGTAATTTCTCCATGTCCGAAGTATCTTCAGAAGAAGTTGGACAGGCTACAATATCAGAGCTTACGTGTCATCACTGGTTGTATGAAATCAACCCCAATTTATGCTTTGCAAGCAGAGAGCGGGGATATCCCCTTAAACTTAAGAAGAGACTGGCTTTGTTATAAATTTCTTTTAAAAAATCTTGCATTGGAAAATAACCCTGTCATCAATTCGTTAAAACATTTGGAAACACTAAATAAAGAAAGAAATGTTTACAAAAAGGTAATTGACACTCCAGTATTATTAAGTTTAATGAACCAAATGGATGAGTTCCTTCCGAATATGTATTCTAATGAATTGCTGCCATGCCATGAATTTGAATTGGACATCCAACTCTCTTCAATTCCAGTTTTAAATCTTAGATCAATTAGGGATGACACTTATGGATTATCCATTTTTACTGACACAATAAACGAGCTACCCGGTTACACAAAATTCTTCACCGACGGATCTGTGGGACCTTCTAATGATTCAGGCTTCGGTGTATTTTCTCCAGACCTCAATTACGTGTTTTCAAGCAGACTACCTCAACATACACAAATATGTACTGCAGAAATTATTGCAATTAACCATGCCTTGCAAATCATTTTAGAAAAAAATATATTGAACTCAGTTATCTTCTCGGACTCCAAATCTGCTTTACAAAAAATTGGAAATATGAAATTCTCTACAGAAACTGATCATTGCTCCTTTCTAACAAAACAAGGTATCTTACTTGCTAATATGAATAACATCCACATCACTTTGGCATGGATTCCAGGTCACTCCGGCATTATTGGCAACCATAAAGCTGATCAATTAGCAAATATAGGCAGAATCCTTAAAATTCCTTTAAATATTAAACTCAATAAGTCTAACTTTTTACCCTTCATTAAACAAGAAATTTGGAACAAATGGCATCAACAGTGGAATTCACTAAAAGAAAACAAAACATCTTTTTACTTCCAAGTGGTTCCTAAAATACCCAAAACTCCGTGGTTCAATAGTAAACAATTCTATGAAAGAAGGTACCTTTCCACAATCATACGGATGAGAACTGGCCATTGTCTAACCCCATATCACTTATTTCGAATTGGTATTAAAGATGACCCATTTTGCGAGTGTGGAGAAGTTGGATCGTTAAATCACATCATCTTAGAGTGTCCCATTAATAAATCTCCCCTTTTTGATGTATATTTGGAACTAACGAAGGCTGGTTTATCAGCCCCATTTGATATTCGATACATCTTGTCTCATTTGGATGATAGAAGAATAACCACCCTTTCTAAATTTCTTTAAAATCATTATCTAGTAGAAGCAAATCAACTATATCTGGGTAAATTGTTCGCAGTAACATAGCCCAAAAAAAGAAAAGAAGAAGAAGAACAAACACATAACCTAACAAAATGCCAAAAGACGGATTTGACAGGGGTTCAAGGTCAATTTTATGCTTTTAAAGCAAACAAGCAGTTTATTTTCGCTTTTATGCTTCTTCAAAAGCGCTGCAGCGGTTGACAGTTCATCGTCGCCGCTTACTCAGCGTTACAACATGTTTGACGACGATGAACACGGCCAATCTCTCGAGTTTGAAAATAGACCCCCTAATCTAATTCCCTATCACGTGATAAAAAATTCACATCTCAGATACATCCGATGTGGATTCTCAAACGCGGCAGATGTATGTAGATTGATCATGTATTTTTTTCAAAAAATGAACATAAGCTTATTCCTTGAAGTAAAAATGTATTTTTTACTGTATTAAAAGACTGAAAATGGTTTTAAAACACATTTTTACTAAACCGATTCTGATTAATGAGCACTTGCGAGGCAATATGGCCGCTCGTAAAGCGACCCACTTTGATAAATCTATATAATTATGACAGGTTGACATATCAACGCCCACGGGCAGCATTTTGACAGGACGTTGGAATACAAAAAGAAGAAAAAGTTGGATTTTTCCCGCCAAGTTTCTAAGCCCATAAAGAAAAAAGAAGAAGAAGAAGACGTCTACTAAAGGGCAAGCAAGACGCAAAAAAATCATTTACCACCGTTTATTTTGTTGGCAGTTTACGTGTTTTTATATCTGGTGAAAGTCGTTTGTTATTTCTAAAGTTTTTAACGGTTTTTGGTTTAAATCAAACTGTTCTTATTATCTAATATTGTTCATTGTAACAAAAGACAAAAGTGACCAAGTAATATATGTACTGTCTGTGCCGTCGATCTTTTTAACGGTTTGTATTTTGAATTAAACATTCCATTAAACATTAAAAAAATCCTTTATTGTCCAAAGAGGAGTACACCCATTTACAGGACAACTTAAATATAAGGTATAAACAGGTATAAAAATAAAGAAAGTTCTAAACAAAAATGAAAGAAAGATAAAGAAATAAGCTAATTTATGTTATTGTATAGATATTTTAATTTTATTAAATTGATTTAATAAACATAAGAATGGACCAATCCCGGTCAATCCTTAATCTACATTTTATTTAAGGTAGAGATCATCATAATGCTTGTTATAGGGATAAAATGTCTTCTCATTTCTCTTATTTAGTCCATGATACATATAAATTAAGTTGTTCTAGGAGCTCTGGATAATAATCGATTAAATTTTTGGAAAAATCCACAATCAGTTGAACGGGCTGTTCTTTTTTAAACCCTCTTTCATTAGTAGAATCAGTGGTTACTTCAAGTACCCTATTTATTTATCATACAGTTTAAACCATTTACAAAATACATAAGTTTATAGTATAAAAAATATACATAAATATTAAAATATTATGTAGACCTAACACATTTTTTTTACTTCGCCACTCTTTTCACTTGATACATGGAAGAGTTAAAAATATCAATATTCTGTTTTGCTGCAAATATATTAGCATTTCTCAGAAGTTTGGCCATACCAATTCCTGAGCCATAGTTAGTGCTATGAGCTTTCAAAGCAAATGTGGAGCAACGGCCTAGGTGGGATATAAAAATCAACAAGGTTATTTACAAGTTTAAAGATAAATAGAAAATCAATAAATTCTCTTTGGGAAGCTAACGTTTCATTATTTGTTGTGACAAGCATATTTGTATAAGAGTATGGTAGTGACAATTTAAAAGAACAATACATTAAAAATCTACACTGTACTCTTTAAAGCTTTTCAATATGAATTTGCGCATATGGTGATCAAATAACAGAACAATATTCCAAATATGACATGAGGGAATAAAATAAGATTTAAATTGTATGCAAATTTACAAAGTCTGCCGAGTGCCTTCTCACGAATCCTAACTGTTTTAAGGCTTTCCCAGCAACATAATCGACATGCTGAGAAATAGACAGATTATATTGAAATATAATCCCAAGATCTTTTATACTGTCAACTTTATTAATACGATTTCCATGCAACTCATTAGTATGATTAATTAGATTTATATTAAGCCTCTTATAAAAAGACACTACCTTACATTTTAAGGGATTAATTAATAATCCCTGCAAACTGTTTAAATTTTTCTGCAGTATGAGACAATCAGAGGGATCTTTAATGATATTATACAATTTGATATCAGCATACATTAAAACTTCAGTATCATTTAATTGTTTCACCACATCATTAATGTAAATGCTAAATAACAATGGGCCCAAATGTGATCCCTGAGGGACCCCTGATATCGTTGCATATTCACTAGAAATGGCATTTTTAATTTTGACACGACAAACACGATCTGTAAAATAAGAAATTACTAGGTATTACAATATTAAGTACTCCCTTTTGATTTATTACCATATTAAGTAATCCCCTTCCTTAGGGCTCGTTTTAATTAGAAGAATTAGTGTTTATAAGCAAGTAATAACTATAAGCCAAAATTAATTAATAGAAATCCTCAAGTTGAACAATGTTATGCTGAGTTAGTTGCCGGTACTTGTAAGTTTGTTGTTGGTAGTGTTTACCTTCCTCCGAATTCAACAGCAGATAAATATATGATTCATGCAATGGAAGTTGATGGAACGTTATGTAAATCACTCTTTTATAATTGTCGGAGACTACAATCTGCCCGAAGCTTCATGGTCAAATGGCAACTTAGGAGTGACTGTTCAGTGTCCAATTAACTCACCTGCTTATGATTTATGTGAAACATTTAGTTTCTTAAATTTGTTTTAACTAAATAATATTTTAAATAGCCGAGGCATTCTCCTGGACTTAATTTTTTCCAAATTAAAAGATGTACTAATTTCTTCAGCAGTTGATCTACTGCACCATAATAGTATACACCACACAGCATGTACTTTTAGCATTCCTACTGAACCCCCTACTAAAGCATTGGATGTTGAAGATAAAGTTTTTGATTTTTCACAGGGTAACTATGATGCTATTAATTATTATCTATCTACAATAGATTGGGCTACTTATTTAACCAATACGGATGTCAATGTTGCAGTACAACAACAACTATATGATGTATTGTACTATTCAATGCACTCTTTTATACCCACAAAGATTATATGCAATACAAAATTTTCAACTTGGTATAGATCTGAACTAAAGAGCTACATATTTGAGAAGAAGAAAGCACATAAATTATATATGCAAACCAGAAATAATAATGATTATTTATTATTCTCCAACTTAAGAATAACATGCAAAACACTAACTGATGAATTTTACCAACAATATATTGCAAGGGTTGAGAACAATATATCGACAGACCCTAAATCATTTTGGCGCTTTGCTAAAGATAAATCAAGGGGTGAATTTCCGAATGAAATGTATCTAAATAATAAAATTAGTAATAATGGCTGTGATACTGTAAATTTATTTGCTGATAATTTATCTACAGTTTATGTCAAGACTGATTGTAATGTACCTGTATTAAACTATAAGAAAACCATTAATGTAAATAATGTAAAAGTGACCTTGAGTGAAGTTTTTTCTAAAATTTCTCAATTAAAAGACAGTTTCTCTTGTGGTCCAGATGGAGTTCCATCTTAGTTTTTAAAGAGGTGTGTCTGTACTGTTAGTACTCCTATTTCTATTATTTACAATATTTCACTTGATTCAGGAGTATTTCCGAATTTTTGGAAATACAGTTTTATAAGACCAATTTATAAATCGGGATGTAATCGTGACATTAAAAATTACAGAGGAATATGTTTGCAATCAAACATTCCAAAAATTTTCGATTCACTCATTACAGAATATTTGTCATGGGAATGTAAAGGGCTAATAATTGATCAACAACATTGTTTTTCACAAGGAAAATCTACAGTAACTGCCTTGTTAAGTTATCAAAATGAAATATTGAGTGCTTTTGAAGGGGGATATCAGTACATTCTGTCTATACTGACTTCTCAAAAGCATTCGATAGAGTTAACCATGAATTGTTGATCGCCAAGTTGAGCTCATATGGTATCAATGGTAAACTTTTAAATTGGCTATCTAGTTTTTTAATTGGTAGGTATCAGTGGGTCAAAATTGGGAATCACATTTCTTATTTGATTGAAGTATTGTCTGGTGTTCCTCAAGGATCCCATTGTGGTCCGCTTCTTTTTAATCTATTTGTAAATGACATTGCATGTTGTATAAAAAAGTCTCAGTTCCTACTATTTGCAGATGATTTAAAAATCTTTAAAATTGTTGAAAGTATATCCGATTGTTTTGATTAACAGACTGATATTAACAACCTAGCATTGTGGTGTAATGTAAATTGTATGAATTTGAATTTAAATAAATGTTTTTATATTAAGTTTAATAGGTGCCATACTAATATAGACTATACTTATTGTATCAATTCATTAGATCTTGAATTGGTGACCAAAATAAAGGACCTTGGCGTAATGTTTGATGAAAAACTTACTTTTTCAGAACACATTACAATGATATCATTAAAAGCCAGAAAGTTGTTGGGTTATATACAAAGAATCTCTAATGGTCTCTCAATAAATTCTTTTAAAATTCTTTACTGCACTCTTGTTCGTTCTAATATGGAATATGCAGCTGTTGTCTGGAACCCTTATTATTGCATTCACATTAATAGACTTGAAACGGTTCAACATAAGTTTCTGAGATGCTCAGCATATAAATTAGGAGTGCGTATAAATAATTATGATTATGCTAACCTATATTCCAGATTAGAAATCACAACTTTGTAGAATTGGAGAACTCAATTAGATCTATGCTTCCTATTCAAACTTTTGTCTGGGTCAATATATTCTCCTGATATTTTATTAAAAATTGGTTTTAAAATTAATAGTGCAACCAGAGCTAATGACATTTTTTTTATTAGACACCATAGACAAAATTACGGCTTTTATAATTCATCAACACGATTGGCTAGGAGTGCTAACAGTATAGAAATAGACTTGGATTTTTTTGGTTCGTCATATCCTTCATTTAAAAGAAGTATTGCTAACCACTTTCTTAATGACACTTGAAAGTACTGTTATTGTCTGCCTTGTTTATCAAATGTTTTAATCATATGTTTTAATGTTTTAATCAAATGTTTTACATGATATAATTTTTGATGTTGTTTTTTATTTTGTATTTGTGCATATAACATATATTTTTATATTTTTTATTGTAAAATGGGGGTTTCCCGTAAATAAATAAATAATTATTTCTCCAATTCAACGGAGACAAGCTGGTAGAAACTGACTGAAAACACATATAAGTTACTCATTTTTTTATTTTTGTTTTTTTTTTCAGTAGTTACAAAAGACAAAGGGTGAAAGAGTACAAAATAGCTATACAAAATGAGAATCAATATTAAACCTCTAGATGGAACTCCAGGAGCTGTTATTGAAATTTCTAAAAAGGCTCTGGTTAGCGAATTGAAAAACGAGATTGCCAAACGACTGGAAATCCCAGAATCACAACAAAGATTATTATATTTTGGTAAAGAAGTAAGTATTAGTGTATGTGACTCATGCTACAAATATGGAGTAACCCACAAAAAAAGTTTTAAATCATATAGGTACCTCACAGCATACAATTCTTCTTAAGCATCAGTTTCGATTTATTTCAGAGCTGTGCATAGGTATCAAGGACATGACATGTATGTCTGTCATTGTTGGTCATGGCCTACTTAAAAAAAAAAGTGAATTTTTATTTTTCATAGTTCTATTCCTTGTTAGTTAAGTAGGGCTGTCAGATTATCAGAAATGAAAAGCGGGAGGTTTTAATTTTTGAAGAAAAAAATATTTATTTTAATTAAAAATCAAATTTCAATGCTCGATTAATAAAACATTTTCAACAAGTCCAACATACAATAAGTACCTATTCTTAATGTTGGTATCATTTTTGGCAATCGTCATGTCACAACTGTACATTTGTATAAACGAGCACTTAAAAAAATGAACAATAGGTGGGTTCACACTTGAACTAAAACATATAATTCCAGCTCTATGGGTTTTTTCTGTAAGTATAAAGAATACTGAAAAATAATTTTTTCTACTACCGTATATATATGCTTTATTTAGTCAAAAAACAACTAATACATAGTCAATAATACACTTTCTCACTAACAATAAATGTATAAATATAATAGGTTATTAATATAACTGTAGTCGTATAAAATAAAATACAATTAAACAACACATATAAAATACTAATATTAATAATGAATACTTCAATAACTAAATTAGCTACTTACATCTAACAAATATTGTTTTATTTTACATTTGAATTCATTAATTGATTCTATTTTCTTTAAATCTTCTGGTAAGTCATTAAATTGCTGTAAGCCTTTAAAAAAGATTGAATTTTGAGCATGACTGGTGTTGACGGTCCTAATATAAAAATCATTTCTAAGTCTTGTATTATGGGTGTGAACATGATGGTTATAAGTAATTTTATGCTGGAGATAGTCAGGCCTGTAACCTATTTTTATTTTATATATAAAAATTAATGTCTGGTAAAGGAACATGTCTTTAATTGAGATTGAAATGAACGCGTCATCTGCAAATAAGTGAAATAAACATTTAGTCTGAATGTCTGCAATGTCATTGATATAAATAAAAAAAAAACAAGGGACCTAGGACACTTCCTTGTGGTACACCTCGTTTTATTTCTAACTCCTCAGATACAAAGTTTTTAATTTTGACCTTTTGCCTTCTATTTGTTAAATAGTTTGAAATCCACTCCAATACTGTACCACTAAACCCTGCTCTTTCTAATTTCTTTAAGAGTCTATTCCTATCTACCGTTTCAAACGCCCTTTGGAGATCCAAAAAAATACCAACAGTAACATGTTTTTGATTAAGATTTCCTTTCAAATCATCCAGCACACATTGTACCGCAGTTTCGCATGAATGCTTACTGCGAAAACCCGATTGAAATTTGGTTAAAATTTGTTTCTTTCTATGAAATCAACAATTTGTTCATAGACTACTTTTTCTAAAATGTTTTCAAAGCAGCTAAGCATATTTATTGGTCTGAAATCAGAAGCTTTATTAGATTTTGCAACTTTAGGAACTGGTACAATGGTGGAGACCTTGATATCATCTGGGACTTTACCAGATTCTAAAGAAGTATTGATAACATTTATCAAGGGTTTAGCAATATTGTCATAGGTATTTTTTATAAATGCCATGCCTATACCATCTGGACTGTTCTTATTGGGCATTGAGAAAATAATTTTTTTAAGCGTACTAAAATCAATTAAAGTAAATTTGGAAAAGTTACTGATATTTTCCCGATTAATATTAATGGAGAAGTCTGGACCATTTTTATCAATTGTATCCATAATTTTATCAATACTCTCAATGTAGAAAGAATTCAAATTATCTGGTATATCTTCAACTCTATCTATGGTTTTCTGTTCAATTTCAATTTCTAAAAAAATCCGTATTGGCCACATTATTTGCCTCATAAAAAATTGCAGTATCGTCTGCAAATCCCAAAATTCTACCTCGACTATCAATTGAAAACAGATTATTTATATATATATTAAAGAGGGCTGGACCTAAGACACTCCCTTGAGGCACTCCATACTTAATTAGCTCAGGTTCGCTAGTCTCACCATTTATTCTAACACTCTGATATCTATTAGTTAGGTAACTTTTAAGTAGGGTCAGGGAGATTCCTCTAATACCTATGTTTTCCAAACACTCTAGTAATAAACAATGATCGACTGTATCGAAAGCTTTACTAAGGTCAAGAAATATACAGAAACTTTGTCTGTTTTTTTCTAGAACATTGTGTATTTGAGAAACTAATGTTAGTATAGCATCCTCAGTAGTTCTTACTTTAAAACCATACTGTTTGGAAGATATTATATTAAACTTGTTTAAGAAATTGTTAAGTCTATTTTTTATTAATTTTTCAAAAATTTTTGATAGATGCGTAAGTAATAAGATTGGTCGGTAATTACTGAAAATTTTTTATCACCTTTTTTAAAAATCGGTGTCACTATTGAAAGTTTGAACGCAGAGGGGAATATAGATTTTTTTATGCATTGATTTAGAATATATGTTAATGGATTTGCAATTGATGATGCCGTTGATTTTAACACTTCCGCACATATTTCATCAATTCCAGGTGCTTTTTTTTCTTTTAAATCGTTTATTAATGTTGTAACTTCAGACACATTTGTTTCAAGAAAAACCATCGAGTTTTGAAGCGTAATTTTAGGGAATGAAATCAAACTATCTTTTTTAATCTTTAACAAATTGCTGATTGAACTCATTGCTGATAGCTTTATCGTTAGATAAAGTGTCTCCTTTTTCATTTTTGATAGCTTCAATTTTTTTTGTATTTTTTTTTTGACCGCTCAGGTTTTGTACTATACGCCACAATTCGCTAGATTTGCCTTGGTTTGAATTAATTAGTTGTTTGTAAAAATTATATTTGGCGTTTTGAATTGTATTTGTTAATTTATTTCTATAAGTTTTATGTAAGTTTTTTAATTCAGTATTATTTGGCGTTCTCTGTAGTTGTTTAAATATTTTATTTTTTCATTTATTAATTTCAGTATCGAATTTGTAGTCCATGGTGCAATTTTGGTGGTTTTCCTATTTGATTTTCTGATTACTGTACTTTCTTCTATAACATTCGAGATAATGGTAATGAATTTATTTATTGCAAGTTCTGGATCCTCAGTATAAACATCATCCCAAAGTGCTAGTTTTGCCTTATATTGCAACTGTTTGTAGTTTATGTTTTTTACTTTTTTGGTGGCGGCTATGTTCACAGTTTACATTAATTATTTGTAAAATTGTAGTGAAATGATCGGTTATATCATTTTCTAATACCATTGGTATTATATTGTCTGTTTCATGCAAAGTTTTAATAAAGATGTGGTCCAAACACGACTTGCTATTATTTTGGACTCTCGTGGGAGAGTTGATTGTCGAAGTAAAGCCGTGTTCATGTAGTACATTAAGATAATCAAGTACCATCTGGGTATCAACCAGTAAATTAATATTAATGTCTCCACAGAATATGTGGTAAATTTCATTTTTACTCTTTAGTGCATCAAAATATTCTTGAAGAGACAATATGAATTCGCCGGTATCAGATCCAGATGGTCTGTAGCATGCTGTAATAGCAATATATTTATGTCCCACTTTAATTCTAATTAGTATAAAACTATAGTTATTTATGGTAATAATATTATATGTATAGTCGTATTTCTCTTTTATATATGCTAGAACCCCATCATTTTGATTGTATTTACCTCCGCTATAGACATGAGTGTAACCCGGAATATTAAATATATTGGAATCTAAGAGTTGCCAAGTTTCACTAAGTATAATGCATTCTACATTACAATCTAAATATTTTAAAAATAACTTAAATTCGTCCAAGTTTTTCCCACATTGCGAATGTTATTATTAATAATAGTAAAATTTACATTATTATCATTGACCTTTAAAATTGTTTTACCTTCAGAGTTATTTTTAAGACTGAATGTTTCAATTACTGGTACATCAAAATCTCTAATATATCGATTCATTTAATTTTCATTCAGAATATATATCAATTCAATAGCTATGTAATTACATTACTACATTAGTATCTAAATAATAAGTAATTTTTAGACGAATTCAAAGCTTACATCTACTTACAAACTACAATAAATTCAACTCTATCAGGATTAAGAATAAGTTTCGAGTTGAGCATTTAACTACAATAAAAGAATTAGCAAAATATTATTTTAGACACATATTAAATTTAATCAAATAAAATCCATATTCTTTCACAGAGACACACGAGTATTGAAGTACAGGTTGGCACCAAAAATGTTCGATAAACTTTAATTTATTATTAAGTAGGTACAATTATTTTTTTTTTAAATAGAATTTTAATTTTTGTTTGGTTACACTTTTGAGACCTGATTTCAACGTAATTTTACTGTTCTTGGTTTCTGGTTTCCTTGAGTTTTGCTTAGACTATTTATTCTTGCGGATCGTTTAACATTTGTTTCACAATTGTCAGTTACATTTTTTTTTCTATTTAGCTCATCATCGAGTTTTCCGGATTCGAATACCTCTTCTAGTTCTGAGTTTATCTGATCTTCAATATCACTTTCTTCTGTTTTGTTTGTGTCTTCTATTGGTTTTCCACTATTCACTATTTCACTATCTGATGTTCCTTCTCGTATGTTTTGTAGTTGTTCTTGTTTCAGCTGTTGAGGTGTATACTTCTTTCCATTTACATAGAGATTATGATTTTTGATGTAGGCGTCTAAATTCTTCGCTCTAGCTTCTTTTAAGTGTGTTCTCAGGAATTTTATTTCACATCTTTCTTCAGGAGATAACTCCTCACTTATATAGACAGACGTTCCTTTAAGTTTTTTACAATTTCTAAGGACTTCTTGTTTTTTGAAAAATGAGATAAACTTAACGATGATAGGCCTATTGATGTTTTTTCCTATAGCAAAGACGTTATTTATATCAGATATACTTAACTGTAGTTGCAATAAGTTATTTAGTGAGTTTATAGTAAATTCTAGCAAATTTCCTTCCTCCAACTGTAAGCCAAAAATTATAATGTTATTTCTTCTCACTTCTTTTTCGAGTTTGGTTTGTTTAACTTTTAGGTCGTCGTAATTCTTTTTTAATTCGGTATATTTCTCAGTTTGTTCTTCAAGCTTTTGTTTAATTTTTTGGATTTCTATATCTATATGTGCCTTGATAACTTCCGTCTGTTGCTTATTTCCTTCTTCTACGCTCCTTTTAGTGGATTCTTCGATTATTTTTTTAATTTCATTTAATAAATCTGTATTGACATCCATATTAAAACATTTCTTGGGCCACCATATATATTAATTGGTATATTGCCATCAATGATAATGAAAACTAGTTTTTATTGCGACAGGTATTTAATTTTTCGTTTCTGAGATGTATATTTGCAATAAAATTATGTATTAAACGGCTTTTTTAGTATTTAGAATCATATAAGGGACTTACCTTCGATATATTTTATGTATTATTCCACTGGCTATTTGTTTACCAAAAATCACAAATTTTGCAGCACTTTAAACCACCTATTTAGTCGATTTATTCAGCAGCGACACATTGACGTCTATTCCAAACAGAAATACACAAATAATAATTGCAGAATAGTCTATATTTCGGCCCCTACTTTAAATTGTTTGTGTTATCATTTTTGATTTAACTTGTTTTACTTTAACAGATATATTAAAATGTGTACTTATTTTAGGTGTTTTTATCACATCAGCAATCAACATATCTGTATTTGTTATTACCCAGTCTAATAAAGACCGTGCGTTAAAGTTGTAATTTTTTTCACTAGTGCGTAATGTAAAACTCTTTACGTACTAGTGAAAAAAAGTGTGTAAAGTTCCTTTACACACTTGTTGCAAAAATAACTATTTTGCTTCGTTTCTGTTTGTGTTTACAGAATCACGCCACCTGGTATTCTGTAATATTGACCTCTAATATATAAAGTATAAATATATTAAAAATATACACAAATCAACAAAAATGCTTATAAAAAAAAATGTAAAATTTCTGTTTTAACCAATTAATTATTCTAAAATTACAAATTTTTTGAACTATTTCCTACTCTACAAAGAAGACTTTTTCCTTCCTTTTGCAAAAATTTTGCAAATTCTTGGCAAGTTTCAGTATAATTAAATTTAAGTATTAGTCAAGATTCTGTTTATCTTATCTTATCTTTTTATAGAAAAAGATAATTTCTATCCTTCCTCCATGCTACAAAGATTAGACTAAGAAATTTTGGAGATCCATAAATAAATCCATTGCTGGTCAATTTTAACGTCTTTAAAATTTAGTGGTGGGTTTCTCAAATATGATGACAACTCATCAGAAATTTTTATAACATCGTCCAATTTAGGGTTTGTTTTTAATTCCATTGCCACCAGACTTATAAAAGATGACGCTTGTAGAAATTACGACGTTTGTAGATATGGGTAGAGTGACCGATAATTTGATAGTATCGTTAGAATATTAATATTTTTTTAATATGTATTCAATGTAAATTCGGGAGATTTCTGAAAAATCGGGAGGTTAAAAGCTTAGTTTAAAAAGCGGGAGGAAGTGTGAGAAAGCGGGAGGCTCCCGCCTAAATCGGGAGGTATGGCAGCCCTATAGTTAAGGATAGGGTATCTATATTATAACCTTATATGTAGACCAAAATTTAGAGTTGATTTCCGAATATATAGTATTTAAAAATCTTACTATTGCAAATTAACAAATTTATTATTTTCAATAAAAACCAATCATTTAATAACCCCGTTTTATATCATCTAAAAGGTGCTGTTTAACAGTATTTTATTCTCGATTTAAAACTGTTAAGAAATCAATCTTTACCTATTATATGGTTCAAATACTGCATTTTTTCTGAAATTTATAAAACGGATACAGATACAATGTATCCAGATAGTATAGTAAAGGGCTTTCCACTGTTACAAGGGCTAAAATTCCGCTGACAGGAATTCTCCTACTGCTGTCAACACTGAAAAAAAGGCCAAGGAACCTTTTACAACTTTCCTTCATAGGGCATATCACTTAGCTTTAATCGTGGATACTGGGTATGGCTGTACTTCTTAACATTCAAAAGTAATGCTCAATGAAATATTTTATTTCAAAATCATATATAAGTTAGCAACAGAGTTCAAGCAAGTTTTTTATGCAGTCATTTGGGATTGTTCTTGGCCCCTTATTCGCCGTTTCTTTATATTACATAGTCAAACGTCCTATATACAACCTGAGATTACCCTATAATAATATTTATTCGGCTTTGAGACATACATATTTACAATATTTTAAAAAGGTTAAAAAATGTATAAACATATAAGACCTATTAGTCTTGTCAACACATACAATATTAAAAAGTAGAGACCGAGAATAACCATCAAGGAGAAGCGACAGTAGCTGTCGGTGCCTTTGATATCGGATGTACCTTTTTCACAGCATGACTTTGATTGATACACAACTTAGCACGCTGAGAAAACATGCATATTTTCTACACTGAGCGAAATAGTTTGGCAAATTATCTGAAATCATTGTTATAGTCCATGCGCAAATGTTGTAATGTGATTTAATTACATTGAAGTAGTTAGGGTTAATAGCAATGGTGAAATTTAGGCACCAAAATATAATTCATTATGTAATAATTAATTATTTGTTATAAAAGTAAAAGACGTTTATTATTTTATAATTTATCTATAAAATTTGTTCAATATTTGGTTTATTTATTGTTAAAAATGTAATAAAAGCCCCATTTTTAAATTACCTTTCCTTAAGTAAAAATAAAGTAAATAAAATTAAGGGTGCCAAAAAAAAATTAGGTAACAATAAAAAAGACATTAAGTTTGAGATATTTAACTAAATATTTGCAATGTGCTTATATTTTCAAAACTTTTAGGTTTAAAAAGTACTTACATATTTTTAGAATTTCTGGATTTATATTATATTAAAAGGACTTTCAAGTTTATCACTCATTTCTGTATAAACAAGTGTTTTCTCGCCAAGTTAAGGTAGATGTCATTTAAGGTTTATGTATTTAGAGTTAAATACCTGGCCTGGCTATCACCCAGACAATACAAATATGTCTAGACGTCCAAAAATGAGTTTTTTTCTGGACTTCCGACATCCAATGGACGTCCAGTGAAGTATATAAATGGCACACTTTTGACATTCAAAAAACGTCCAGGATTATATTTCCATTGAGACCACATTCCCACTTTTTTTACAGAACCGCAACTTACCACACACTATTTTATATTATTAATAATTTGTTTATTATTTTCGCAAACCGCTATAAACTTCTTTTTTTTTTTTTTTTTTAAATTGCTTGACCTGCGCAGGAATCGAACACATCGTTTTACGCTTTCAATTGCTAGGCGAGCTCGACCAAGGAACCACTTGAAAACTTTTTACTAGATACAGTTATAATTAAATAAGATTTCAAACTTCCGCTGATAGAATGAAATGCAATAGATTCAATTTGTCAATTTTTAATGACCAGTTATATTAAAAAAAGAAGTATATATTATAGATGACTATTATCTGGTAGGCTTAATAAATAATGACCTAAGATGGACGTCCACTGGACGTCAAAATACTACTAAACTTAAAATTAAGTCCAAAAACAGACGTTCTCTGGGTATCGATATTCAGCTGTCAATTTAATTAGCATAAACGGACGTACACTGGATGCCCGGATATGGACGTCCTGACCCTCAAATAGATCTAAAGTGGACGTACATTGGGCTATGTGTGCTGTCTGGACATAGAGGAATTTTTTGAAATAGTACTTATTTAAGTATGCACCAATATTTCCAAAATCAACTCCATTATGATTCATTCAATAAATGTAAATATGAATGGGCAAAACATCTTTATATTGACATAATTGTACCTTACAATTTAGCCATAATAAAGGGATTTCGCCCATTTTGACCAATCCTAATTGAAACACGTGGATTTATTATATTTTTTTTTACTTGAGAAAATAGGATTGGAAGGGTCGCTATAGGCATTGAGACATTTCCTTAGTGCAGTGGCGACAGAAGGGGGCACAATAGATCTTTTAGGTCGCAGTGTATTAACACCCCATTATCAACATAACATAACATATATTTTTTTAAATATAATTTTAAAATAAAATAAACAAAATCTCCAGTTCATTGTTTATTAAATTTATTTAAAAGAATAAAACATATATTTCACAAAATACAATACCTACATATGAAAAATAAAATGTCAAAAATGATTAAATCATTATACTTTATATTTATGCATGTGATAAAATTCTTAGTTTCCTAATAACTTTTTTGGTACATTTTATATCTGCATTAGAATACCTAAGTGTGTAAAAATATTCATCTTATTACTACACAAAACAAACATCAAAAAATATCACTTAACATTGCTCACGTACTAAACACAACTTGGACTGACTTTGACATATAACATCATTTTAAGTGATACACAACTTATTTTCGCACATGCGCGTTACAAAACGGTACGCTAAAAACACCAAGCTGTCGCTTCTCCCTGATCGTTATTCTCGGGTAGAGACATGCTACAATTGAGTTTAAAATAAAGTACAAATTAAAAATATTATACAATAGGGCAAAAACATTAGACAATAATTATAATAAAAAGATATGATTACAGATCACTGAGTATAATTAATAAATTCTGCACAGGAATAATATGTTTTGGATGAAAGATATGTATAAAGCTTATTTTTGAATATATTAACCCTTTCTGTCCCAACGCCGCATATATATATATATATATATATATATATATATATATTTTAAAAAGTGGGTCTGTAGTCCCAGCCGCCGTATATATACGTTCAAGGTGGAATGGTCTCAATTCACCAAAGCCGAAAATATGCGTTACTTATAAAATTTTAGACCCATTGGGGTCCCAATGCCGTAGAAATATGTCCAAAAATGTTAGATTATTGGTCCCAAATCCGCAAAATGTTGGCACCTAAGACAGGTCATGCGGACCCATTGCCGTATATATTTGTTCTCATATTGTAGTATGAAAAAAACCTCTGGGACTGAGGGACCAACATGTAAATTAAGGCCTGGGACAGAAAGGGTTAAAGATTTTTTCATTACCATTGACTTGAGTATATCTATTAAAACATGCAACACCTCTGTAGATTTTGGAATTCTGTCCAACTGAGAGTCTAGAGAGAGACTGCTGTAGATATTTGTGATTGCGTGTGTTATAATTGTGTGAGTGTCTATAATCTGATAGTTGGGATTCCTGTTTTTTTATATTAAGTATTAGTAAGTATATATACAAAGATGTAAGTGTTAGAATTTTAAAGTCATGAAAAAGTTATTTGCAGATAGTTGTTCTTGAAACCCCAGCCGTGCATCTTATAACTTTTTTTTGTACACAGAAGGCTCGCTCCAGATGAGCTGAGCAGCCCCAAAAAATTAGACTGTATGAGATAATTGATTCAGCCTAACCAAAATATGTTAATTTTAAAACATCAGGGTTTACATTTTTTTTTAACTGCCTCATTAGGAAACATATACTACTTAGTTTATTTGATACATGATCTACATGGTTCTCCCACGTTAACTTGCTGTCCAGAATTAGACCTAAGAATTTACTCGAATTTGTTTGTATCAATGATTGATGATTTAGTTTAACAAGATAGCTGAAGTTGTTTATTATATTTTTTAGTAGAATGTATCATTGATTGATGATTTAGTTTAACAAGATAGCTGAAGTCGTTTGTTATATTTTTTGGTAGAAAGGTCATGATTTCAGATTTTTTTATTAGCAATATATTGAAGTTCAAATGCATTTTTTGCTGATGTTCCAAAAGTTGTGTCATCTAAATATATAATTTTGGTACTTTGACTTGTACAAGATAGAGCTAAGTCATTAATAAAAACTAAAAATAAAACAGCGCCCAATATTGAACCCTGCAGTACTCCCGTTGTCACATTTCGACTATTTGATTTACTGCATCCGATGGTTACAACTTGTTCACGGTTGTTTAAATATGACGGTATTCACTTATTTGATGGGCCTCTTATACCTATTCGGTACAATTTATCTACTAGCAGTCGATGGTCAATTGAGTCAAAGGCTCGTGAGTGGTCGAGGTATAAGGTAATATTTAATTCCTTGTTATTTAAAGATGTGTAAACAAAATCGCATAATTCTCCTATAGCACTAGATGTTGACTTATTTTTGTGAAAACCATGTTGAAATTTACTCAAAAGTCTATTATTTATTTATTTATTTACGGGTCAGAGCCCATTAAAACAATACAATTACAGATAATACATATTACATACATTAAATAGTAATAAAATCCTAAATAATAATAAAAAATTAATTTAAATACATAAATATTAAAAACAATTAAAAATCTACTCCTCACATATACATAAATGGTTAGAAAAATCTATTATGTTCTAGAAATTTAATGAACCTGTTATTATAGGACATTTTAAATACTTTAGCCAGTTGACTTTGAATGCAGATGTATAGTTTGCCATGTCATTTACAGACCCTTTATTTTTATATAATAATAATAATGATAATAATAAAAACGTCTTTATTATTTCCAATTATATATATAATACAATTAACATAATTAATGACAAAATATAGCAGATTGAAAATAAAGGACGAAGTTTATTTTTGATTATGTTATTGGACACAATCAAAAATATTCTTCCACTCGACCCAAAAAATGTGTAATAGGTATATTGGTTTTGTTTTATAATTACATAAGTATAATTTGCATGCTAAGATCAATTTTCAATAAAAATAAAATGATAGGACTGCAAAGTGTAAACTAATTATAAAATTTTTAACTTTATCACTGAGCGTCTAAGAGATTTTGTTTCATTTTTAATTTAAATTTTGAAATACTACAAGTTTTTAATTCTGGTAAGACTTGGTTATATAAATAGCAAATTTGGTAACTATATGAACGCCTGAAAAACTCCGTGGTGAAAGCAGGAACAGTCAACAATCCTTTGTTTCTTATATTTTAGTTATGAACGTCAGAACGATAAGTTACTTTACGATGTAGATAGGGTGGATTTTTACTATTATTTTATGACACAAAAAGATAAAATGTAGTTTTCTCCTGTCCTCCATATTCAACCATCCAGCTTGACTTATCTTGTGAGATATTCTACAACGCCTTCTTATGCCAAACATTATACGTAAACAAGAATTCTGAACTTTTTGGATTTTATTCTGATAGCTCACAGTTAAGTTCGGACCGTAAACGGCATCCGCATAATTGAATAGAGATAAAACTAATGTTTCACAGAGTTGTTTCTTTACAAAAATAGGAAACAAATGACGGTTTCCATAAATCATTTTAATATTACAATAAGCACGTTGTATTAACTTATTTATATGTCTCTCAAACCTTAAATCAGAATCGATTATTACTCCCAAGTTTTTTGCTTCGCTTACCAGTTCTAGTTTTTCATTATTGATTTCAATATTTATTGAATTAATTACATTTTGTTTATGATATTTACTACCAAATAACACTACTTTTGATTTTACTGGGTTAATAAGAAGACAGTGCTCAGTTGCACAATCAATAAATGATTTTAAATTATTATTAATAACATCACAAGTAGCCTCCACCTCATGGGGATCAAAACTGTGGTATAACTGAGTATCGTCAGCATATAAGTGAACATTGCAATTTTGGATTTTGTTTAAGGAGGTCCTTTCGCCACCAATGTTAAATAAAAAATATTAGATTATGACTAAAATTAATTTTTTTCTAATAGTAGAAGTCCTTATTTATCTAATAGTGAACTTTTAACTATACCTTGCCGTGCAAATTTTTGAGAAATTTTTTTTTTTAAAAATGTGTGTGTTTGTACAGTGTCTTACGAGAAAGTAAGACTTCAACAACAATTTTCGAATTATAATTAATTTTACTATTATTTATTGATTAGATGGTGTAGAAAAAAACTAAAAATAAGGTCTTTGAAATATTTAGGTTTTATTTTTTACAATAAAATATACAGGGTTGGCCAGACCTCTGTCGTAGTTCTATAACTCCTACTGTGCAAATATTAACGATTTATTTGATGTATACCTGTCAATGGTGGCCAATACCAAATATCCCAAAATTATTTTCTTGTGTACAGGGTGGCCCAATAGTAAATTATGCAAATCACTTAATTTTTTTTAAATGGAATGACCCAACTTTTTTTACAATTTTAGGTACTCTATAGTCACTAGTACATACCCACAAAATATTGTTTCTAACATCCCACCCCTTTCGCAGAAAAAAAATTACCAAAAAATATTACATTTTCAGACGCCTATTAAAATATGCAGTGCTCTCTCGAATTTGATGTTAGAATTTAAAAAACTACGATTGTATAAAGCCAATAGACCAAAGATTTTTTTGGACCAAGTTTGAATTTTTTATTTTGTACAGGGTGGTCACAAATTAATTTCACTTTCCAAAAATTTCGAGGGACATTTTTTAAAATTTTTCAAATGTATTACCCTGTATTTCTATTCATCAACTGAAGGAGAATTTCATACCCTTCCACTTCCCTATGTACTTTCTTATACCTATCTTTCGCCGTTATAAAATAAATTCAAAAGGAAGAAAATTACGATAATAAAATTTATTTGAAATTTATCCTAAAACATAAATTTACATTTTATAAATGATGCTCAAAATGTCTGCTATTTTCTTTAATGCATACATTTATTCGTTGGGCGAATGATCGAGAAACGTTTCTAAGCATATCAGGTGTAATGGAATGGAAAGCTTGCATTATCCTTTCTTTCATATTTTCAGGTGTTGTAGGTGGCGTAAGATAGACTAGATTTTTAATATAACCCCACAAAAAATAATCGGGTTTTGTTAAGTCAGGTGATCGAGCTGGCCATTTTTTTGGACCATTTCTACCAATCCATCTATTTGGAAACTTTTCATCTAATTCATCTGCCACTTCGCGTAAAAAATGCGCTGCTGCCCCATCATGTTGGTACCACATTGTTAGTCTTACAGCAAGAGAAATGTTTTCAAGTAAAGTAGGAAGATGATTTGCTAAAAAATCTAAATACATCAGACCATTTAAGTTGCCTTCAAAAAAATACGGCCCAATAACATGATCCCAATTATACCTCCCCAAACATTTACACTCCATCTTTCTTGGCTATGTGTTCTGATGATGTTAGGATTTTCCGTAGAATAATAGTGGAAATTATGTCTATTAACGAATCCGTTCTTGTGGAATGTAGATTCATCAGAAAACAGCACTCTATAAAAAAAATGGATTTTGTTGCAGTTTTTGTGCCCAGTTACAAAACACCATTCTATTATCAAAATCGGTGTCTTTCAGCTCTTGATGCAATTGTATTTTATAAGGATGATATTGATGCTGTTTTAAAATCCTTCTAACGGATGTTCTACTTATACCTACTACTTCGGCAATCTTTTTTTGACTTACATGAGGATCTTCTATCGCTGTCAAAATTACAGATAATTGGTTATCATTATCAGTAGCACGTTGGTCAATTATTGGTTTTTTATAAGCAACATTTCCTGTTTCGGTAAATCTTTCATGTAACTTTTCAAAACTTTTTTGATCAGGGATGCGTCTATCGGGATATCGTTGATGATAAATTCTTTTTGCCAATAAACAATTTCTGTCGGATTCTCCCAAAACATAGACCATGTCAATTAATTCGTTTTTCGTAAAATTCATTATTAATAGAAGAATTATCGCGATCAGTAAAAATAACTTGTCACTTCATTAATAAATAATCTGACACTTCATTAAGACCCAGCCTACTTGATTGAATGTTCACTTTCAATAAAACCACTGGTAGAAATTGGATTTTTGGTAGATCAATGTCTTTTTGGAATTTACTTTTAAACGACGACAGATAGGTATAGGAAAGTACATGGGGAAGTCGAAGGGTATAAAATTCTCGTTTCATCGATGAATAGTAATACAGGGTGTTCTATTTGAAAAATTTGAAAAAAATGTCCTAGAAATTTTTGGAAATTGAAATTAATTTGTGACCACCCTGTACAAAATAAAAAATTAAAACTTGGTCTAAAAAAATCTTTGGTCTATTGGCTTTATACATTTGTAGTTTTTTAAATTCTAACGTCAAATTCGAGAGAGCACTGCATATTTTAATCGGCGTCTGAAAATGTAATATTTTTTGGTATTTCTTCTTTTTCTGCGAAAGGGGTAGGATGTTAGAAACAATATTTTGTGGGTATGCACTAGTGACCATAGAGTACCTAAAATTGGAAAAAAAGTTGGGTCATTCCATTTAAAAAAAATAAGTGATTTGCCTAATTTACTATTGGGCCACCCTGTACACAAGCAAATAATTTTGGGATATTTGGTTTTGACCACCATTGACAGGTATACTTCGAATAAATCGTTAAGATTTGCATAATAGGAGTTATAGAACTACGACAGAGGTTTGGCCAACCCTGTATAGGTTACCGTGGAATTTATTGAGAAATTAATATTAAAAAATCACAAAAAATTTTCAACTAGGTTACTTCAAATTTTTTTTAATATTAATTTCTCAAAAAATTCCAAGGTAACCAATATATTTTATTGTAAAAAACAAAACCTAAATATTTCAAAAATCCTATTTTTAGTTTTTTTCTACTCCATCTAATCAATAAATAATAATATAATTCGAGAATTGTTGTTGAGGTCTTATTTTCTCGTAAGACACTGTACAAATACATTTAAAAAAAAATCTCAAAAATTTGCACGGTAAGGTATAATAAAAAGTTCAACATTAGATAAATAAGGACTTCAACTATTAGAAAAAAAATAAATTTTAGTCATAATCAAATATTTTTTATTTAACATTGGTGGCGAAAGGGGTGGCGAAAGGACCTCCTTAAGAGGTGAGAAGAATATATCGAAAACAACAATGGACCAAGTATGGAGCCTTTCGGAACATCTGATCTTAATGTTAAATATTCTAAATTAATATTATTTATACGAACTTGTTGTTGCCTACATTTAAGATAATTTTCTATTAGAGAACACGCATTGTTTGAAAATCCCAAATATTTTAACATATAAATCAACAAATCATAGTGAATGGTGTCAAAAGCTCTACTGAAATCTAACATAACATAAAACTGTGTATTTACTCCTATCAGTGGCTCGGAAGATCTTATCAATAATGTGGAGCAAAGCAGTAGTACAACTAAAACCCTTTCGAAAGCCAGACTGAACTACAGGAAGTAGTGCGTGAGTGCTCAGGTAATATTTAATTTGTATTTCCAGAGTTCTTTCTAAAATTTTAGATAATGTAGGCAATATACTTATCGGGCGCAAGTCTTTAAATTCGGTAGGAGTTTGTTTCTTTGGCAAAACCTTAATAACTGCCTTCTTCCACATGTCTGGTACGACACCCTCAGTTATGCAAAAATGTATTATATGAGTAAGATACGGTACAATATGTCGACAACATAGTTTAATTAAATTTATATTTAACCCATCACATCCGGTTGCATTAGTTTTAATATCCCATATTATTTTATTAATAAAAAGATCATTAGTTTCTTGAAAATTAAAATTAAAATCAAACAGCTTATTGAATTTGTAAAAGTTTTTAGTTTCTTTTGAAGGTTCAGTTTGAGGAATAGACCGAATAAAAAAACTATTCACTTCATCGGGATTATTTAAATGATCTGGTATATCAGATTTTTTATCGGGTAAAAATTTATTAGATTTTAGAGTTTTCCACATGTCTCTTGGATTATTATTATTATTATTAAATTGATGAGTAAAAAATCCTTTTTTTTTTCTCTTTTAATTGACTGGAATGTAAAATTTCGTAAATCTTTTTATGATTGCAAATGAGCAGCAGATCTAGTTCGTTTATACTTTTTTAATGCTTTATCTCTTTCAGCCATCATTTGTTTTATAGGAAATGATAACCACGGTGCTTTGGGCTTAGTAACTCTTGAAGTGACAACAGGAATATGCCTATGAAACACATCATTCAAACAGTTAACTAAGTACGAAACTTTTTCGTCTATAGATTCTTGGTCATATATCCTAAAGAATGTGTTAAAGAGTTCCCGCTGAAATAACTCTTCATTAAAATTTTTAAAAGTTCTATAAGTAATAAACTTGTGCTTTACCTATATTTTATCATTTAACTTAAAGTCACAATACACCATAGAGTGGTCTGAGATTACTTTCGGTATAACACCTTTTTTATACAATGAATCCTTAGGAATAATTACATAGTCTAACAGAGTTTCCGACGTTGCAGTGATTCTAGTAGGCTCATCAATTACTTGTTGCAAATTAAATGACTTTAATACGGAATAGAAATTTTTAACAATTGTGTTTTCATAATCAAGTAAATTTATATTAAAATCTCCCATACAAATAATTTCATCAGCTATAACATACATACCACCAAGACTATCTTCAAACTCATCTAAAAAAAACTTTATTATTCTGTTCATGAGGTTGATAAATATTACCTATAACAAATGATTTTTTATTTATGGTCATCTTAATCCATAACTGTTCCCAAGTGTAATCTTGTTTAGTAACAATTACCTCGCTGCGTATGCTACTTCTAACGTATATACATAAGCCCTTACCATTACAGTTCCTATCAGCCCTAAATAAACAATAGTTATTAATATTTAAAACAGAATTATTAATATAATTTTTTAACCATATTTCGCATAATAAAAAACATCAAAATTATAATAACGACCTGGCATTTGCGAAACCAATTTTCAAAAACTCCATTTTTAAAATCGTAAACAAATTGTTTTATTAAAATAAATTCAAACAATTCAGGTACCACTTATAATTATTATTCTACTAGAAAATTAAAAATATATTTTTATCAGTATCACACTGTGACAAAAACCAAAATATGCGGTTAAATTGCACACATTGACCGGTGCTGCGAAATTAATCCAATTTTAATTTTTATTGACATGCAAATTGCGGTAAAATAATTGAATATTGTGAATTTAGGAAGATGTTAAACAATATTTCTAACAATAAAAAAATAAATATCCACAAATATTACAATAACCAAAGGAGAAAACTCAATATAAATTAAAGTTTACAAAAAGCAGATAGTTCATAAATTAATTTTTACATTGTACATTGTAATTGCGCCGTATTTAAAATAACGACAATTAACCTGATAAAAAAAACAAACAAATTTTAAGAGGAACAAAAGAAAGTAATTTACAAATGATACTCGGATAACACAAAACTTTTTAATAACTCACTCTGTTGCTCCAGGAAGAGCATTCGCATTATCCATTGCAAATATCTTCATGATTTGATCCATGTTATCATATTTTACAAATACGTTGCCATAGCTGGTCCACACTTTTCCATTTTTACCCACCTTTTCCAGTGCAGCTTTTAAAATTTTAGTTTTGTTAGACAATATTGTTCGTCTATTTCATCTATACTGGCAGATTTTTTACACGTTGTTTTCTGTATAATTTCTGTTATTTCTTTTGGGGCAGTTGGAGTCAAAAATAGAGTGCTTATAGAAAAATCTTGAAGCCTTGCTTCACTATAATTTGGTTGAAGATAATCTATCTTCTATCTTTGCAATCTTTAATATTATCCATGCTTCGCGATAAAATCAAATTAAGTCTATGTGCTATACAGTGAACGAAAATTGCATGTTTAAACTTTTCTTTCACTTTAGCTTGAAGACCTCCTAAATGGCCAGTCATTACGACAGCACCATCGCAGCTCTGGGCAACAAGGTTAGAACCACATTCTAAACTTGAAATAATGTCACAAACAATTTTAAACAATGCATCTGCAGTTCGTTCGCTAGTGACGTCCAAAAATCCTAAGAATCGCTCTTGAGAAATGCCATCTAATACATATCGCACAACAATGGATAATTGACTTAAGTTTGCTACATCTGTGGTTTCATCAAGTGCTTTTTTAATTTCACTTTTAATGTGATCCATCACAACGTCGGCAGTGCATTTAATTAAATCATTTTGAATTCTATTTGAGGTACCTTGGAAAGTCGTTGAATCAATAAAATGAATTTTTAGGGTATTATCAAATTTTGCTAAAAAACTTAGGTCCATGTAATTTCCTCGATTGGCGGATCCACTTGCTTCATTATGACCCCTAAAACTTAGTTCATGCTCTCCCAGGAAACAAGTTACATTTCTTAATCGTTGTAAGACGTCCTATTTTTTTACCCTTTCATTGTGAAATTTGTAGCTTATTTGTCTAAATTATGTTCAAGGCGACGTAATAATCGCTGCCTCTCGACCGTATTTCACGTGTGCAAACAGACTGAATCTGTCGCTGCAAAGCAGGGTCAATAACACTAAGCGAAATCACTTGCAAGATGAACAGGTTATTTCAAGAGGCGCTTCCGCTGACAGACCGTTTGTACGTTTACACAATTAATTTTCTCATGGGTGGTGCGTGCGTTTACACACCAATGAATTGTTAGTACATTTACGAAGTTTACGTAATGTTTCAGAGAAAATACAGTACCTAATTTAATATTAATTTCTAGGCATTGTAAACTTAAAAATATTTATTTACTTCTGCTACACCAATGTGGCATCTCGGTTGTCTCCTTTTTCTGTATTTTACTGTTTCGAATGGTATTTCTTGATTTTTAAAATGTGTATTTGTTGCATCAGGATTTGTATCATCCGTACCATTTATTAACTCAGTCATAATAGCTAATTGTCCTTTTTCTAAGTTTTCATAAGTTTCCTTAGTTACTATTTTAGTTGCTTCAGCATAATCGATATTCTGTTTATTTACTTGATTACTAAACACAAAAACCCAAAATAATTGATTGAAAATGAATAATCAATTTTTATTTTAGCTTCAAGGCAATGTTGCATTATTAGATTACAAAATAATAGAAGGTGGCACCATTCAAATAATTGTAACAACAAATCAAACGAATCAAACAATCAAAGAAGAAATTGTTGATATAAAGGAAGAACCAGAAGAAGAAAACGAACACGTTTTAATTGATGTTAATAGCAAATATTATAAGATAGGAGATTTAGTTGATGTATTACTGGATGATACGGGGGCTTGGTATGAAGGTATAGTGAGCCAAATTTTTATGAAAGAAACAGATGAAATAAAAAAATCAGAAGAAAATGTTGTATTTAAGATACAAAGGTGAGTTTAAACAATATATTTCTGACTTTACTTTCATGATTATTATAATTAGTGTACTTAAATACGTTGCAAAATTAAAATAAATAAAAATATTGCTTGACATAAAAAAATGTAAGAGCGATAATCCCACCATTATTTTTTGGACCTAATTACATAACTTTACATACTTTAAAATAAATACATTTGCACAATGAAACAAAAAAAATAGTGATGATAGATGGTAGTTTATCCATCCAATATGACGCACCCTCAGGGGTTCCACAAGGTTCCCATTTGGAACCATTTTTGTTCTAAATAAAATGTAAATGAATACCTATAACCTCTATTTTTATATGTATACTGTCATTGTCAGTTGAACACAAATTACATCATCACTAATATAGTATATAATTGCAAAATTATAGTTACGAAATGCCATTTTGTGTAACTCGTTCATTCGTTACATAAATAATTAATATTTTTTTTTTTAGTGCTCCTCATATATTGCCGACCTTTGAATTTGATGCAAAATTTAAGGAAATTCGTCCAAGATCCTACTATACTTATAAATTTGCAGAACTGACCCCTGGCCTAACAGTTCTAGCAAATTATAATTTGGAGGAAAAAAAATCTCGTGGTTTGTGGTATGTAGAAAATTAGTTCAAAATAAAAAAATCTGATGTGTCCAAGACATGACTTCTCTGTCTAGGTATTACAGGCCTTTTCTGGTTATTTTGTACGACCTATAGTATCATCTTTATAAATGTTTGGGGATGAACTAAATACATACATTTTCTACACACATATATTACTCGAAACATTTTTTTTATATATATTTACACTTTTCCTCAAATTTTTCCATTACGGTTCATTTTAGAGAAATTATGTATAAACCAAAAATATTAAAACGACTCTACAAAGTACCATCCAGATATTCCAACTATGCCCAAAAATGGATTAGTTCACTGCAGGATGGATTAAAGATTAAAATTTAAAATTTGGTATTTTTCTCTTAATCCGTTTTTGAGTTTTCAAAATTCGAAATTCGCACTGTTTCTCAAATATCTCGAATAAGGTTCATTTTAGTAAAATTATATGCATAGGACGAAAATTATAGAGAATAATATTACAAACAACTTTTATTTGAAGAATTTTCTACTGCAAGATATCTATCTATACAGGGTAGCTGTTAAAGATGAAACCAAACCTATAGTGCTTAAACGGTTCAATATACAAAACCAAAAATGTCAGAATTTCAACTAAATATATTTGGGCATATTTTAGCCCAAAAATTATTTTTTTTATAATTTCAAAATTTTAAGCATGGCCACCATCTTGATTTTTTTAAATAGCAACATAGGTCATGTGATATATAATTTAAAAGGGTTTAACACCCTGATTACAAAAATGTATCACACATGGGGTCTAAACCAAAATTGGCTACCTCTTCGTGCGTGCGTTTTCTTTCTCCATACTCAACCATCATGAGTATTTCAATTCTTTCATTTTTGGTCAATTGATTCATTATTACTAATTACTTTGAAATGATTCAATTTAACAAATTATTTTACTATTCTACACCTGTCTCTTGCAACTTAATTAACAATAAATGTTATTGTTATAATATTTGACGTCTTGTGTCAAATGCACAGCCACCTACGCTCCCTATTAATATCATTTCTGTTTTGTTTACACCGCATGTGTGATACATTTTTGTAATCAGGGTGGTTAAACCCTTTCAAATGGTATAGCACATGACCTATGTTGCTATTTAAAAAAATCAAGATGGCGACCATGCTTAAAATTTTGTAATCATAAATAAAATAATTTTTGGGCTAAAATATGCGCAAATATATTTAGTTCAAATTCTAAAATTTTGAGTTTTGTGTGTTGAACCGTTTAAGCACTATAGGTTTGGTTCCATCTTTAACAGCTACCCTGTATATATAAAATTGTTTGTCCTGACTGACTGACTGATTAATCTATCAGCGTACAGCCAAAACTACTGAGCCTAGAAAGCTGAAATTTGGAACATGTTTATTTTATAACGTAAGCATCCGCTAAGAAAGGATTTTTGAAAATTTTAACTTTAAAGGGGGGAAATGGGGGGAGGGAGCTTTTAATGAAACTCTTTGTTCTTTAAAGTTAGAAACATGAAAATTTAAATTACAGCTATTAAGCATAAATAATGACGCGTTTCAGGGTTTTTGGATTTTCACATTTTAAGGGTGGGAAACGGGGGCGAGGTGAAAGTTTGTATGGTGGGACTATCGATTTTTTTTGTTCTCTTTAAAGTTAGAAACTTAAAAATTGGAATTGCAGCTACTGAGTACAAATTAATAATAATGTGTTTCAGGGTTTTTATATTTTTACATCTTAAGGGGGGCAAACGGGGGTGAAAGTTTGTATAAGAGTATATATTTTTTGTTCTCTTTGAACATGAAAATTTAAATTACAGCTACTAAGCATAAATAAATAATGATGTGTTTCAGGGTTTTTCGATTTTCACATTTTAAGGGGGGGAAAAACGGGGGGTGAAAGTTTATATGGGACTATTGATTTTTTTTGTTCCCTTTGAAGTTAGAAACATGAAAATTGGAAGTGCAGCTAATAAGTACAAATTAATAATGACGTATTTTAGGGGTTTTTGGATTTTCACATTTTAAGGGGGGGAACGGGGGGTGAAAGTTTATTTGGAAATATCGATTTTTTAAAGGTAGGAACTTGAAAATTGGAATTGTAGGTTCTCATTATAAATAAATAATGAAATGTTTCAGCGTTTTTTGCATTTTAACATTTTAAGGGAAGAAATAGGGGGTGAAAATTTGTATAGAAGTATACATTTTTTGAACGTTGGAACTTGAAAATTATAATTATTGCATAAACAAATAATGACGTGCTCTGAGGTTTTTAGATATTTGTATGGTAGTATCATAAAAAAAATTAAAAAATAAATAATTATTAAAAATTAATAGAAACTAATAAAAATTAATAGAAATTAATAAAAATTAATAAAAATTAATAAAAATTAATAAAAATTAATAAAAATTAATAAAAATTAATAAAAATTAATAAAAATTAATAAAAATTAATAAAAATTAATAAAAATTAATAAAAATTAATAAAAATTAATAAAAATTAATAAAAATTAATAAAAATTAATAAAAATTAATAAAAATTAATAAAAATTAATAAAAATTAATAAAAATTAATAAAAATTAATAAAAATTAATAAAAATTAATAAAAATTAATAAAAATTAATAAAAATTAATAAAAATTAATAAAAATTAATAAAAATTAATAAAAATTAATAAAAATTAATAAAAATTAATAAAAATTAATAAAAATTAATAAAAATTAATAAAAATTAATAAAAATTAATAAAAATTAATAAAAATTAATAAAAATTAATAAAAATTAATAAAAATTAATAAAAATTAATAAAAATTAATAAAAATTAATAAAAATTAATAAAAATTAATAAAAATTAATAAAAATTAATAAAAATTAATAAAAATTAATAAAAATTAATAAAAATTAATAAAAATTAATAAAAATTAATAAAAATTAATAAAAATTAATAAAAATTAATAAAAATTAATAAAAATTAATAAAAATTAATAAAAATTAATAAAAATTAATAAAAATTAATAAAAATTAATAAAAATTAATAAAAATTAATAAAAATTAATAAAAATTAATAAAAATTAATAAAAATTAATAAAAATTAATAAAAATTAATAAAAATTAATAAAAATTAATAAAAATTAATAAAAATTAATAAAAATTAATAAAAATTAATAAAAATTAATAAAAATTAATAAAAATTAATAAAAATTAATAAAAATTAATAAAAATTACTCAAAATGAATAAAAATTACTCAAAATGAATAAAAATGAGTAAAAATGAATAAAAATGAATAAAAATGAATAAAAATGAATAAAAATGAATAAAAATGAATAAAAATGAATAAAAATGAATAAAAATGAATAAAAATGAATAAAAATGAATAAAAATGAATAAAAATGAATAAAAATGAATAAAAATGAATAAAAATGAATAAAAATGAATAAAAATGAATAAAAATGAATAAAAATGAATAAAAATGAATAAAAATGAATAAAAATGAATAAAAATGAATAAAAATGAATAAAAATGAATAAAAATGAATAAAAATGAATAAAAATGAATAAAAATGAATAAAAATGAATAAAAATGAATAAAAATGAATAAAAATGAATAAAAATGAATAAAAATGAATAAAAATGAATAAAAATGAATAAAAATGAATAAAAATGAATAAAAATGAATAAAAATGAATAAAAATGAATAAAAATGAATAAAAATGAATAAAAATGAATAAAAATGAATAAAAATGAATAAAAATGAATAAAAATAAATAAAAATGAATAAAAATGAATAAAAATGAATAAAAATGAATAAAAATGAATAAAAATGAATAAAAATGAATAAAAATGAATAAAAATGAATAAAAATGAATAAAAATGAATAAAAATGAATAAAAATGAATAAAAATGAATAAAAATGAATAAAAATGAATAAAAATGAATAAAAATGAATAAAAATGAATAAAAATGAATAAAAATGAATAAAAAAATGAATAAAAATTAATAAAAATTAATTAATAAAAATTAATGAATAAAAATGAATGAATAAAAATGAATTAAAAAAGGAATAAAAATTAATAAATATTAATAAAAATTAATAAAAATTAATAAAAATTAATAAAAATTAATAAAAATTAATAAAAATTAATAAAAATTAATAAAAATTAATAAAAATTAATAAAAATTAATAAAAATTAATAAAAATTAATAAAAATTAATAAAAATTAATAAAAATTAATAAAAATTAATAAAAATTAATAAAAATTAATAAAAATTAATAAAAATTAATAAAAATTAATAAAAATTAATAAAAATTAATAAAAATTAATAAAAATTAATAAAAATTAATAAAAATTAATAAAAATTAATAAAAATTAATAAAAATTAATAAAAATAAAGAAAAATAAAGAAAAATGAAGAAAAATGAAGAAAATGAAGAAAAATGAAGAAAAATGAAGAAAAATGAAGAAAAATGAATAAAAATCAATAAAACTAATAGAAATTAATAAAAAAGGAAGTCAAGTATTTTTTTATTAACACGACTACATGCGAGCAAAGTTGCGAGCAAAGTCGCGAGCAAAGCCGCAGTTTTCCATAAAGTAGAAAAACGACCCTCTATATGGGTCATTCTCAGTTGAGACGTAAATCGCTTATTGATAAAACGCGGCACGACAAAAATTTTAAAATTGAAATCAAATTTTACAATGGTTCGATCAAAACAATCATTTCAAACGTGCCTGCAAGACGGTCAGTCAATTTATTGATTTTATCTCGTTTTATAAGATGCCAGGGGAGATACTCATCCAGGGGAGAGACTTAATGTACAGAGTAGAATACTTTGTGATTAGAGAAAGGATTTTAACATTATTTTATGAAAGAAAACAACATTTTATTGAAGTATTAACTTTATTCAGTCATTTTATAATTTTATTTATCAATAATTAATTGATAATAATTAGTCTTTAAAGTTTTCATATCTCCCCTGGATATCGTGTCTTTCCCCTGGCCCTTACAAGACAGGGGAGATATAAACAGGGGAGATACTTTTTAGTAACAAAAATAGAAATAATGACAAATGTATTTATTGTATGAAATTAACCAAGAAAAGTTAGAATCTATACACAACGAGAAGTAAATATACGAATGAATAAAAATTTTTAGATGAATATTTTAAAAATAAAACTTACCAGGGGAGAGACTCCGTTCACTCGTTGTCAACTGTATGTACAGAGTGCCAGTAACGAAATAAATGACTAAATGACTGCGCACCTAGTTCGAGTGGCTCTGATTACAAACTATACACTCAACAAAGTTCGCTCAAGGTCTTCAATTCCCGCAAGTCAGTAAACAAATGCCGATTTTACACAAAAATAAGCGTGCCAGGGGACGAGACGCAAAATACGGGGACAAACGTAAACGTAATTTTTTTTTAAGAAAAAAAAAAATCACGCAATTTTACTTGCTTGATTACGATAATTTATTTAAATTATTTTGTTGAAATGTATAATTTAAATAAGTTATTTGATTTTCAAGTACTTAAAATTACAAATAAATAAACAGAATCGGCCCGGGGACAAGCCAGGGGAGAGATGTTTTCCGACTTTGAGGTGAAATTGTGACTAAATTAAATAAAATTAAGAAATGAATTTGAGTGACCAATTATATGAGCACGAGTTTTAAGAGAAAATAACATTCTTTTAATTAAAATTTTTTAAAAAAGGTGACTTTTTGTTATGGACGTCGAATTTACGGCTTAACTGAGAATGACCCATATAGTATCTCCTCAGATGTTCTTACCACAGAATGGATTATAGGCCTTGCAGATCCCGGGCAGTTATCTTTTTCTGTTCTTATTTATTCTTAGCTTTCTTTTTTCAGTTTCATATGTTTAAAATATTTAGACTTTGTAATTTGAAAGTTCGTTCTCTTGTAGCAAATTTTGATGAATTTCTGAGTTTGGTAAATGAGTTTGACTGTATTGCTGAAACATGGTTGTCTGCAAATATTGATGCAAACACCATTTCAATTTCTGGATTCAATTTTTACCGACTTGATAGACAATCTAGAGGTGGTGGTGTTGGTCTTTATTTAATTAATTATATTACTAGTTTACAATTAGGTGAATTTAATTCCTCTGACTTAAACTGTGAGCAAATGTGGATTAAATTTACGATAAACGGTTTTCGCGTTTGCATTGGAATTATATAACGACTACCTAAAGGTAATGTGTCCCTTTTTATTGATAGTATTGACTCTACTTTGTCAAAAATTCTGACTACAGTTGATCACATTATTTGCGTAGGTGACATATATATTTATTTGTTGACAAATGATAATCTATCTTGTTTTGATCCGTACGACCAGGGGCGGCTTATGACCAAAATTTTGGGGGTTCACAGTAGCAGAATATAGATCACGGTATAGATATAGGCAAAAAACTGTCAGTGTTTTAGAAAGGTATATTATAAATTTTCTAAAACACTGAAAGTTTTTTTCATACATCTGTCACTGTGAACACCCCGACGAGCTGCCACTGCGTACGACTTATATCAATCTATAACTGAACCTACTAGAATAACATCCACCTCGATGACTCTGCTTGAATCTATTTATATTAGTTTAATAAAAAAACCAGTTCTAAACCAAACAAATTTTTCTGATCGTGGGTACTCTTTCTGTAGTTTGGAATTTTCAAAAATAAGAAAGGAACCTAAATTTTATACTTCTAGAGATTTAAAAAATTTTGTCCATGACAGTTTTTACAATAATTTGATAAATACTCCATTTCATGAAATTTTCAATATTAAAAATATTGATGACTAGCTGTTGCCCGTGGCTTTGCTCGCGTGTAGTCGTGTTATTAATATAACAAAATACATGACTTCCTTTTTTTATTAATTTTTATTAGTTTTATTGATTTTCATTTATTTTTTTTTATATTTATTCATTTTTATTTATTTTTACTCATTTTTATTCACTTTTATTCATTTTTATTAATTTTTATTCATGTTTATTAATTTTATTCATTTTTATACATTTTTAATCATTTTTATTAATTTTTATTCATTTTTATTCATTTTTATTAATTTTTATTCATTTTTATTTATTTTTATTCATTTTTATTCATTTTTATTCATTTTTATTTATTTTTATTCATTTTTATTCATTTTTATTCATTTTTATTAATTTTTATTAATTTTTATTCATTTTTATTCATTTTTATTCATTTTTAATCATTTTTAATAATTTGTATTCATTTTTATTCATTTCTTTTATTTTTTTATTTAGTTTTATTAATTTTATTCATTTTTATTAATTTTTAATAATTTTTATACATTTTTAATAATTTTTATTCATTTGTATTAATTTTTATTAATTTTTTGTTAATTTTTATTAATTTTTATTTATTTTTATTCATTTTTAATCATTTTTATTAATTTTTATTCATTTTTATTCATTTTTATTCATTTTTATTCATTTTTATTCATTTTTATTCATTTTTATTCATTTTTATTCATTTTTATTCATTTGTATTCATTTGTATTAATTTTTAATAATTTTTATTCATTTTTCTTAATTTTTATTAATTTTTATTAATTTTTATTAATTTTTATTAATTTTTATTAATTTTTATTAATTTTTATTCATTTATATTAATTTTTACAAAAAATTTATACTTCTATACAAATTTTTACCCCAGTTTCCCCCCCTTAAAATGTGAAAATACCAAAACCATGAAACACATCATTTTTGATTTCAGTAGCTGTAATTCAAATTTTTATGTTTCAAACTTTAAATAACAAAAAATATATATACATACTATTAAACAAATTCCCCCCCCCCCATTCCCCCCTTAAAATGTTAAAGTGCAAAAATTCTGAAACACTTCATTATTTATTTATGATGAGAACTTACAATTCCAATTTTCAAGTTCCTACCTTTAAGAAAAATCGATATCTCCAAATAAACGTTCACCCCCATTTCCCCTCCTTAAAATGTGAAAATCCAAAAACCCTAAAATACGTTATTATTAATTTGTATTCATTAGCTGCAATTCCAATTTTCATGTTTCTAACTTCAAAGGGAACAAAAAAAATCAATAGTCCCATATAAACTTTCACCCCCCGTTTTCCCCCCCTTAAAATGTGAAAATCGAAAAACCCTGAAACACGTCATTATTTATTTATGCTTAGTAGCTGTAATTTAAATTTTCATGTTTCTAATTTTAAAGAACAAAGAGTTGCATTAAAAGCTCCCTCCCCCCATTTCCTCCAATTTCCCCCCTTTAAAGTTAAAATTTTGAAAAATCCTTTCTTAGCGCATGCTTACGTTATAAAATAAACCTATGTTCCAAATTTTAGCTTTCTAGGCTCAGTAGTTTTGGCTGTAGGTTGATAGGTCAGTCAGTCAGTCAGTCAGGACAAACAATTTTATATATATAGATAAAGTGTAGATTCTCACAGAACAAGTTATTCTCTTGTTTGAAAAATATGCGACACATCCCTTATTAATTTGCATAGGGGGTGTGGAAATAATAAGCGAATACCCAAGCAATTGCACTTTATTAATTTCAACTTTACATTTTAAAAATCCAACTGTAACTGGCGAACACCGGCAATATTACCCCACGCATGACCAGATGCGCGCGCAGGTGCGCATAGTATAAAATGAGGAATGACAATACATTACAAAAAACTATATGTATTACTAAACTTTCACTCTCTCCTCTATACGTGAAAAAAGCCTATTTTGACAACCTGTTCAATTCCCATAAATTCAAGGATTTATGGAAGGGTCTAAATAAACTTCATTCCAGAAAGCAAGAAATAACCCTACCTATAACACTGCAGAAACCTGAAGAAATAAGTACTTTTGTGTTGTTTTTGTTGACAATGAAGTAGATGATGACCTATTAGAACTTAATTTGCATGGAAACAAACTAGCATTTGATTTTATAACTGTCAGAATTTAATCAACTACTCCATAATATTTAATCTAATGCCATGGGTTTTGATGCTGTGTTAATCTCCATGCTGAAGTACTGTAGTCGGCATATTGATAATTACATTACGTACCTTCTAGAATAGAATTTCCCTTTATATTGATGAAAACAAAATACTTCCGGCTAGCCAGGCTGGTTTCCGAAGTGACTACAGTACACCTGTTATATTTTGTTACTGATGATATTGTAAGAAATATAGACAGAAGACAAATTACAGGACTTGTTGCTTTGGACTATTCCAAAGCATTTGATACTGTCAATCACAATATACTTTGTTTGAAACTAAAATATTTTGGTTTTTCTGAAAATTCTATTCATCTCATTAATTCATATTTGTCTAACCGTAAACAAAAACTTCTTTTAAATAGTCCATTTTCTTAATTACAAAACGTAAATTCTGGTGTGTCACATGGTTCAATATTAGGACCAATGCTTTTTATTTTATATATCAGTGATATTTTGACATCTGTTCGCAAATGTAAAATACAAGCATATGCCAATGACACCCAACTTTATTACAACATTGATAGTAATAATTATCAAGTTGCTGAACAAGCCTTAAATGAATATCTTGATCTTGTTCAAAAATTGTCAATTAAACATAATCTTAAGCTTAATAAAAATAAATGTCATCTAAACCTATTTGAAAACAAAAAACAATGGAATTACCTCATAAGTCTTACCCCCCTATCTAACTCGTTACTGGAGTCTTGTTAGGAAAATCGCCGAGACACGTCGATTTTTGATTTCTACAGTGTACATTTTTGTATGAATAATTTACCCTTACTGGAGGGGAGCAACCCTTTCGAAAAATTTAAATAGCATGGGGTGGTAAGTGATAGCTCATTTGAAAGGGGGTTTCATTCTCTATTTAACCGTGCAAAAATCTTTGAAATTTGCTTCATTAATTCTCGACTAATTATTGTTTTAGAATAACGGAAATTAACGTAGCATACTCATCCTTAGAATTAACATTTTCCCCTGTATGATATAGGTTTCGGTTTAGACTTGTAAGACTTTTTGCCATTAGATAAGGTCACTTAGTTTAGTTGCTTTCCTATTTGTGATAGTTTGTTATTTTTAAACATTAATAAATTAACACGTAATGAAGCAAATTTTAAATTTTTTTGCATGGTTAAATAGAGAATAAAACCCTTCAAATGAGCTATCACACAGCACCCCATGCCATTTAAATTTTTCGAAAGGGTTGCTTCCCTCCAGTAAGGGATGAAATTAAGGGTAAACTATTCATACAAAAATGTACATTGTAGAAATCAAAAATCGACGTGTCTCGGCGATTTTCTTAACAAGACTCCAGTAACGAGTTAGTTAGGGGGGTAATACTTATGATGCTCACTGTATAGCGGATTCCATAAAGAATCTAGGCATTCTGTTTGACTCTGATCTCAATTTCCACTCGCATGTAAACTACCTTTTTAAAAAACCATTTTCGACTTTAAAAAAGTTATATTCCATAAGGCACAGTCTGTCTTGGAAGGTGAAAAAATGTTATCAAGAGTCCTTAGTTTTGTCTATTTTCTCATATGGTGATGTCGTCTATGAACATTTTATTGATTCTTATACACAAAATCACAAACGAAAAGTACAAAATTATTGTGCTAGATTTGTTTATGGACTCCATAAATATGATTGACTATCTCATAAAAATTTATGAACGTAAATGGTTAAAAATGAAAAAATAAACGTCAACATAATTTTATTAATTTCTTGTATAATGTCATAAAAAGAAATAAACCAAAAACTCTTTTGGATAAGTTAGTTGTGAGATCAGCACTGCACCCTCTATCTAAATGTCCGCTCTATATTTTTCACATTCCTTATCACAATTTAGCCATGTTTCAGAAATCATTTACCTACCAATCTGTTAACATTTATAATGAATACATATTTTTCAAAAAAAAAAAAAAATAATCTACTCTTACAGCAATTCTTTAAACTTTACTTTTTAACTATTTTTAAATTATCCATTGTATTATATTTTATTTCTATTTTTTTTTTTTTTTATTTTTATTTTTATTTTATATCTAGTTTTATATTTCGAACTTTATTATTATTATTATTATTATTATTATTTTGAAATTTAATTAATGATGAAATCAGTTAAAATCTAATTTTCTTTATTATTTTATTAATATAATTATGCTTCTTTTTATATTGTACTCTTAGGTTAAGTGTAAGAATAGCTTGTAGCTATGTCTATTTTTATGTATGAGAGAGTATTAAAATAATAAAGCGTTCGTATTCCATAGGCGTATCACTTCTTTTAGTAGACAGTTAAAATATTTTTTGAAGTTATTCCTCGAGTATACACTTATATTTTCACCTAATTAACTTGCTTATAACTTCTAAACAGCTGAAGGTAAAAAAGTGCAATTTTTTCTAAAATGTTTTATTTTTCCACAAGGTATGTTAAGAACATTGTGTCAAACGGGTTATGTAGGTATAAGGGTTTAAACTTTGACTTTTAAACAACGTTACGTTCATAAATAATAATTTTAATATAAAAACTACTTCTTACCTACAAATCCAAATCAGAATCGAAATCAGAGGATGAACTGTCGCAACCAATATTTACAATGAATGGCTCGATCATTTCATCAGTAATGTTGTCCCAACTTCCACATTTTCTGTTTTTCTTTAATCGTATGATTTACTGCCTTTTCCCAGTTTTCAGGCTTCATATTATTTACAGCCTCCAAAAACAATTGTTTAACATCACTCATTTTAAAAGAATTATTTTTTCTTGAAACTTCTCCCTTTATCTGTGCCCATATCAGTTCAATCGGGTTTACTTCGCAATGATATGGTGGTGATCTAACCACCGTCATCCCACGATTTTTTGCAATTTCATCAATTTCATATTTTTTAAATTTCTCTTTATGAAGGGAACACAAATGATACAGTTCTTTTCTCACAGAACCGGGATGGAACTTAATATTCTTTGAATTTAGCCAATCCTGTAAATCTTTTTTTTAACCACTTGGTTGTGGGCATTTTTTCTATAAGTCTCGATTGATAACTTGCATTACCCATTACTATTACACAGTTCTGAGGAAGAAGATCTATAATTTGTTCGAATCACTCTTTAAAGACATCAGCATTCATGTCCTCATGGTAGTCACCGGCACGAGTAGATTCAAAAGTCAATAAACCACCTTTAACAAAACCGTTTGAACTACCGATGTGTACTATTATTAGTCTGCGCCTATTTCCTGCTGATGTATTTAAACCAGTAGATAAATTATTTAAAAAAGCCTGTCTTCGACTTGTAACAGTTTCATCTTGCCAAAATTTATTTGGTTTATGTCCCTCGTTGATCCATGTTTCATCTAAATAAAATATATTTCTTCTGTGGTTTCTCATTTCTTTTATAGTCCTTAGGTAATTTCTTCTCCATACTACAATATCGCTTCTTTCTATTAAAATAGACTTTCTGGGATGCTTTTTCCATAGAAAACCTATTTCTTTTAAAAGTTTCCATAGTGTGCTTCGACTCATTTCAGGGTAATCCTTATCATCTCGAACTGTGGCAAGAACTTTGTCTACTGTCGGAAATTCTTTTCTAAAGAAGAACGCATGCACTTTCCTTCGAAGTCTTTCTTTCAAAAGATTTTCTAATTGAAATTTTGGTTTTCCTGGAGCTTTACGTGCTGTTTGAAACTCGCCACATTTCTCTTCTTTAACAACTCTGTAAATCGTAGATTTCCCAACACCAAGCGTACTACTAACTAATTCCACTGTGTCATCAACACTTTTACATAAATGTTTGTCTGTAAATGATTTAAAACAATTAAATATTAATGTTTTTTCATTAACTGTTAAAGGACCGATTTTTTGTCGTTTACGCGGCCCTTCCAAATTTTAAATGATCCACTAGAATTCACACTGCACCTTCCAAGAATACATAACTTGGACCTCCTTACTAAATGGAAAACCTATAATCGCATTTTCGGTGTAATTTGTTGGGAAGGTATTTATCTACTTATAATTCGATTACTGTAAGAAATTCTTGGAATTAAAATAAAACAAAATTGGCAAATAGGTACTTATTGAAAGTAATCTTAAGATACGGCTATGTAATCTTTAATACACAGGGCTTTTGGCCTTTACAAATCTTCTTCTATTGTTCTGTACAGCTTATGTTTATAAAGGACCAATAAAAGACTCAAAACTTGTAATAGCTCAGGTACATTTATTAAAATTTTAGGAAATATTTAGATTATTCTGTAAAAATATTTAAAATGACCGTACTAAGTTTTGCATTAGAAATGCTGTTTTATTACTCTCATACATAAAAATAGACTATAAACTGTGCCTCTTTGTAAAATTTATTATTATTATATTTTCAGTTTATTGACATTATACATCACACTTTTGAATCATCTTTTTCTAGTCTGCCATCTGCTTTTTTGTAATTACCGTCTTTTACAGTACAATTTTAATTATTGTTTCTTTATTTCCTATGCTATGCTAGTGCTTTAATACTCCGAAACGATTACATTATTACTGATTCTGAGCGCCAATTTAGAAATAGCGCTGTTAATTAGAACCCAATCACAAAACATATAATATATATTTTTTAAATATCCAAATTTTTTCTCTTAGGTTTGATTTTAAGATTACCGATATAACGAGGACGAATATCTCTGGAACTGTTCTCGTTGGCAGGGACGAAACACCAATAGAGAACTGTACAATTGTTTTTAAAAATGAAATCCTACGAATAGAAGTACCTGAATTATTGGACATTGATAAAGAAAAACGTAAAATAAAATATACGCCACGTAAGTAACGTTTATTATCTATACTAAGAGAAATGTGGTAAACTCTAACAAGGCACAGCTCATAACCTTTACTCAGAAAACAAAGTTGGAGGTCTTAGTATGTCTTGTAAATGATCTAGTTCGAAGAGTGTTCTGTACATGTTTTTAGTTTATTTTCTTGTTAGAAACTCTATAAAATGCCTCACTAATATTTAATATTTTCCGTTGGTACTGTACAATGATATATGACAGTTGACATTTTTATTATTCATTGTTCTGTGTGAAGCCCACTGTGTTGCTAATTCAATAAAACTAATTCTAAAGTAAATCCTGAGTGGATATTTAATCTGTGGGACTTTATTATCAAACCCCGCCGAGTTTATTACATTCTGCTCGTTTTTCTTTTTCTTGAAACGGTCAGAAATTTAAGTATAAAATTTACGAATGCTGTTAGATTTAATGCTCTCAACTGGAATATATTAATAATGGTAATGCAGAGCACCTTAGAATTTTTCAAATGTTGATAACACTCTAATTTTTTACTGTTAGGATAAAAATCTTTGCATTCATTTAAATTCAAAATTATACTTTGGTTTCAGGTATATATCCATATAATTGTTCGACGTGCCGGGATGATTTGAATAAAAAATGCAAAGACTGCGGTTGTAAAATATGCCGAGGAAAACAAGACCTTAAAAGCATTTTATTATGCGACGAATGTGATGATGAATATCACATTTACTGCTTGGACCCGCCCTTGGAGGACATTCCAACTGACGACTGGTTCGTATAATTATTTAATTTATATTTTTTTCCAAAAAATGTCAATTTATACTTGGAAATATTAATTGAATAGTATTTAAAAATCGAACTGTTTAGACATGACCAAAGATTTAGGTCTTTATTAAAATCATGTAGTTTATTATTTATTTATTTGTTTTATTTGTTTATTTGTTCCATCCTAATAGGCTTACTGGCCTAAATTACAAGGATAGACTTTACAATATTTATTATTTACACAATCGATCAAAACGTATTAATATACATATTAAATAAATAGATATATAGATATAGGGGGATTAAACACAAACTCATATTGAGAAAAAAAATTTCTAAAAAATAAAAAGCAAATCATATAATAAAAGAAGAAATGGAAAAACTAAAATAATTAAACATACAAGTTCACAATATACCTATAAATTAGGTGTCTGAATGTTATTAGAGGCATATGCCAATCTACTTCGTGCAAGCAAGTAATATTATTTGCTAAACGGAGCATGGTTAGGAGAGGTGATCGAAGAGTGCTACTTACAAAGGGAATATTGAACATAATCGCGGAACGCGTAGGTCTAGGAGGTACATTAAATGGCAAAACTGACAATATTTCTGCGGAATTTATATGGTTATTTATGATTTTATACAAAAAAAGTATAGCAAACATTTTTCTCCTACAGTCTAAAGAAGGTATTTTAAATTCACTTCGTAATTGTGTTGTTCTGACACTATTATAATCTGGTCTAATAAAGTATTTTTTAAAGTAAAGGTATCTTAAAAATTTGTTTTGTATTCTTTCTAATTCCTGCAAAATGGTTTGGTATTCTCCATTCCATATTACAGAGCCATATTCAAGTTTAGATCTTACTAACGTAACATATATCAATTTTATAGAATCGATTTTGACAAAAAGAGACGTCTGTCGTATCGTAAATCCAAGAGCGCGATTTGCAGATTTTACTACATTTTCAATGTGTTTTTTAAAAGATAGTTTATAGTCATACGTAATTCCTAAGTCTTTGAATTCATATACCCGTTTTAGTGACTCATTATCCATACAGTAATCAAAAATAATTGGATCCTTTTGTCGAATAATTGACATTACATTGCATTTTTTAATATTAAAGTCTAATTTACATTGAGCACTCCATTCCAATACACTGTTTATATCTTTTTGCAAAGCTGAACAATCTCTAACGGTTTGTATAGGCTTAAATATTTTTACATCATCAGCAAAAAGTAAACATTTGGAATATCTAATAACATCTGGCAAATCATTAATAAATAAGAGGAAAAACAAGGGACCCAAGTTAGATCCCTGTGGAACCCCCGATGAAGCGTGAAATTTACCTGAAGTGTTTCCATCGTGTTTTACTACAAAAAATCGATTTTGTAAATAACTTTTAAAAAGATTCATAATATTTTCAGATAGTCCAAAACGATAAATCTTTTGTAGTAAGACGCCATGATCCACTTTATCAAAGGCCTTGCTAAAATCTGTAAATATTGTGTCTAGTTGAGTCTTATTTTCTAATGAGTCATTTGCTTCGTTGATGTATATTAACAGATTTGAATTCACAGATTTTTTGGATACAAACCCGTGTTGTTGTTCTACAATGGTATTTTCGACAAATGCATACAGTTTACTATAAATAATTTGTTCAAAGAGCTTTGAAGGAGCACACATAACAGATATCGGCCTATAACTTTTTATACTACGTTTATCCCCAGTTTTATGTATTGGGGTACAAATTGAAGTCTTCCACTGCTCTGGAAAGGCAGCATTATTGATTATCAGATTAAATATGTGCAGTAATGGGTCACGTAACCATTCTTGACAGCCTTTCAGTATGTATGGTGGTAAACCATCTACACCCGCTGATTTTTTTGGTTTAAGCTTTTTAATAGCTTTATTAAAGTCTGAAACAGTTATAGATTTTATTGAAAATGTATCGTTAGCTATATTTTGAAAACTTTTAAAATTTACATTGTAGTCGGTTGCATTTGTGGAGTATACACTGGCAAAAAACTTTGCAAAGCATTGTGCTGTATCTTTGGACGGAATTTCCTTATCGTCGTGAATGTAATTTTCATTAGTTGAACTCTGACCCCTACTCTTGCTAACATAATTCCAGAAAACATTAATGTCTGTGCTTACCTTATCTTCAATAGATTTAACATAATGTGAATATTCTTTTTTCGTAAGATATTTTAATTTTTTCCTAATCTCTATATATTTTTCAGTATGATAGGCTGAAATGTGCTTTATTTTCCTTAACTTATTCTTTTCCGCAATTAACTCTTTGATTTCTCTATTGTACCATACCGGAAATTTATTGTGATTTTTATATAATTTAAATTCAGGAACACATTGAAAAAATATTATTTAAAATTTTATAAAAATTATTTAATGCTCTATCTACATTAGATTCTAAACATACCTCATTCCAATTAACGTCCTTGATAAGTTCTGCCATAAGATTGAAATTAGATTTTTTTAAATTATATTTAAAATTGTTGTTACTCTTGGCTTCATGTTCTGATAAGTTTTCTACAAATTGTAGAATAATTTCTAGTGAAGGATGGTATGAGTCCTCAATAATTAAAGGACTTGATGCATGTGTAATATTGCATGATTTTTCGTCTGAACATATTACTAAATCCAAAGTCCTTCCTTGAAAGTTAGTGACATCGTTATACAAGTTAAAAAAATTAAAATTTAAGAAGTCATTTAAAGTAGAAAGTTTTGTATTAAAATTGTGGTTGGGAATGAATGAGCCACTGATTTCCGGTAAGTTAAAGTCTCCGAATATAAAGTTTTCATTAGTCGCAGTAATATTGTCCTGTAAAAAATGTATGCAAGAATCAAAAACAGCATAAGAGATACCCGGCGGAATATATATACAGGCCAATGTAATTTGTATATGGCTTTTTATCTTAATTTTGAGTATTATTGCCTCATATTGAGTACTATTCTTTATTACTTTCAGTATTTTAAACTTTTTTTTTTAACGCAATAATTACTCCTCCCCCTTTTACCTTATTGGTTATTTCTTTATTTCTGTCTGCCCTAATTAGGTTGTATTTACTTAAATCAACTAATTCTTCGTCTACTACTCCCTCTCTCAACCATGTCTCCGTCATCAAAACTACATCATAATCTTGTTCACAAGTATTCCTAAATAAATCATGAGTTTTTGTGTTCAATCCCCTGACATTTTGGTAATAAACTAAAAATTCGTTCATTGTATTAAGTGCCCCTGAAAATAGATAATTAATAGAAATTAAAATTAAAATTTTTGGAGTTATTATAATAAATCGTTTCCATAAAAATAGTCAACTAAATAGTTAAAAAAAAAAAGAATTTATATATATATATATATATATATAGCAAACAAATTCATATTTTAGTTTTATTAAATTACGATTCTAAATAGAAATAATAAAACATTAATGTCCCTATAAAAAAACACACCACCGAAACAACAAAACAATAATGTTTCTATAAAAATAAACCGAACCAAAAACCGATCTTCTAGATAAGAACTTGTTGGCAGTACCATCGTTCAATAGTCCGTAGGCCTATGGTGGAGATATGTTTGATAAATCTTGTTCATCTTTAATGTGTACGACGTCGTTTTTAGATTTAATATAGGTATATCCTTCCTCCTCGTGTCCAAACATTTCTGGGATTGAATATTTTTATCGCTTTCATAATTTATAACTCTTTTCAACTAGATCTTCGTTGATGAAAATACCGTCCACTGCATATTATCTTTAATGTTTCCCTTTATAAAGAAGTAATCATAAATTTTGAGGCTGATTGACTTTGGGAGGAGACAATGTCTGAGTAAATCGTAGCTGTGTGTAGTAAGGAACAAGTATTAGATTCCATCTATTTTGCTAATAAAATCGTCCTTAAACGCTTTCAATTACTCTTTTAAAACTCTTGTCACTTTGGCATACACATCCAAGTCAGTTACCTAGATATAGTTTCCTATAAATAGATCAGATAGATTTTTAGAACGGTGTTAAGTATTAAACTGACCTTTATAAATATCTTTTGACCGTGTCTGCACTCTCTCTAACAGACTGTGTATCTGCAAGGGTTTTACATTTGTTAGACAATATAGGTAATTTAGACTTTACTATTTTATTGAAAATTTCACACCACCATTTTTAAGGCAATCAGATGTTTTTGTTTGGTTACCATGGTAACCCAAAAAAAATTCCGGAAATTTTCATCCTCCAAGGTACCCTGGACGAAATTAATAAGTGGAAATTTTTATGTTAAATTAATGACACTTGTAATGGGCTTGATTCATATAAGACTTTTTGTTTACTTTTAGTGAAAATCAAAATTAAACAATTACTACTACTTTTGGTTTTTTTTTTTTAAATTTCTTTATTATTAATTACATCTATTAAATGTTTTTCAAAATCAATTAAAAAATCTTCTTTCTTTAGTGGTGAGTAAGAAAGGACACTCGTATTAACTAAATGTCTATGCTTAAGTAAATAAATATAATATTTTAAAACAATTCGGTTAAACTTAACTTTACAAATTCGAGAAAACTTGGTAGACACATTGAGTAAATTCTTCTGTATTGTACTAAATAGATTTTCCTCAGGATTTTGTAAACTGCACTCCAAACTACATTCATCAATGAGATATGACAAATATTTTAAATTTGTGTGATACACTTTGAGATCACAGAGTTGTTCACAATGTTTGCATAATGTATATTTTTTAACTTTTTCCATAGTAATTCGATTTACCAAGATTTTTTAATAATGACGCAAAAACTTTACCAAAAGTTATAGGTTATTATTCTGCACTGTCAGTGAGTTGAACTGTCAGCAAAATATACAATACAAAATATACAATACAAAATATACAATTTTTCCAAAGCCACCTAAGCTGTTATTTGTTTCATGCAGGTATTTGGAAACTGCAATTACAGCTTAGCATATTTTAGGTACAAATTAATTAAAAGAAAACGTTCCACCTACTTTAGTGAACATAACTTAGGTTATAACTGTAAAATAAATTTGTTTTGAATAAGTTTTATTAAATTTTATTAAACTAAAATCGGTGGAACATTAATATTTTCGTAGTTTTATTTAGATACTTCATACCAATTATAACACTTGAATAATGAAAGAAAAACAGTGTTCCACCTATTTTAGTGAATATAACTTAGGTTACAACTGTAAAATAAATTTATTTTAATAAATTTTACTAATTTTATTAAACTAAAATCGGTGGAACATTATTATTTTCACAATTTTATTTAGATACTTTGTAATTACAATTATTATCTTGAATAATGGAAGAAAACAATGTTCCACCAATTTTAGTGAACATAACTTAGGTTATAACTGTAAAATAAATTTGTTTGAAACAATTTTTACTAAATTTATTAAACTAAAATCGGTAAAACATTATTATTTTCCCTATTTTAGTTAGATACTTTGTACCTGCAATTATAACACTTGAATTATAAAAAAAATAAGGTCCACCTGTTCTATTATGCAAAACTTTATTTATAATAATAACTTTAAACAAACATTAGTATTATTTATTAGTCTCAATACAAAATTATAATTATTAAAATAATTAATATTACTATTTATTATTGGTAATATTGAAAATACAGTTATTATAATTATTTGTTGGGTGATTTGAACCTTCAGAAAACATGTTGTCTTTAATTTCAACTGATTTGTGAAAAATGGTTGTCAAAGAGGTGTTAGTTAGGGAAGTTACTTCTCATGGACTCAATTATATTTTGATGATGTTCAGAATCTAAGTGGAGATATGGCTTAATTGATTGGCTGCTGCTATGTCCAGTTATTTTAATAAGTTGCTGCTCACTAACTCCTTTTTTAGCTAAGTTAGAAACAACTGTCGCTCTGGCCGAATGATTTGTCACTTTTTTCTTTTTATGTCGATACCAATATTAGATGCTGCCGACTTAAACCAAGTGGATATCGTATTCTTTCCTACCGGACAATTCTTGTACCATCCCTTAGAGTCAGGTTGATTCCAAGTAGGATTAGGGGTTAAAAATAATCTTTCAGTTTTTATGTTGTTACCCCTTTTTTCTAATAGCTTTTTGAATAAACGAACGGGGCAAATTTCTGAGTATTAAAGGATATGGGTAGAACAAAAACACAAATATTTGAAAAATAACTATTCTTTAATAATAACTATATAAGATGTATACTGCCGTACTAAGCTGAAGCGTCCTAACTAAAAAAAAAAAAAACAATTCTGAGATATTTACATTTAACTTTCTTTTTATGTGCCATCTCTTAGATTTTATTTAAATAATCCAATATTTTAGGTAATGTTTATTAATTGGCAAACAATTATACTATTCGTTTAATTGTCTAATTAACTTATGCAATTATGAGACTTTTGAAAGATAGCACAACTTTCTTTAGGAAAGTTTAAATAAAAACGTATGAGGCACTTCACATAGGACCAAGACACACTTTAATTTTTTTTTTATTATTTATTCAAACGCAGTATTAATTTAGAAACAATATAAAAAACTGAAGAACCAAACAAAATATTTATTCAGAGTCATCGTTATCGTCATTGGCCGCGGTTGGATCACACACATCCAGTTCTTGCCAAAATTTTAGACGATTTTTTGGAATTATTGACCCAAGGGTAGATATTAAGGTGTTTTTTCGAGTTAAAGCTACCCCATGGTTTTTCTCTAGGGTCTGCTATGGGTAATCCAATCCTTTGCTACCTAAAAAAGGTAAAGAAAAAAATGTGTGTCACCAAAAACCAAGAAAAACTATTAATTTACTACCTTATTATTACGAAAATTCAAAGCCTTGAATTCATCTTCCTCAAAACCAGTTTTATATTGAAATATATTTTCGTTTCTGTTGAAAACTTATCAAATCTTTAAAATAAAATTTCTCCTTTTTAAGTTTAAATTTGGATGAAAAATTCTTCCAGTTAAAGAAGTTGGTCAAATTCATTTTAATTACGTCAGTTTTGCCTCCATTAGCTGATGATACACAAGACACAAAATCATCAAAATCCCATATTGTTTTATATTTTTTCATTGAGAGTTCGACCTGATGATGAAAGTGATCTGCCGACATGAATGAATGTCCCGGCTCAAAATATTTAACTGTAAGCGTTTTTAAAGAAACTTCTTTGCAGTTAACAACATAGACAAAAAAACAAAAAAGTGCCCAGTTTTTATTCTGGGCCTGGCAGTTGTCCATCCAAATCGTAATGTTCTCTTTGTCTCGATTTTTTAAAAAGAAAGCGTAATAGGCGGAAATTATGTCTTCTTAAAGCCTTGGTTTCTTTGAACACTCCGTCGCGGTGAGCGGACAGTCCGTCGACCGCTGATGACAGCAATTTTCGCCCGAGGTGGTTTGTTAAAAAATATAGAAAATGATACTTTCTCTAGGTCTGTACGTGCTGTTTATGTATTATGAATGTAAACGAAAGGTACTAAAATGAATGCAAATAAATTGTTTGCGTTGTTATTATTGTTGGAAGAGGAAGAACAAGAGGAACTGGCAATTGCAACCGTCAAAGTTTCCAATAAGCCAGTGGATGAGTTGTTTTTGTGTCGCGATATAGAAGGTGCCTTTAATATCATTGTGCAGCTGAGGTTTTTTGGAAATGAAACCAAATTTTGGGAGTATTTTAGACTTTCTACAGATCTTTTTGAATTCGTGTTGAGTTTTATAAAGGACATAATTTCCAAGAAATCTAAAAATAAAGTCATGATGTCATTTGTATGTGTGAATTTGTCACCCATTGTTTTAAAATTAATAACAATATAGTCTCCGCACACGCCGACGATTCCGCTGATATCAAACTCAACAGATATCAACCGACTCTTCGCGACAAATCAGCGGCATGACGCCGTCCTGCTCAGCTAAGCGGATTCAAGAAAACCATTCCCATTTAAATACTCTGGTTGGATAAAATCGTCAAAACGCGACGGTTGACGGACTGTCCGCTCACCGCGACGAAGTGTTCAAAGAAACCAAGGCTTTACTGCGTTTAGCAACACCTTCGTGCCACAATATTGCTAGTGGTTTTATTGGTTTTCCCTTACCGGTGGGCACAAAGCTTTCGTTGAAAACTGTAATTCTTGGTACGAAAATTACTTCCTTAAACATCTCTGCTCTTGGCAACATAATAATTTTTTCTAAATCGTCCGATACTGTTAATTCACTTTCAGTTTCCAATGTTTTTGCATCTTCCTCATACTGGTTTCGTGCCGCGGTGTATTTGGCTTTGTGATGAAGGTATTTAGAGCACTTTTCACAGTCTACGTAAATGAATGGATCCTCATGGTTTTCCACTTTTTTGTGTAGCTTAAATGCTGTGCACGTGAAGCATTCTTCACACCCCAACTGAGCAAACGAAATATTCAAAGCAACCACAAATTTTAATTTTTTGATTTAAAATTATTGTACATCAAGGTTATGTTTATATCGGAGGGCAAATATAAACGCTTTGGAGGATGCTCTCTTCTGTAATATGATATGTGTGGTTGAAATGATTTAATATGGTTTATTATTGGATTTTTATCAATTTTGTTCAATGCAGGGCGATGTCCTCTTTTTGTGGCTGCAGGAGTAATATTACTTGTTTTTGAAGTGGTCCTGATATTTTTTATGAAACGGTCATTTTTTGTGAAACCAAATGTCAAAAGAAAAAACACTTTGCATACATTTATATCAGTTTCTTTAAAAAATATTTATAGGTATTCTGACGGCGAGAATTAGATCGTATACCAGTCGTACATCTTTCCTTACTCATTTGTTTAACGCAGCCATTAACATATAAGGACTGCTCCTTTTTACTAAGATTCCAGTACTAGTTATTAATATCATTTTGACGAGTTTCATCAATCAATTTTGAGCAGTTGCGTCTACAAGTTTTAGAATTGCACGTACCTTTTACCCTATGTTTCGATGAATCAGTTGCCTTTTTTAGTATTTTCCGTTCTCTTACAGGGGTATCGAATCTTTGCCGCTTACGTGGCTTTCCTTTTTTGGTAAAATGTTTATTGTGCTTTTTTTCAACACAGTCAAGCGACAAATTGACAATGTCCCCGACAATGTCCATAACCATACCGTAATTTGATTGGTCACTGATTTCGTGTTCGAGTTGGGAATCAGCTGTTACATGACTATCTAAACGTGGAACTTTGGCAATTATTTCATAAGCAGAAAAATCGTCAGATCCTGAAAAAGAATCGTGTTCACTTCCTGAAATAATATAATCAGGATCTTTTGGTTGATTGTTTTTAATATTCTGGTTCCTTTTCTCCATTTTTGAGTTTTGTATACCCTGTTTAAGTTTTCTGTTTAGTGCCAGTGTAACCAACAATTTACTTCGCCTGTTAACATTCACTTGAACACCCGTGTCCATTATTCTGAAAAAATACCTTTAATTGCAGATTTTTATAAAAAAATCGAATAAAACTCACATAATTCTACAAATAATTCTACATACAAAAATATTTTGCTTCCTTTGCTTAAATCGTATTTTTATTTTTTGTTAATTATGTTTATAGTTTAGGAGGCCACTGCAAAATGTTGGGTCGATCACTAGTATGGCTAAATTTTCATAAAAACGTCGGGTAATATATTGTACAATAGTAATCCGTCGGCAGCCGCCCCAATATCGTTTGCGTTTTACGTTATAAAAAAATATTAACAATTGAAAATATGTGCCACCCTCCACCCATCGCTTTTTTGCCAAATTTTCTACTTAATCGATAGATAGTAATTAAATATAATTTTCTATACCCGGCTGCCGACCATCATCCTTTGCGTTAAGGGTGGCTGATGGGGCTCAAAAGTACTATATCGATGTTGCTTTTATAGCCCAACTAAATTCAGTTGCAACAGTCGCAAAATTTCCAACAAGAAAATACCCGGCAGCCGCGCAAAAGCGTTTGCATAACTTAGGCTACCGCGATTTTGTGTGCGCGCAAGATTCGATCACGTATGAAATCCGCGCTTTAGATAAGGAGTTTGGGAGTGTGCGCACAGCTGACGTTTATTTGACATCTGTTATTGTCTGATTGGAACACGCGAGTTTACGATTAAAGCTAGAGCGTCTCGCTTTCATGTATTCTTTAAATATTTGTTATTCTGTTGTTTTTATAAATATATGGTTTATGTGTTGTTTTTTTATTGTTTTTATTTTTAGTTATGCTTAAAACGTCCCTATATATCTAAAGCAGAGAAAGTTATTAATGTTCAAGAGAGGTAAATAAATAGAGAAGTCTTAATTTTGTTTTGTTTTTTTGCAATTTATAAAATTATACATCGTTAAAGTTAACAAAATGTGAAAAAATAAGTTTAAGAATATACACTAAATTCCTCAGAATAATCGTTTTCTGAGTAATTGATATCGGAATAGAGAATCCGGGACAGATGATCCCCCGTACATTTGCTCCCCCGATACATTTGAGCCCCTGTCTTGATTATTCGAATAATGATAAAATTTAAGTGAGATAGTTGCGACCCTACCCCTATTAATCCCAAACAGAAGTAGATTTTTTGGTTTACTGATATATACAGGGTGTTTCAGAGTTAAAAGTACATACGTTAACTGTAAGTGTAACACACTTGGATGATTTGAAATCACCTATTAATAATAAATTTATTAATTTCGCCTGGATTTTTATTATATCCTGTCTTTATAATACTTTTTAAAAAGAATAAATAGATGTTAATTAAAATAAAAAAAAAATAGTTAGCAATTTTACATTTTATATTACCTTAACTGCAATTGAGCCATTGTTTCCATAGTTAAGCATGATTGCTATTTACTGTCAAATAGGTAAGATAGAAATATTTCTGATTGAAATAAAGTAAAAATAATTGTTTCGAAAATAAAAATTAGATTGCTAGGCAACACATTAAAGTATCTGATACTGTTATGTTCCATTTCCCGGAAGTAAATGAGTTCAAAATTGAAATTTGTCACACCTTGCACAGATGATAATAATAATAATAATAATAATAATGTTTATTTTGCCAGGAAACATTTACAGGTTTTACAATATTTTTGTTTTTTGGTTACTACATATTAAAATATTTAGTATAATAATGTTTATTTTTCATTTCTCATTGTTCTTCATGTGTACCACGTAAATACAAGATATAGTTTAAAGCTTAATTAACAAATAATAAGAATCTTAAATTAATACCATGATAGGACAATATAGTTAATTAAATGTGTACCTAAAGGTTTACAAACATAAAATAAACAGGAATCCCTAAGAAACCTTAACGGTTGTGTAAGGGATATAATATAAGATGTACAATTAATATTTAAATATAAAATACAAACCCAATGTATTTAGTTATTTATCATATGGTGGATAAGATGTCTGTCTGTTAAATAAATATATTTCTTAAGATATTTTTTGAATAAATTTAGACTATTTATCGTCAGAAAATAGGTTTTATAAATTTCAGGTAGGTTGTTAATAAATTTAGCTGAAAGGTAAGTATAACATTTCATTCCTATGGTTTTTCTTACTGAAATTGTAGCGACATAATTATTGCGTTTTTGACGTGTATCATAAGAATGAGCTATATTTTGTAGGAGAGACTTATTTTTATAGGTGTATATGATAACATTAAAGTAAAACAACTGCCTGATATCAAATACATTACTTTCTTGAAAAATTAAATCTGACGAGTATATCCATGGTTTTTTGTAGATTATTTTTAAGATCTTTTTTTGTAAGACTTCTAATCTACGCAGGTGGCTATTTACTAAATGCAACTAAACATTTCCACATTTTGTCAACATTTTATATACTATATATTTACTCATTAAAAGGATTAAATCAAGTAATAGCTTTTTATATTCTTAGTAATATTAAAATCAATCATGGGTATTAGTATTATTACATAATCTATCAAAAGATTTAAAGTAACCCTAATTATATTTATATAAACAAGCTATTATCGTTGCAAATTACAAAAAAATAAAAAAAAAAACAAAAAAAATAAAATATTAAAAAAAAACTAACAATATCCACTGGATATATTTTTATAAACACGGCGGCATATCTATGTTGACAGTTCTCAGCCTATAAAAAGTGTGAAGGGAAGTTATATAATGTCAGTAAACCAAACAAAAATTTTTATTTCATTCTGTCCAGCAAATCTACTTATAGTTTCTTTTAAAGATAATTGTTGCTTTTTCACAATTAAATATCAGTATTACTAATAAATATATTTCTCATTTGCTTCCGGGAAATGGAACTTAACAGTATCAGATACTGTAATGTGTTGCCTAGCAACAATTACTTTTTACTTTATTTCAAACATCTATTTATTCTGTTTAGAAAATATTAAAAAGACAAGATGAAATAAAAATCCAGGAGAAATTTATAAATTCATTCTAGGTAATGGGTGATTTCGAATCATCCAAGTGTCTTACACTTACAGTAAATGTATATACTTATAACTCTGAAACACCCTGTATATATCAGTAAACCAAAAAATCTACTTTAATCATTCGACTTCTGTTTGGGATTAATAGGGGTAGGGTCGCAACTGTCTCACTTAAATTTTATCATTATTCGAAAAATCAAGACAGGGGCTGAAATGTATCGGGGGCTCAAATGTACGAGGGCGCATCTGTCCCGACACCGGAATAGACACCGTTGTCATATTGCTCGATAATTTTGTTCTCGTTGATAAATACTCATTTCTTTCGAAATACAATTATTTTCTTACGGGCAATTCCACAACCACTTAATTTTTATTTGTTTCATTTAATCTGCATTTAATGCAGTAGATAGATTTATAATCACATAAAAAGTCAATACGTACAGTTGCATGCAAATTAATATTTTCAAGTTTAAGTTCATCTCGGTATTTTGGGTTCAAAGTTGTTATTTTCTTTGATATTCGGCGTCATATTGGTTTAGACAACAAATTTCCGTATTTAAATTTTTTTCTTTGCGAAATTCTAGTACACTGGTTTTTTTTAATTTCGTCGCTGCATTTCAAGAAGTTACCGTCATTTTTGCATACAAAAAAACCAGGGCGGCTATCCTCGACAATCCCTAAAAAACGAAAAAATCTACTTCTGTTTGGGATTAATAGGGATAGGGTCGCAACTATCTCACTTAAATTTTATCATTATTCGAATAATCAAGACAGGGGCTCAAATGTATCGGGGGAGCAAATGTACGGGGGATCATCTGTCCCGGATTCTCTATTCCGATATCAATTACTCAGAAAACGATTATTCTGAGGAATTTAGTGTATATTCTTAAACTTATTTTTTTCACATTTTGTTAACTTTAACGATGTATAATTTTATAAATTGCAAAAAACAAAATTAAGACTTCTCTATTTATTTACCTCTCTTGAACATTAATAACTTTCTCTGCTTTAGATATATAGGGACGTTTTAAGCATAACTAAAAATAAAAACAATAAAAAAACAACACATAAACCATATATTTATAAAAACAACAGAATAACAAATATTTAAAGAATACATGAAAGCGAGACGCTCTAGCTTTAATCGTAAACTCGCGTGTTCCAATCAGACAATAACAGATGTCAAACGTCAGCTGTGCGCACACTCCCAAACTCCTTATGTAAAGCGCTGATTTCATACGTGATCGAATCTTGCGCGCGCACAAAATCGCGGCAGCCTAAGTTATGCAAACGCTTTCGCGCGGCAGCCGGGTATTTTCTTGTTGGAAATTTTGCGACCTTTCCAACGGTATTTTGTTTGACTATAAAAGCGACGAGTGTATAAAAGCAACATCGATATAGTACTTTTCGGCCCCATCAGCCACCCTTAACGCAAAGGATGATGGTCGGCAGCCGGGTATAGAAAATTATATTTAACTACTATCTATCAATTAAGTAGAAAATTTGGCAAAAAAGCGATGGGTGGAGGGTGGCACATATTTTCAATTGTTAATAATTTTTTATAACGTAAAACGCAAACGATATTGGGACGGCTGCCGACGGATTACTATTGTACAATATATTACCCGACGTTTTCATGAAAATTTAGCCATACTAGTGATCGACCCAACATTTTGCAGTGGGCTCCTAAACTATTACAATAAATAACCAAAAAGTCTGATAAGGTCACATGTGAGCGTCCTAAGATATTCAAACTATTGACATTAAACTGTTACAGACATATTTAATCGTTTTTACTTTATTCACTAGTGAGTAAATAATGTAGTATAATAATTCTAATTTTTGTTAGCAATGTTTGGTAGTGGAAAAAATTTTGCATGCTAATTTAGGGTAAGTTACGTTTTCTTATTTAGGTGATACACATTAACACATTAATCAACAAAGGTCACTCTACACATTTGTTACTTAAATAACTATTTTTAAAATACTTACTTATTACTTTTTTAACTTATTATATCAAGTCACTATTTTTTTTTTCAATTATCTTTACAATAAACGCTTAAATTTAACAAGAATTGCAGGCCGCTCTCACAGGTTGCTACACGAATTTGAAGGTTATTTTCAACAAATAGCACGAGCCTACTAAGCATTTTTGTCCTATGTGATGCACTGCTAACACCGTACGTAAGTATTCCTAAACTGACTAGTCCAATCTGCCAGATAATAATAATAATAATAATAATAATAACGTTTATTCAGTAAGCCAATGGTATAAAACATAACAGCATTATAATGTAGCGGATATCAAGAATATAATAATAATAATAATGAAAAAGGAAAATGAATAATACAATAGAAATCTACCAAAATATGAACTTACTGAAAAGGACATATTCATCGTCAATCATACAAGATGAAAGAAGATGGTTTTCAATATATCCTGATGTAAAAAGCACAAAAAAAAAAGAATTATAACAAAGATTATAATAGTAAATCCCACAAAAAAGAGACAAACAAAATTATTAATTAAATAATAACTAACACCAATATCTAATTATAGTACCTATCTAACAATAATTATAATACTACAATAATTATTAATTGATGCGAAGCATCAATGAAAATATTTTTGATAAATCTTAAATTTTAAACGATACTTCCATGTCACCATTTAATATATAACATTTTATTTTACGCTTTAATGCACTTACAGATAAGTAAGTTCAGGGGGGAGAGAATTGATTGTTTTATAAAATATGTAAGTAAAAGAGCTTTCAAACATCTTAGTCTTGTGTTGCGGGTTTGATACAAAATTTCTTCTACGGATATTAAGATTATGAACATCGCTTCTGAACCTTATCTTGTTATGTAAATATGACGGCGTTTTAAATAGTAAAATTTTTTGAAATAGGCAGCAGGAATGCAAAAAACGAGCTTGACTTACTGTCAGCCATTTTAGTTCACTCCTTTTACGAGAAACCCGTTGATTTTTTTTTAATTTATAAATTAATCTAATGCAGGTATTTTGAATGCGCTGAAGACGCTGGTTATTGAATTGAGTAATGCATGGTCCATAGACTGAATCACAAAAGTTCAAGTGAGAAAATACAAGCGATTCACATAATAAGATTTTAGAACGATGATCCAGGGTGTCTTTATTGCCGTAAATCATTTTTATATTCGTTACACATTTTTTTATTATATTATTAATGTGTTTTTCAAATCTAAGATCAGTATCAAGGAATACACCCAAGTTTTTTGCGATATGTTTATTAGGCAATATTTCATTGTTAACTTTAATTTTAAGTTGATCATTGTAATTAATTCTATCTTTTTTCCTGCCAAACAGCATAACATGAGATTTAGAGGGATTTATATCTAAGCAATAGTCATTAGATAATTTAAAAAGTAAATTTAAATCAGAATTTACTTTGGCTATGCTTTCTTCAAATTTACAAGTAGGGAATGAAAGGTAAATCTGAGTATCATCCGCATATTGGTGAAAATTGCAATACTTCAGTGAATCTGGGAATAAAGATGTATAGATGCAAAACAATAAAGGCCCCAAAATAGATCCTTGAGGGACTCCATTTTCTATTTCTAGTGAAGAAGATAATTTATCTTTATATTTAACATACTGCATTCTATTTTTAAGATAGTTGTCTATAAGACATTTCGCATTTTCATTAAAACCTAGGTGGTGTAATAGCCCTATTAGCATTGCATGATTTATTCTGTCAAACTCTAATAATATCGTCAATGACTGAGAGTAGGGCAGTGTTGCAACTGTGATTGGGGCGAAAACCAGATTGATTAATAGGAATAATATTATAATAATCTAGGAAGGTTTTTATTTGTTGATAAATAACTTTAGAAGCTGTGCAAAGAATACTTATAGGCCTGATATCTTTAAATTCATTTGGATTTTTTATTTTGGCCAATGGAATTACTTGCGCAACTTTCCATTGTGATGGAAAAATTGCGGTACTGATAGAACTGTTAATGATGTGAGTTAAATATTTTATTACAAACGGACAGCAGTAAAGTAACATGTCCAGTCCAATGTCATCAGCACCAATAGCTTTAGATTTTATTGACAATAATATTTTATACACATCATTCTCACTGACTTCGCTGAAATGAAACTTGCCAAGTCCTTCTTTTCTGCTAGAGTTAAACTTTTCCAAAATAACTTTGTTAATTTTATGCTGTGACCGAGAAGAGTTGATAAAAAAATTATTCAACATATCGACGTCAGCTAAGTTATTAGGAATTTCGTTATTTTTATCATTAGAGTAAATATTAAGTTTCTTTATTTCGCTATAAAGTGTTTTAGTTGAAAGATTATTTTTTATTTTGTGGGCTAAATAAGCTTTTTTCTCGTGAGATACAGCTCTGTTAGTCAAGTTTCGTAACTCTTTATAATATATCCAGTGAGATTCTTTTTTAGTTCGTTTAAAACGACTTAAAGCATTGTCCCTTAATTTAAACATTAATTTGATATTTTCAGTTATCCAGGGTTTACTTTGTTTTTTTATATTTACAGAATGCAATGGAGCAAATTTATTAATTATATTTAATAGTAGGGTCGTAAAAATATCAACTTTTATATTTATGTCATTAGTACGGTAAATCTGGTCAAATGGTAAAGATGACAGTTCTTGATAAAATTGTTGCATATTAATTTTTTTATATTACGCATAGTTATAGTTTTTTTGGGTTTAATATTATTTTCAATTATAACCGTTGCCTTTACTAACCCATGGTCACTTTTAATTCGATCATATAACACATCACAATCATTAATATTTAATTTATCATTACAAATCATTAAATCCAGAAGAGTGGCAGAGGTCTTACTTATTCTTGTAGGTTTGTTAACGTGTTGAATAAGTCCAAACGAATCAAATATATTATGCAAATGCCTAGCTGCAGCTGTATCAACTAACAAATCTATATTGAAATCTCCTGAACAAATTATGTTATCATATTGAGCGCTAATTCCAATAATAGAGTTCTCAAATTCATCTAGGAATTGTAATAAAGGTTGTTTAGGTGGCCGGTATATGGCACCGATTATAAATATTGTTAACAGTCAATTTTACCCAAAGTTGTTCAATGATACTATTATCTAAAAAATACACAGCCGTAACGGGCCATATAGAGCTGATATATAAGGCTACACCGCCACCTGTAGTAACACTATCTCGATCCTGCCTAAATAAGTTATAATTTTTTATCATGATAGCATTATCTAAAATATTTTCATTGAGCTTCGTTTCAGTAATACATAATATATCATAGTTTACATGTTAACAAGCTCCCTTAACTCAGTAATTCGAGCCGGCAATGAATTAACATTAGTTCAGGCTACTTTTATATTACCCATTATTTACAAACAATATTCTATTCACATTAAATATTACACCTATATAAATTTAAAAACAACGAAGTTTTTCTTATATATTTAAAAATTAATAGCTACAAAATAAAATGAAAACTATGTGAATAGCACAAAAGCTATACGAAAGAAAAAACTATTGCTGTGATATATTTTGAACACTATTTATTTAGACTTTCAAGATATTTATTCAAAAGTAATTTTTCCTGCCTTTAAGTCGTCTACCGTGTAAGATCGTCCACTGTCCAACAATACTAGTTTGTTGTTTTTTATTTTAGTAGGAATATTCGAAACCGAGGCTTTTTCTTTAAACTGCTTTAGCGTTTTGTATTCTTCTCTCTCTTCCTTACTTGATTCTCTTGAAATCGAATACTTGGAACTTTTCAGTTTATATGACTTTCGAAAAATGTCTTTAACTACAGTGTAACACAACAGTTCCACAAGCACAGGACTATTCGACTTAATTTTACCGAGTCTGAACACGTTCCTTATTTGATTTTCTTTAAATGAACCTCCCAATATATCATTAAAAATTAAATTAACTTCAGAAGAAAGATTTTCTTTTTCAGCCGGGATTCCATGAACAATAATGTTATATTTTCTAATTATATTTTTTAATAATTTTACTTCAGAAGCAAGGTTTTTATGATCATTTTCTACTTTATCTATTTTTAAATTATTCTCCTCGATTTTATCTAGCAATTCTACTTTATCTAGCTTAATAGTTTCCTTCAGTTCAGAAATTTTATCATCAAAGTATTCTTTAAGTTTATCGAACAGCTGATCATGGCTAGCGATGTTTTGAGGATCCTTTCGCGGCATCGTGAACTGATTTTCGCGTATCAGACTTTAGACTTTACTAACTGACCGGTATCAAACACTCACCGGCAAATAATAAAATCTTATCACTTCAAGGTAAACTGCTTTCATATCTTTGATCCATAATTTTCGATAATGTGTCTTATAGTCTAATTACTTACGGTAAGACTTTTTGCTTTGTAATCGCATTTTACAATAATTATGTGTACTAAACAAATTGTCCTATGTGTGCAGTTAGGACATAAATAGGTATGGAATGTTAGTTTGGACAAAATATCTTTATTTAGTGTTATTTTGTAGATAGGACAAAACAAACACACATAATTGACGGTTAACTAAATGAGATAGGAGGATTTCGCTTAGTATATTAGTTGCAGAAGCAGGGCAGGTAACTAAAAATGCAGTTAGGACAAAATTTCAAATTTTGTTAGTTAGGACGCTTCAGCTTAGCACGGCAGTATATACGACGAAAGCAGAAAAAGGAATGAATATACATATTGAAAAAGAAACAGTATCGGTCGATGTTATAGAAAAATTAGGTCATGAAATAGATTAACTTTTGCTTACTTAAAGAATGCGGCTCGGATGTTTTCTTAAGTTTCAAATTACAGAACGACGGACTCAAAGCAATGACCAAATAAATTAAATATAATGTGTCAGTTTGTAAACTATTTACCAATCTCAATACTGAGTTATTATTGTTTGTAACTAGCCACTTACCATCAGATAATTTTTTAGAACCCCCTTGAGCTGTTTTAGAAAAAACTGTATTATATTCTATCCTTCCATTTAAATTACCCTCATTATTAATTTCCTCTGTAAAATACTGGATACAAGCTGATGACCCTTCCCCTCCCCTCCAGGCTAGCTCAAGGGATGTGACAAAAAAATTTTCGTTGAAGACCATCTGGACAATCTTCATCGCAAGTTTCTATAATTTTGTTAAATTCGTCGTTAGATAATGCCAGCGAACTTGATTTTCTTTTTTCAGTATCCCTCTGCAATTTTCTTCGTATTGCATCACGCGCTGCTCTGGCAGATGCAAATTCGGGATCAGTAAATGGGTAAAATTTAATATTATAATTATTAAAAAACATCTCTTTTAACTGTTTTGCTGTGCTATTCCACATTACTTTTACAACACCTTCCTTATAATCACATGAGCTTTTTTCTTCATGTTAAATGCATAGTCTTCTAATATTTGACTCAGTGCTTCAATCGAAACAGATGGACTGTTAATATCATAAGATTTCTCAGAACAAAACTGCAAAAATTTTCTTTACTCCTCTTTGTATTTTGTGGCACTAACTTTTCGACTTTTTTTCTAATATTCTCTTGATTTTCGTTTCCAAAACGCAACATTTTTACTCACTCGTTATAGATACTACACTGGACCTCATAAACTGACAGCAAATTTTGACGTGGAATAATTTTTGACATACCAACAAACACTCATGACTAACTAGACCCATGGTGGAAGAATACAGGTGAAGCGGTAAGCGGTACGAAATTTGGTCATTCTTGCGCATGACGTCACCTGCGGAGCATATTTTTGTTTTGCCTATGTCTCCAATGTTAAAAAGCGACTTTTAAAGTTATTCTAATATTTTCCTGGTAGTGTTTAGAAGTTTATAGATATATTTATCTTAATATTTAATATCATTTCTATATATCAATAGGCCTGTTTAGAAATTATTGGTACGTATTATTAAATTAATTTCTAATTAAGTTGGTAGTGTAATTGATATAAAGTTAGGTTATGTAACATTTTTGTTGTATTTTAAAGATAAAAGAAATAGTTTATATTCATTATTGTTATTTTAATATATCATTATTATTATTATATTATTGATACATTAAAATCTACTATATTTTAGGGTGTGTAGTTACTAACAAAATGCCAGGTTGTGCAGTGTTTGGCAGCAAGAACTATTTAAGAAAAACAAAGAGAACAAATATTAAGTATTTTGGATTTCCGAAAACAGATATAGCCAAAGCCTGGGTCAACGGTTGAGGGTGAAAAGATACAATTAATTTGAAAAATGGTATGATTTTTGCAAACCTAACTTGAATATGATTAATTTTATGTCTTGTTTCTTTTTTAAGCTTGTATTTGTTCCATACATTTTTCGAAGGATAGTTTTGAAATACCCTTACAACAGAGGCTATTAAACTACTCCACTAAGACTGGTAGAAACTTAAAACAAACAGCAGTTCCTACTGAAAATCTCCCATTGAAAAAAAGACAATTGTCTGCAGAAAGTGAAGATAGATTAAGAAGGCAGGCAAAAAGATATCGACAAACATTTATTGAGAGCTTTGTTAATATTTCGGGGCATTCCAGACAATTGTCAACTGCAGACCAGGACAAGGAGAATCAAAGTTTGGAAACAGACACTCAAAATATATTGGTATCATCAGAACTAGAAACGTATGTACAAATTTACCTTATTAACAAAAAATGTGGCTTTGAAAAGAAAATTACACAACTTAGCATATACTAATTAACATTACAATCATTTCAAAACAATTTTTTTATTAAATATTAAACTTTGAAGTGATAATTGCTTTTATTTCAATATTAAAAATTAAATTATTATTTTAGAGAAAACTATTAAGAGTCTTCGTGAAGAACTAAACAAAATTACTGAAAAATGCAACAAATCAAATATAGAAATACTTTCATTGAAAGAAGAAATTAGCCAGTTGAAAAATAATTCTCAAGTGGAAATTCAGGAAAGTAAAGTAAATGTTTCACTCCGGGTCAAATAAATGTTTTCGTTGAAGTTCGGATGACATAGCATCCACAATCTCCCTAAGAAGCATTCGTCCTAAGGCTTATAGATTTTAAGAACTGTTCATTATCCTTTACCTGGGTTTACTACCTTAAGAGACTGGCCTAAATGTTTAAATTTAGAACAATAAATATACATTATAAAGTGTTAAGTAAGATAAAGAAGTAAACATTATGTAAAAACCATTTTTAAACATAAATAAATCAATTTAAAATAACACCTCTGTGCTTTTTATTAAAATAAAGTATGTTTTGCCAAGTGTTTCTATTTATTAAATACATAAAGGGGTTTACCAGCACCCAACTATACAAGAAAGTAATTGATCTGTGCATACAAGTTATTGATATCCATGTTTGATGACTAATTTAAAATTAAATTATTACATTTATAATCTATAAAAGTGACCACATACTTCCAAACTGATTATTTAAGAAAATTGGCGACTAAAAAAATATACTGATCATAATAAAATTCATTTCACCTTAATTTTATTGTTCAGCATTCGTTAACATTATACACAAGTTTACTTGAATCGATTCGAAATTATTTATTGTTGAAGAATTAATTACATTCTTATTAACAAAGATAGATAACATAAGTTAAAATTCAAAGGAAAAGAAACAAACAAAATACTTATTCATAAATGAAATTTTTTATTTTAAAATTCTAATATCAAGACAAAATATAATATAAAAACAAAAATGCACAACCTAAGTACAAATATGACAATCGAGAAATATATATACAGGAGTATACACATAAATTAAAATGAACTACTTAATTCAAGGAATCAGAAAAATTTATCCACTTTGTAGTATACCTTTTTGAGCAAGAGTTTCTTGCTTTTTAAACATATTTAATGAGTCAGCACTTCCTATTATTAATTAATTGGCAAGAGGTTAAACATTTTTCCACTATACAGGGGACACTACATATTTCAGTTTCACATTTAAATTAGTTATTTGTGTATGCCTTTTATTAGTTCCAATTTTTATCCCTGCTGAGCCACTAAAACTTTTTAATGGTAATGTCTCTGTAAGTTTAGGTACGTTTTGGCTATCATCTTGATCTCAATCTATCAGATAGCAATGCTAGGTATGAAGATTTAAATCCTAGATGTAACATCCTCTTCCAAGTTTTGTGATGGAAAAATTCAGTTTCTGATGAACACTATCTTTTTTACGCCAGAGAGAAACTATATTAGGCTAAATTCCTTACACCATGGCTAAATTCGAAATAAATTACCTACTTTTTTTGTATAAAAGCACAAAATATTTTTTTTATTTGGCATTACTTTTGTACAAGCGTCTATCTGCCTATAGTGACTTTTCTTGTAAGTATTATTGAGCATAACTTAATGTTATTTGACGCAGTTGTTATTTTCTTCTAAATATATTTTCAGTTTTATAATGATTATAGAACTAGGAAATAAAAGTTAAACTTCTTGACAATCATTACAAAATGTAAACAAAGCCATGGAATGGCATGGCAGTGTATAGGCGGCCGTGGCAATACCGATGTTGACGTCATATAACCTGCGCACCGCTTCACCTGTATCCTTACACCATGACTAGACCAAAAGTAGTCTTCCCTTCTTCATGTCCTTAAATAATCTTAATGTCAAATAAAAATTACTTTTAAATTTTTTAGGTGTGAAATTTTCTTACCGAATCCCCCACGATCTTGAATTAATAACCGGAAACTTTTCCTCGTACACGATTTTTTAAGAAAATCGTGTACTCGAAAAAATTTCCGGTAATAATTCAAGCTCTAGGGAGATTACTAGTGACCATTAATTCACTCAAGAGGAGATAGTAGAGCATTATAAATGTTTCCCCTTTTTTTAATAGATTATTCGCGATTTTAACAGCAGTTTCAATGCAGTCATTCGATTAAGCAAAGTAAGAACTACTAGTTATGTTTGAAGTCATACTCCTTGGCAAACTTTTTGCACACCGTTATCGGATCGCACTATTTCACTCTTTAATTTTTTGAATGATAATTAATACGGTCATCTTCGTGAGCTTAAAAATGTCAAAAAATCTTGAGTAGTAGTCTGTCACAATAAAGAATCAAGTATTGTCTGATTTAAATAAGTCTATCGCTATATTTTGCCAAGGACATACTGGGAAATTATCTTTTATCATAGGTTCGTTGATATTAGACCTGTTTTCCACACACTGAGCACAATTTTGAGCCAAATTAAATTCTTTATTTGAAAGACTGAGTCACTGAACTGAGCATTTAGCACTATTCCTAAATGCCCGGCGTGAATATACTTTAAGAACCCAAGTTTGAGCGTAGGAGGGATGATAATATGAGTGTTTTTTAACAAATCACTTTCTGAAAAAGATAACTCAAATCTATATTCATAATATGAAGTTACATTTTTATCTATAGTATTTTTGTTTGGCCAACTTTTCTCGATAAATTGCTTTTTGACAGAATTCGATCTTTAGCTTTGCTCTGTCTTCATTTCATCGATAAAATATGTTTTTACTGAACTTGATCGCATTATAAACCTAACAAACCCCTCCGTTTCGACTTCTAGTTCATTCTCAGTAGGTTTGTCCGCGTTTTGAGAAAAATTTCGCGATAAGGCATCGGCGACGACGAGCTCTTTTCCATACGAATAATAAATTTGATAATTGTACCGTATTCAACGGATTCGCAAATGATATAGGCGGAGTGTTAACTCATCGAACTTGCATCAATGGTCCATGATCGGTTTGTAACAAAACGGATATTCCTGTTACGAAAGCGTCTATTTCAGTTTTATGTTAGATGACTGTATTAGGCAAGCTCCAGGGCCATATGGAGAAGCGTCTGCTTGTATGGAATTTTTTTTAGTGACTGCGAAACATGCGAGTAAAGAAATATTATTTATTTATGGGCAAGCCGATTTACGAAATAAACTACAATTTTAAAATTATAATTAAAATGTAGTGAAATATATTTGATGCTGAAATACAATCATGGTATATATAATTCATTACATATAGACTAAAATAGGTAAAGAATTTAAAAGATTTAAAAAGACAAAAGACAATAATGTAAAGATCAAAGATTAAAGCTCAGTATTAAGTAATTGCTTTATAGATTTATGATAGGGGGTGTTAAATATGTCAAGATCGTTATGAGTGTTGGCTAATCTTAACATTCTTGGAATACAGCTGCTAAAAGTATGGTTTAAACGATAAAAAAATACATAAAATGTTTGCTGCTGTCGAGTTGAGTGCGTTGGAACATAAAGATTTATTTTTGTTAGAAGTTCAGTACACCTACATCTACCATTGATAATTTTGAAAAGTAATGTCAGGTCTCTCTGTTTCCTCCTAGTTTCCAAAGAGGAGATGTTTAGAAAATTCTCTTATCTAATCATACTTTATTTATGTTGCACATTTTCTATATTTCCGCTGTGCGTTATGTAATGTGTAATCAGTAAAATCATGTGTTAGCCTTTTGATAAAACCTAACATTTTCATGGATTTATGGATAGCCTTAGGTATGTGTTTATTGAAGCTTAAAGTGGGATCTAGAATAACTCCAAGGTCTTTAACTTGATTAACAGACTCCAAGATATGACCATTTAAGTTATAATCAAAAGTAGTAGTTGGTATATGGGATCGATAAAAGCGCATGACATGGCACTTTATAGCATTCAAGTCCATGCCATTTAAGAAACACCAGTTTGATAGATTATCAAGGTCAGACTAAAGCCAGAGGGCATCATAAACGGTTTTAATAATTAGGAAAACTTTTAAATCATCTGCAAACAATAGTGCTTTGCCATGTTGAAAACAATGAATGGTGTCATTTATAAATAAGTTGAATAATAAGGGACCAAGGTGTGATCCTTGAGTAACACCTGAGGTAACTTAAAATGAGATAAAATATTAGATTTTTTGTTAAATATCTCTGCATTTGTTTGAAGTAGGAAGATGTAGTTTATGGCGTTGAATTTGTCTTTAAGAGACCTACAACACGGTATATATAAATATTGAGATATCTTAAAATTTGGAAAATCGCAAAGACACTGAATGTGTCCAATGCTCCCCCTATGCGAATCCTGAATGAATTTAATCTGATAAAATTCAAAATCTCTCCACTAACACATACACAGAAATGTCTATTTGTTAAGAAGTTTTTAATCCAGAGCAACAAGTTAGCTCTAATACCAAAATTCTCTAATTTACTGTGGGGGCACCTTAGATAAAAGAGACCAGAGATATAACATACACCGGTGTTTAACCTGTGCAAATGTTGCCAATTTCTAAAGAAAGGTTAACGGAATGGGGGAACTGGGCGGCGACACGCGGCGACCCGAACTCTGTGGCAGGGACCGGACTTTGTTTATTAGCATCATAATGAACTATTAAATTTATTTAAAAGGTGTTTAATCGAATTTTGTATTATGAAATAAAATTAACGTGATTTTTTAATATCAAACAGAGGCCACGACATTTTATGTAAAGAGAAGACCTTTTATAGAATATTTCGTTAGCGTTTATTTACTACGGACTTTTCTGCAAGAGATTACAGTAAAATGTTGAAATAGAATATATTATTGATAGAGCAAAAAATGTTACTCATTGTCTACGAGTATTATAAAAATAGCATGTGCGCAGGCGAATACTGCAAATCTAACCTTATAACATTATATTTTTTCTACGGCTATTACATAATAATAAAAATTAGTCAAAATGAGAAAATGCTGTTTTGTATTATAACCTCAGAAAAAGGTATGTTAAGGCTTCTTTCTTTAGGAATATTAATTATTATAAAGGATGAGTCACATAAAACTCTAGAAATGCATATGTCTGAAACCAGATAACATTTTAAAATTTAAATCTATTAAAAGTAATTTGGTCGCTAGGGATGCGTGATTATTGAAATAAATTATCGATCATTGAAAATAATCGATTATTTTCGATCAATCGATTATATCAATAATCTATTTTTATTGTATTTCCTTTAAAATCGATAATTCGATTATCTTTGAAATACCAAAAATAATAGATTATTCCTAAATAATCGCCTGTCGAAAATTATTTCGAAAGCCGATTCTACGATAAATCGATTTTCCAAAAAATAACCGAATTATCAATTATTTTCTAATAATTCATTTTTTTCGTCCATTGAAACAGTTTATTTGACAATCTTTGAAAAATCGAAAATATTCGATTAATTAAAAATAATCTAATAATTAAAAAGTCGATTAACTGATAAATCAATTTTCAAAAAAAAAAAAAAACACAATTATCGAATATTTTAAATAATTGATTATTTTTCATCGATCAATTATTATCAATAATCTACTTTATTGTATTTCCTTTAGAATCGGTAATTCGATTATCTTTGAAATATCGAAAATAATCGATAATTTCAAAATAATCGCCTAATCGAAAATAACCAATTAATTAAGAAGCCGATTCTATGATAAATCGATTATTATCAATAATATATTTTATTGTATTTCCTTAAAATCGATAATTCGATTATCTTTGAAATACCGAAAATAATCGATCATTCCAAAATAATCGCCCAATCGAAAATAACCAATTAATTAAGAAGCCGATTCTATGATAAATCGATTATTATCAATAATCTATTTTATTGTATTTCCTTAAAATCGATAATTCGATTATCTTTGAAATACCGAAAATAATCGATCATTCCAAAATAATCGCCCAATCGAAAATAACCAATTAATTAAGAAGCCGATTCTATGATAAATCGATTATTATCAATAATCTATTTTATTGTATTTCCTTAAAATCGATAATTCGATTATCTTTGAAATACCGAAAATAATCGATAATTCCAAAATAATCGCCTAATCTAAAATAACCAATTAATTAAGAAGCCGATTCTATGATAAATCGATTTTCCAAAAAATAAAACGAATTATCGATTATTTTCTAATAATCCTTTTATTAATATTTCCTTTAAAATTAATTATTCGATTATCGAAAATAATCGATTATTAAAAAGCTAACTAACCAATAAATCGATAATTTTATAAAATAACCAAAATATCGGTTATATAAAATAACCGATTATATTCAATCGAATAATGAAAAAACCGATTGAACGAAAATCGATTATTTTGAATAAATCTACTTTTTTTTGTATTTCCTTTAAAATCGATTAATACATTATCTTAAAAAAACAAAAATAATTTATTAAAAACAGCGGATAAATCGATTTTCATAAAAAAATATCAGAATTATCGATAAATCGATTATTTTTGTAACCCCTATCGGTCGTTTGCTTTTATCCGAGCGTTTAGCTCAAAAATTTAGAGATTCGAATTTTTTGATCCTGTTATCTTTGAAACCGCATTCGATTGTATAATAAATAATAAATATTGCTAAATTTTGGATTTTTTTAGTAAACGAAAATTTTGTTCGAGTTGTTTAGGGGTTTGTAATGTAACATTGTATTAATGTGACCAACTCCCGTAACTTTAGTATTTTTTTTGCTTATACTAGATCATATGGTGCGTTTTACTTTGTTTTAAGACTGAAGAATCAAATGTCACTTTCGATTTGACCGCAAATAAGATGAACCTTGTAATTTTAAGTAGGTCATCCTGTATTTCATCTAATATTCTTATAAAAATACCTTATAAAAATAAAATTTAGCTAGCAACTATGATTCTTTACTTCTTATTTATCTACCAAAAAGGGCTTAAAATCACCTTTAAAAAACATTCTTAGAAAACTACTTTTTAAATACAAAATTTCGTTAGCAACAATGCCTATTTACTTTTTATTTAAATTAAATGTTCAAAATTTTATCTTTTTGTAAATTTATGTAAGTAATATGAAATATGATTTCGGATGCTTAATATTTATTGAAACCTCTTAATGCGGATCTGAAGTATTCAGCCCAGAGAATCATGGCGCTTTATGTCAAAACGTTAATAAATATTTACCGCTGAAAACGAATATGTTCATTACATTAGTACTTGTATTATAAGTACATTACATTTTTTCAAGATACATCGTGGCATTTTGAACTTGAAATTGATTAACTAGAGCACTTTAAATTGCTAAAATACCAACAAATAAATAAAAAAACAGCTGTCAATGGTGATTAAACCCAGGTGGAGGTGATCGATGAATGGAAAAATCGGAGCAATTCGGGTGGCGTCGTGCAAACAATGATTTTCAATTGGTGGGTTACTTTGGGTTAAAATAGACAACATGCGCAGTGTGCAATGTTACATCTTCGGTCTCTTTAATCTAAGGGGGGCACCAAAGGCTTTCTTATAGTCCAAGTAAATTATATCTACAGGTTATTGGTTATTACCTTGCGAGGTTGACCACTGATTTACAGCTCTGAGGATATATTTTTTAACATACTATTTATCCCATTATTTTACAGATGCAACTAAGGAGGCTTCCTGAGTGATAATTGATTGCATTGTTTGTTGCCTTTTTTGTAAATGGGTGTAATAATGGCATGCTTCCAATCCTGGGGTAATATATGCTCGTTCATGGATTTTTTCATTAAGTTTGTTATACTGCTAATACAAGTTGCACAGTTTTTTTAGGAATATTGAAGGTATTTGATTAATGTCTGACTCTGATTAAATTGTTCAGCTACTTCTCTTGAGTTTTCTATCGAGGTGTTTAATATTGGATCCTTTGAGGTTATTTGTGTGCAATTTGAGCTTAGTGTTCTTTAATATACCTATAAAAATTTTTGTCTCCGTTAGTTAATAGACTATGTTTATATGTTTTTTTGGCATTGACCAATATATGTTTATGGTTATTGTTATGTGTTCTATATGTATCTAATTTGCCTTATCTCTAGTGGATCTGTATTTGTTCTACAATCTTCGTTTTTTTATTAATTTTAGCAAGGGCTTTTCAGGATTCTTTCTTACCAGTTTTAGATGTATGCATTCATCTATTACATTATTAATTAGATCCATCCACTTTTCATATGTTATATCCTCTGCTAGTTGTAAATGGTTACTCTTTTGAGAAATTTCTTTGTTGATCGCTTGATAATTCGCTATCCAATCTTTTGCACTTTGTGAGTAATGTCAGTTTTAAGATTTAACTGAATGATTGCTGTAATGACTATGTGGTCGTTTAAGCCCACGGGGGTCGGATTCCATGTAAATAGTTGGTAACAAGTTTGCTTGACCTCGACAGTAGCGCGCTAAGCGCTTACGGTTGAACTATACCTGTCAGTTTCAATCGATAAAGTAGAACACTACTAATTAAAGCGATTTAAAAATTGGCGGGCTTGATAATTTAGATATTTGAAGCAATTTGAAGTAACATTTTCCTATTTGACAACTTTTGCTTACAACTACTAAACAAACAATAAGTTTAGTGAATTTTCGTTGTAGGTAAATGTTGAAAAATGGTAAATGTCACTTGTTTTAACTGAAAAATAAAATTAGTTGAAAAATAAAACACATTTTTAACAAGTTTAATTTATTTAGAATTACCATATAATTACATGTGTCTTATTATCTTCTAACTGCATATTTTGAACATAACAAGCACTATATCACACTAAATTACTGAAAAATAGAAATATAATATGATAACTGGCATAGCACATGACGATGTTTTTATTATTAAAAAAACCGGATATAGTTTTTATAAAAAGTCAAAGTAGTTAATTTATAAACACAATTGTTTTAATGTTTTAAATATCCCTTATTAATCCAACGACAAATCATTCTAATTCTAATATTCTTATACTTATTGTCCTTTAAGGCCTTTTCCCATCTATTTCAATCTAGAATAGTTGTAATGCCTATTTCGGGTACAATAAGCCTCCAGCTTCAATACAGGTGGGCTTTGAAACTCACCCTAATTAAGAAACACATTTATGTACCTTCCAAAAATCTCCATACCAAGGAAGATATTAGATATAAAACAAAACAAAAATAAAGGTGCAGTGTGTATTTTAAAATTAAAAATTAACAGGAGTCGTAACTTTTTTAAATTCTTACATTTTTCTTGCAATAAAAGGTATAAAAATAGAAAACATCTGATTTATGATCTTAATAGGTGAACTATGCAAAAATTAACAAGTTGACCTAAATAGCATATAAGTTTTTGAACATATTTGGGTATTATTTGATAAATATAATAATTAATATCACCCAAAACTTGAACAATAACTTTTTGAGTACAAATCATTCGCCTCTTTTCATCATGGTCTTTATGGGTAAAACTAGGATGAGGTTCGATAGAGGGATATCCGGTTCTACAATATTTGTTTGTAAATTGGCTTCACACATTTCGCTCACAACTCCTTTCATTTTTTTGACCACAAATGTTTAAAATGTGGATCCATTAATCTCTAGAGTAATAAAAGCAGGAAAAACATAAAATTTCTTGTTAGTTTTGTGAGAAAAATACTTCTGCAATTAAAATTTAAATGAATCAGAAGTTAATGGTTTTCTTAAGAACCTCCCTATAGTTAAATTAGTTAAATCTAACTTATACTTAATTAAAACAATTTACTCACCTACATTTGAAAAAAATATCACCTGCATTTAAAAATGAAAATAATATCCAGGCTGACATATTTATAGCAACATAACCTAATTTATTTTCAAAGCCAGATTTACACCATCTAATAATATTTAAATTTAGCTTTAACTTTAACTTTAAATTTATTAACGATTATCCCTGTATTTGATCACACACTATATTAAAGTGAAATTTAAATGGGTAAATCAGTAAAATTATTGATTTCTTTGTCATTATTTTTGAAAACATATTTTTTTATGGGTGTAAAATGGGTTTGAATTTAGTGATAGCAGCGCGCTAAGCGCTTACGGTTCAACTACCAACAAGGAAACAAATCCCGCCATTTATTCAAACCTTCTCTTTTTATTTTTCTATGTTTAAGCCTATTGGAGGTTCTGATTTTATTGAGGCGACTAGCTCTTTATCATTAACCAGCAGCAGATCAATCAAAGAGTTCTGTTTATTGCGTATTCTTCTTCTTGTTTTTTCATTGTTTTAAAGTGTTAGTGTTCTCTAATCAATTTCACTATAGTTAAAATCACCCAGTAGGATTGCATTTCTCTTCTCTTATGATTCAGACATAATTATTTAAAAAAGCAAGAAAAGTAAAAAAGGAAAAAAAAATGATTTTTGCATTTTTTAATTCTTTTTTAATAATTTTTACAAACAAATATTTTTAATGTTTAAAATAAACTATTTCGATGGGAAATCGCATTCTCTACAAAAAATTTCTAATAACTATACCTGAATTTTGCTTCGTTTTCGAGAATAATTAAAAAACTTCAAGGGTTGCATTTTTACTCCTATTTTCAATAACACTCCACGCTTTTTTTTTTTCATCTTTAATGACCATTTGAATGGTTCATGTCATAAAAATCCACGAAGGTGATTGTTCCTTATTGCCACTTTTTTTTTGGATATCAATAGCTTAATTGCAAAACCTAATAACATTGTGCATAACTTAATAAAAAACAAAAAACCTTGAACGAGTTTTGTCTATTTTTGAAAACAAACGTACCATAGAGGGGAAATAGAAACTAGTTTTGTTTTATCGAATATTTCAGAAACTCGTCCTAATATTTTGGTTTTTAAAAAGTCCTCAGATTGGGCTTTAAAATATACAACTTTTTCTCAATACGAAATGTTATTTTAAGGTACTGCCCAGAATGTAAAGTAGACGACAATGAAATTGTGAAAAAAGGTGAAGTAAAACTGACAAAAAAACAAATCAACATGCCGAACAAGAAAAGTACATCAACGCGTGATTGGGGACAGGGCATGGCATGTGCTGGTAGAAGCAAAATCTGCACCATTGTACCCAAAAACCATTTCGGACCGATTCCGAATATTGATGTGGGAACACGTTGGTTGTACAGAATACAGGTAATATTTATAATAATAATATCTTAATTTTAATTAATTTAGTAATTATTGTTAATCGAATATATTTAATTGTAACAGGTATCGGAAGCAGGAGTTCATCGCCCAGCTGTGAGTGGTATCCATGGTGTAGCAAATGACGGAGCTTATTCCATTGTTATTAGCTCTGGGTACGAAGATGATATAGACGAAGGCGATGAATTTATTTATACTGGCAGTGGCGGAAGGGATTTGTCTGGCAATAAACGTGTTAATGTTCAGAGTTGTGATCAAGAACTAACCAATTGTAATAAGTAAGTCTCTTAAGGTTCCATTAATTAATTAACACAGTGTCTAGGTACACGCTAACTTGTACGCAATTCAAAAAGTTAATATGCACGCGAAACGTCTTGACAGAGTAGGTGAGCTGTATGCGGGCCGTTGATGTTTACGCCGGTCGGCGTAGCTAGGTATGGATTGAAATTGAAATTACGAAAAGTCTGCTTCATTTTCTTTTTGTTACGGCATTATTATTATTTGTTCATGTATGTGAAATTTGCTTCTAAGGTTTATAAAATACTACTGCTAGTCACGGCGTAAATGAAAACAAACAAGACGCATTCACACAAACACCTCCCACCACAGCAATATGACGTTTCGCGTGTATATAATTTTTTGATTTGTGTACACTTTAGCGTGTACCTAGCAACAGCGATTAATTAATAAAGAAATACAAAATGACACATCTAGACCTAGAGTAAATTGATTCTCATCAAACTTAATATAATCTGGCATTTTCCAGTCATATTAAATAATGATGTTGTTATTATGAAGACACTCAATTAATTCTAGCCTTTCACAGAAATTATTAATTTCCTTTGGCGGAATATACACTATAATAACATAAAATAAGACATATTTAAAGTACATTTTAACTACTATTACATCAATACAATTGAATGTGTTGCGATCATTATTTAGATCAATTTCTGAGGCTATGCCATTATTTCTTATTCCTAGAAGGACACCTCCTCCTGTTCTTTTTTCCGTTGCATCTTAATTTTTGTCTCTTCTAAATACTACATAGTTATCGGGAAATAACTCTGCACTATTAATATTATTCTGTGTCCAGGTTTCCCTAATGGTAATCAGTTGATATTTTAAGGAGCTACAGGATTTAAGGAAGTTGTGTGTTTTTGTGTTATGTTATGTTGAGAATAGGGTGTTAATACACTGCGACCTAAAAGATCTATTGTGCCAATGCACTAAGGAAATGTCTCAATGCCTATAACGACCCTTCCAATCCTATTTTCTTAAGGAAGTGTAGGATTTGAAGTGGCTTCAAGTTAGGTAAATCTCCCTCTTCTATTTGATATCCTTATAGATATAGTGCCCTGGAGTGCTACACATTCAGTTAGGATGTGAATGGAGGTTTCGTCCTCCTCGCAGAATCTGCACTCACTATCCTCTACTATTCTCAGTTTACTTAGGTGTCCTTTTAGTTGGAAATACCCGGTAAGGATCCCTGTTACAATACTTATGCCTGTTCTTGCTCAGGCAGATGCAGGCTTCTGATATTTTCTGGTTATTTTCACCCAGAAGTATCTTGGCCTGTCTCAGCCCCAAGAGATTGTTCCACTTATCGGTTCTTCTACTGCCCAATTCTTTTTTAATCTCTCCTTATATTAAGTTTCTGCTGATACCACAGAACGGCTCAGGTCCTACAAAGAGTGTTTGAGTCCCTTTCATTGCAAGACTATCTGCATTCTCGTTACCCTGTACCCCTTTATGTCCCGGGACCCCAGTGAGAGCAACTCTATTTTTCTCGCCTAGCTCATTCAATTGTTCTAGGCATCTCCAGACTATTTTTGAACTGATTACGTAAGAGCTCAGCGTTTTGATGATAATCTCTTGTCTGTGATAGTTTCTTCCGATGTTAAACTGGATACACTTCTCGATGGTGTGAATTTCCGCCTGGAAGATGCTTGAGTATTTTCCCAAGCTTTCGGAGTGCTTGGTTCTCGGCCCATACACTCTTATTCCAGTTCCTTCTATGGTTTTGGAACCGTCCGTATACCACTGAATAGCAAGTCTTTCGATTGCAAGCGCGATGGATTCTTGGCTCCATTCTTTCTTGCAGCCCAGCTCTGTGGTTTTGAAGTTTTTCACAAAACTGTACTTCTTTAGCATTTCATCCTGGGGCATGTCCCAGGTATCTTTAGTCCTGAAGCAAGTAGACTTTCGTCTGATTACTCCATTCCTGATCATTCTATACCATGTCCTTTTTGCCATATTCTCTATCATCAAATGTAAGAGGGGTGAGGTTTAAGATCACCTCCATTGCGGCCGTAGGACAGGGTTTCATTGCACCAGTAATACAAACACAGGCTATTTTATGGAGTACTTCCCTTTTATAATACATTGTAAGTCAGTTTTGAGGGTGTTATGGTTGTCCGTTTTCCCCTCAATGACTATCGGGGACATTGACGACTTTTTGGGGACGGTTGTATTGGTTTTATTGCCGTTGCTCACCTTGTTTGACCTCTGGGCTTCTGTCTCTCTCGGTTTACTAGTTGTGGGTTTTTGTGCATCGGGTTTTTTAGATGGGATCGACGCTTCGTCGTCGGAGTCGGTGTCTGTTAATACGTGATACTTATTTTGAAGTTTAATTGATCTTACCACCTTTTCACGCATAACTTTTACAAAGTTTGTAGCAAATTTCTTTGGCGTTTTAAAACCACCTTCTGCCGCGTTGGTTTCCATTTTCTCAGGCTCACCGTTGTTTATTTCTATGATTGTCGGCCTTTCTAATGTTCTTTTACGTTTAGGAGGCTGTTCTGGCGTAGTTTTTGCGATCGCGCCCGTGGACCCCGTCGGTTTCTGTCCTGTGAACATGCGAACTTGATCACTTATCGAACTATTTCCCGTCTGCTTTGTTTTTAAAGTCTCGTCCTCGCTTGACGTTGTATTTTGCGCGTCCGTCCTAAAGTTTAGTATTCTCGTTGTTACCGAGGCTGGTAACGGTAGGGTATTATATCCCGAAACAAAGCTTGGGAATACATTTCCCGATGCTTGGGCATGTATGTTAGTGTTCTCCGTACTTTCGGTACGGTTCTTCGAACTTTCGGCACTTTTCTCCGAACTTTTGGGAATATTCTCCATACTGTTTTCGATTTTCTCCGAACTTTTTGAGTCTGATTGTTTCTCTACACTTTCATTAGCTAGTTCATAAAGTATTTTCTCCGCGTCGACTGCACTTTGTATAATTACATTGTCTATTGTCTGTTCCGCGATCCCGGTTATATATTTGTCTTTATCTGTTGCGCTACCGAATTCACCGATATTCACTAGAGTGTTATTTAAAGGCGAGTTCTCCGCACTTTCAAAATTGCCGTTATTTTCATCACTATCCGGTGAGTCGATCGGGCTCGATGTGTTGGCGATATTATCTGTTTGATTTTTCGAAAGTATGTGGAATACTGATGTATTCTTTTTGAATTCTTCACCATTCTCCATACTTTTATTTTCTGTTGATTTTTGGTCTTGAGGTGGATCTCTTGCTCTGCTAGAGTGTCTGGTGCGGTTGGTATGATGGGGCTTTTCTGGTTCTGACTTATTGTCAAGATCTATGTCGGTGGAAATTTTCTCTAGACTTTTTTTACGAGAACGATTTTCTGTGGAGTCTTTTCTATTTCTAGATCTGGATTTGCTGTCACTGAGTCTAGGGTTGGGTGTACTCACGTGACGGTAGGGGTGGTTATGTCCGCTATCCCTCCGGGGGCTGTGTTGGGGTGGTTTTTTCGTATCCAGTGTTGGTGATTGTAGTAATAGCTTGTCTATTCTATCTTTATTTCTTCTTGATAATAGTGAGTTAATAAAGTTAGGATCATCCTGGTTACTGGTGGTAGGGGTGGTTGTGGCTACCCTTTCGGGTTCCGCCATAGGCGGTTGTAACGAACTACCGTGCGGTATTCTACTATACCTGGCGTGAATTGAAAACAACAACAATGACTTTTTAAACTTTGAGGTTAGAAACCTGGTTGCCCGATACCGAACACTGCTACTTGTCTTGCACAGAAACCGGTGTTGCTTGTTTGAAGGCAAAAAGCGAACTGGGATCCAATACATATTTAGTGCAACAAATATGTATTCCTGAGTATTTTTTAGAGCGTTAGCCATGAACTGTAATACACCGTTCAATAAAGAAGGAGGTGTGGCGAAGAATTGGCGGAATGGCAAACCAGTCAGAGTTGTTAGAAACCACAAGGCCAAAAAACATTCGAAATATGCCCCTGAAGAAGGTAACCGATATGACGGAATTTACAAAGTGGTGAAGTATTATCCAGAACGAGGAAAATCTGGTTTTATTGTGTGGAAATATTTGCTGAGAAGAGATGATCCGACACCAGCGCCGTGGGACAAAAATGGAGTAGAGTTAGATATAATCGTAAGTTACAGATTTTTTTCTTAGTTAAATGGCACAGGTATGAAACCAACTGGCCAAAGCTTCGTTAATAATTAAACCGACTTTAAGGACTGTAGTTATATAACCATGGACATTTTCATCTGCAGTTATTCTTGAGCTATTATTTAAATTGACCTGTTTTTTAGATACATATATATTTTTCTTTTGATGATTTTATTTTTATTTTATTAATGATTTTTTTTTTATTTCATAAATATATATGTATATATTTTTTTTTTGACACAAGACAATATATTAACCATATTTTGTCCAGAGGACCTCCAGGGCGGGATTAGACTTGCACAGGTGTTAATCCTCAGTTGATTAAATAGAGGGGAGGGAGACAATGTATAAAGGTGGTATTCTATTATAGCTTAATATTAGCTTTGATTATGTATTGATATGATGGTAAATAAGATCTACTGTTGCTCATTAGACAAGGCAGATTTACTGGAAAAGTTGTATATTTCTTAAAATTTAGGTAAAGGTTACTAATTTCTTGATTGTTAATAAGGCATTGAAGAATGATGTGTTCCAGATTTCCTTGTTCTTTGCAGGAGCAGTTTGGATCGTTTGTTAGTCCAAACCTGTGAAGGTATTCAGGTATAGTGAGTGGTTACTCCTCAATCTACATAATACTCGGACGAAATTATTTGAATGATGATTCTTGAACCGTACCTGTTTTGCGATTTTGGGTTGTAATATTTTATAGTTTTAACCAGTAGAGGTTTATTCGTATTGTGATTGCCACTCTTCTATAATTTTCAATTTACTTGGGTGAAAGATATCTTAGACTGGGATTTTGAAGTTTTCTATGCTTTTATCCACACCAAAGATAATTCCTTGTTTATAGATTGCATTTGTTTATAATGAGAGGATGTCCACTAGCAGGTAATTATTTATTGAATTGATTGTCATAGATTTTATTTTCTCTAGTGAGCTCCGACTATCTGTGAAGATTATAAATTTAGTTTTATCTATAGTTAAACAAAACCTGACGGCTTCTCTAATGGCGGTTAGTTCTGCAGAGTAGATGGAAGTATATTCCTTCAGTTTAAACATCTTATTAGTATTAGAATTTTTGTGGTAGAAGGCACACCCTACTTTATTTTTTTTTTTTTAGTGATCTATCAGTAAAAATTTGATCGTAACTTTCCACCTTTCGTCTAGCTGTTTTTCTATAATGTCCACTTGTTTAGCATAGTTTATTTCTTTGGGGTAATCTTCAATTATTATTTTTGGGGTAATCTTCAATTATTATTTTTGGGGTTTTATCGAATATTTCATACTTTGATAAGTATTTTGGAAAATTTTTAGCTTGATGGATATGAGTAAAAAAGTTTCTAGTCTTCTCGTATGCTTCTATTAGGTTAGATACTATTTTGTGAATCCAATATTTGTGGTGGTTACATAAGGCTGATAGATTCGATATTTTATTTACTAGCTCGCTGTCTTTAGCTGCCAGTTTCAGAATATACTTTTCCCCTAATTGTTTTCTTCTAAGTTTTTTTTGTATGTCATTGGCTTCAACTGCTAAGGTTATTTCGCCTCGTGGACTGTGTAGACTTCGTTACTGTTTCCCAGTGCCACTTTAGGAACAGCACTGTTAATTAGAAGCCAACAGAGAATGGTCGAGTGGGGAATCCTACCAAGGCATCAGAATTAATTTTAAATAATTAAATTAAATGAAAAAATCCCGGCCAATGGTGGGATTCGAATCTGAGACCGTTATGTCCGCAGGCAAATGACATTTCTTTGAATTCCGTTTGCATTATATTTATTGGAGTCCTTTTAAGATATCCACGACACACTTTAATGCATTTATTTAAAATTTTTTCAATTTTATTTGTTTCTGTTCTGGTTGCACTGTGATACAGAACTGATCCGTAGTCTAGTATAGATCTTATTAAGCTTCTATAAAACAATATGGCTATATTGGGGTCAGCGCTCCATTTTTAGCTGCAAACGGCCCTTAAGATGTTTACTGTATTATCCGCTTTTCCACTGAGAATATGATTTTTTTCATACACCGTTGTAAAGAGGCTTCCAAAACCTTACAAATTAAGTATCACAACCCCTCTTCCCTATTCAATTTTGAGGGGTTGAAGCGCCTAACCAATGCTAATAAAGTTTTCAACATTCGTGGTCTGAGATACGAGGTTTTATTTTGTTAAATAAATAATTAACGGGTAAAGATTTTAATTTAAAATTTTACATAGTTATTTAAAAACATATTCTGAAGATTAATTCGGGTTTAACTCAAAACCCCCAAAAATCGAGTTACGTGGTTGTGTCAGAGTACCCTCGATATCATGGAATAGTGTATCTGATCAATGCCTGGTGCCATATTGTTATTTGCTTTTAAGGCATTTGTAGTTCGTTAAATGTAAATGGTCTAATTAAGAATATGTCTTCTTTAACATTTTCCCTTGAATCATTTTCAATGTCTGTCAGGGGTGGTTTTTGGGATACCCAGTGTGGTGTTAGTTTGCTGAGATAGTCGTTTACCCATGGTACTTCCGGGCCTATATGGTTTGATAGTTTTCTTGTCCTTTTCCTCTAAATTTATTTAATTTGTTCCCTACTTCCTTCATAGGAATATTATGACTAAGGGAACTGCAGTAGTATTTTTTCCAGGACTTTCTTTTTGATTTTTTCGTTATTTTAACATAGGCATCTTTTTGTTTAAATTGAATTAAATTCTCTAGATTAGGATTTTGTTTACATTGAGAGTATGCTTGTTTTCTTTCATTTACAGCTATCTAACATTTTTCATTCCACCAGGGTTTGCCTTTCGATTTAAAGTTTTTTTGTATTGTTTTAAGGGATGACTGATGCTGCAATGGTGTTGATATTATTTATTACTTCTTCATATGAACCGTTATCTTTAAGAATGTCCTGCGAATGTTGTTGAGCTTTCATCATAGTATTTTCTCCAATTGGCTTTACTTATTTTCCATTTCTCGATGTTACTGCTAGGAAAGGTTATTGGTTTAATGGAACAGTTAATAATGATGGGTAGATGGTTGGATCCACACGGATCTTCGAAAGTTTTCCAGTCAAACAGATGTGATATTTCGGAACTGTACAAAGTAATGTCGACATCACTGTTGCGGAATTCTAGGTCGTATTGTATTAAAGTCGGAGTTCCATCATTTAGGTATACCAGATTTTTATCCTCTATAGATTCCAGTAAATTATTTCCATATCTGTCATTCCAATCGCAACCCCAAGCATAGTTGTGAACATTAACGTCGCCTCCAATTAAAAATGGTTCCGGTATCAAGGAAAAAAGGAGTTTCATACTTTAGCCTCTATTCTTGTGGTCGGTTTTATATATAAGGACACAAAAATAATTTGTGTATAATTAAAAACTATAGTTAAACATTTATTTGGAATGTCGGGAAAAACAGGTAAATTTATTTTTTTTTATTTTTATATTGGCTTTAACTAATATTGCTTTCTGTCAGCATGGTCAAGGTGGAAAATATTGTATGTAGGGAAGTTATAATAAAATCCTGGTTTAAACTAGGTCTCAGAGAGCAGAGCTACATCTGTACATTCCTTAAAAAGTAGGTTTTCTAGATTTTGTTTATTGGAAACTGCAAATCTGCAATTTCATTGGCAAATTTTTAAAAATGCCATTTAACTAATATCTGATGAGGAGGAAAGTTCGTTTTGTAAATTTGTTTTTAAGATAGCTAGTAAGTCGAGTTCTTGTATATCAAATATATATATATTATTTTTTTTAAGGCTTTTAATGACTGAGTGGATAATTTCAATGACTAGGGAGGTGTTCATTATTTTTTTTTAGACTAGTATCTGGATTTTTGAAGATCCTGAGCTAACATTGGAAATATATCTAGGTGAAATGATAATGCCACCAGTAGGAGGAAGATTAAAAGGGGATATATTTTTATGAGCTTCTAGGGTTGGATTAGGGGAACTAACTCTAACACGTTTAGTACTTATATTAGTGACCTGTGTGTAATATGGAGATTTTCTTATAATAAATTGGTTATTATTTGATGAGACAGCCATCCCATATGTCTGTTTGGGTGCTTTGTCGCAAGCATATTTATAAGATACGTTTGTTTGTGCCATCAGCTTTTTACTTTGTTTTTGTCGTTTACATTCAGGACACTCATTACAATGGAAGCATTTGGGGTTTATTGTTTCTGAGCAATTTTTGGTTGAATGATTTCCACTACACTTTAGACATCTTTCTGCGCCTTTACAATGCTTGCCCAAATGTCCGTATGTAAAACAGTTGTAACACAACAACACTTTTTCTATATATGCTTCTATATTAAAAATTACATGAATAATCTCTATATAATTTGGGAGGGTTTGAGATTTAAAAGTAACTAATATAGTCTTTGTGGGCACATAACTATCTACTTGGTTTTGTGTAGTAACTTTCCTAGACAATCTTTTCGCTTAATCAAACGAAAATTTACAGTGCATATCATGTTCTCTAATACTTTCTTTCTTTAATAAAATCATCGGACTAATCTAAATCTACGTTTCGTATGATTATGATTTAAATTTTGTTGGCCTAATTTTGATGGAAGTGGTCAATGTATTTGCACTTTTTGTTTCATTGCAGTTAACCCTAATTTTTTTCCTACCAATAGAATCAATTGCTTTTATAAATTTATTTCCGGATGACAATTAAAAATAATTTTCCCGATTTTCATAGTGCTAAGTTTTCTATTAAAATTTTCGGAGATATTTTCTATATACACTGTATACGGCCCTGTATCTGTTGATTTAAATAAATGCCTTTCTCGTTTTACCGGTCTAAAGTTTTTTGTTTGTTTATCGTTGGATTTGTTTGCTTCTTTGTTTTTTAAAGTATTACCTTTTTTGTTTGATTGATTAGTAAGACTGTTAAAAAGTTTTCGAGATTAACTGTATGTATCACTTACTTTCTTTCCCAGTGAACTGTTTTTTGTACTACTAAAGTCTGTTCAAATTTAATTTACGCCTGATGTAAACAGAAGCAGGTGAACGCTAAAATTGAGCAGGGCCGTATTTTACTTTTCCGTCTAGCAAAAATGTAAAATAAAAGAGTGTAATTGTGAAATTATTTTTTTATTACGATAAAAACATATTTTGTAAAATAAAACTATAAAATAAATGCCATACACGGTCTCCCAGACTTTAGTGACATTTCTGGACGAAGATAGGTGAGCGATATAAACTACGTTAACTTGCAATACAAATTAATGTATTTGACTTTAAAAGAGATGCTTGCATTATATTTAGTTCATTACATATGTCTACTGTGATACAGATCATTAACACAATCATATTATAAAATTATATTGTACAGGGTGTCCAAATAATTGCAAATTCTTTAATAGCTAATATATATCTACTAAAAGCATTAAAAAAACTTTAAATATAAGAGGTATTTGAATTTGGTATTTGATTTAAAATTGTGCATCCTTAAAAGAAACCTTTTGTATTTTTGATAACTTTTGTTCTTTATTGTTCTTGTTCTACTAGTATTTAGATTAGACAACTTGTACTCTGTATTATAGCAATCTTCCTTACTTGACTTAGCACTATTCTGAATCGGATAAATTAGTTAGACTTGAAAGGCTATCTTCATTAATCAAAATTACAAGTGGTTCTACCTGAACCTCTATAATATTATCCAACTCCCACATTTTTACTTCAACTTTTTGGCGAACATGGTCGATACACTTTTTTCTATTTTTCTGGAGAAATTAATAATATTACTTCTTTAAAAATAATTTTAATGTCTCCATATTTAAATGTTGAGTTTTTATCTGCTACGTATTGTTTAACGTCAACCTAGATTAATTCAATAGGGTTAAGTTCACAATGATACGGAGACATGTGAAGTATTATGTTATTTTGCTGCTTCGCCATTTCATCTATTACATACCTATCATAATGATTATGTTGCTTACCAAGTTTTAGAAGTTGGATCTTAAGCATTTGGTAGTCGAATTCAATTTTTTTCCCTTATAGCCATTTTTAAATATCACCTTTTTTAGACGTCGTAGATATTTTTTCCATCTTTCTCGAATAATAATGCACGTATCTTCTAATTTTGGTAGGGTGTTTGAAAACCACTCTTTGAACGATTCTTCACACATTTCTTCATGGTAGTCACAGGATTTTTCAACTCAAATACATAAAGTGCATTAGAGACAAAGCCTTCTTCACTTCCAATATGGCATATAATGAGCTTATTTTACGCACATACCTGATGGGTTTTTAAAACCAGTTAAAAGTTCATCCAGAAAGGCTTGTCTGGATGAAAAAACCGACATATCGAAATATACTTTTGATTTGGTGTGGCCTGCGTTAATCCAAGTCTCATCAAGATAATATATTTTTTGCTTTTCTTCTCTGTACCGTTTTATTTTTTGTGGCGTAAGACGAAACAATTTCATTTTTGTCTAAAAGCAAACTATTTTTTCCTCGAGTTAAGGGTTTTGAAAAGCTTGTAAAATGTAGCTCGCTTAAAAGTAGACAAATATAGATCATCGTTGACTTCTTATAAAACCTTATCAATTGTTCGAAGTTAATTTCTAAAGAAGAATTGATGTACTTTGCACCTTATTGCATTTTTATCAAAATCATCCACAGAGCCACTAATTTGTTTATAACGTAGTTTTCTTTTTGGTTCAGAAAATTTATGAATCTGCCTATACTCCTTCATAACATTAAAAACAGTTTTAGTGCACATCCCTGTTTTATCAGCAACTCTTCTTTCAACATCATGTACCAACATATCAGGGTTCTATAAAATTTAATGCTTATAAATATTAAGAACCATTTCTTTAGTACGGATGATCAAATGTCCGTTTTTCAGTCGCTTTTTAGAAGGAGTAAAAACATTTTTCTGGACTTTATCTGCTGTGTCTGTGGAGGACATAGTGTAACGCAGCAATTACAAAATATAGTCAATTAAATGTCCATAAAATAGAGTAAAACATGTTCAAACCAACAACAACCACAAAAACAAAAAAATAAATAACACAATATATGTATATCTAAACTATAATATAATGAATTATAATCAATCAAACATACAAAATGTACAAACTAACCAACACGGTGAATGCTACCAAAACGCCGTTTATAATTATCCAAATTGAACTGTCTGACAAAAAATATTTGCGCGTCGTCTAAATGATTAACGACCGATTAACCAATAGAAGCACAAAAAAATGTCACGTGAGCTGTTGCTGGATGGGAGAAATTGTTTTGACGCGGCGTAAATGAAATCTGAATAGACTTTATCTGATTCGCTGTCCATTTCCACATCATTTTCAATTCCTTGTTCGCTCCTGCCAAATCCCATAGATTCATCCTACTTTTTAAGATCTGGCGGCTCACCATCACTCTCAGCATTCTTAATTTTATTTTTAGCTTATACTAAATTTTAAATACTTAAACAAAATTATAAAAACTAGTTTTAAATAATAAAGTACCGGATTTCTAATCGCCGTTCAATCGCACGTCTATTCTGTGTGAATATTTAAATTTAACTGAGGTTACAGAGTTATAAATGTTAATTATACACCTAATCTTAGCATTTTTATGTATTTTCTCTATGATCCACCATTTTAAATACCAGATTTTCTTGATTTTATTGATATAATTAAAGAAATTGTTAAAAGTAAGTAGATTATCTAATTGGATACCTAAATACTTTATAGTATTACGATTATTTCACCATTTATTTGTAAATTAACATCATTAATATTCAGTAAGCTATATTTACTTTAAGTTGTAAAAATAAGTGCCTTTTGTTTTAGTTACATTTAACAATTTATTAATTCGAAAATACTGAGCAACTTACTTTAGTATTTAATTAATTTTTTCGATTCCAATCATTAAATTTATATTAGAGCATGCTAGCAGAGTGTTATCAGCAAAGAGATTAATGAATGCACAATCAACAAACAGTCAAATATAATTCAAATACAGTATAAAAAGCAGACGCCCTAGTACATTTCCTTGCGGAACCGCTGTGTCAATGTTAATCACGGGTGATATCTGATTGTTAAAACGTACTTTTTTTTTTTGATGGGGACATCCCAGTTATTTAACACATCAAAAATTTTGGTAGTACTCCCGTTTGCATAAGAAAAGTGCATGGTCCATTAAACACAATTTTTGTATTTTAGTATCCTCCATTATATTGGGAATCCGAGGCTCAAAAACAGCAAAACAAAAATAAAACTAATTCATCAAAGCCGGAGCCAGCTGGAAACAAGAAAAGAAAGAGACAAACAAACGATGTAACAAACGATGTAACAGACGATGATCTAAATACTGCTAAGAAATCAACATTAGCCTATGAATTACCTATAGATATCAAAGAATTAATAGACAAGGACACAATTAATTACAACAATTGGGTAGAATGTAGTAATGAACTTCAAAATGGAAGATTAAAATTCCGGGAAAAAGTTGAAGAAATATTTATATGTATTTGTTGTCAAGATCTCGTGTACGAGCCCGTTACACTTGAGTGTAAACATAATTTTTGTAAGGTAAGTTGTTTATGTTTTTTAAGAAAAGTGATGTATTACATTGTTGATATAAATAACTTAAGTGAATTATCATCATTGATAGGCAAAATTTTTGTCTCTTTGGGTAAAAAACTATATTAAAAACAAAACATTTCGTCTGCTGGCTCTAAGTGATTAATTAATTACGGGAGCGGCACTTGAAAAGAGGTAAAAATGCAGAAATATATGTGTTGGAACAAACGCATATTTTTTATATTATTGTTCGGAAACTTATAAGTATACAAAATAACTACAGGAGACGCATTTTTGTTAAGATTTTAGCGCAGACGCACTCAGAACGTTATTTAAATTTCCGATAAAATGTAACTATATGGAACATGAGATTTTAATCAGTCAAATAAGTGCTAATTAAATGTAGAATTAAAAACAGTCGTATAACGACAGCAAACGGTGTTGAAATTATACATCCCACTTTCTTTAGCGCCTAAAAAAGCCGTTACGTGCCGGAGTAGAACAGCACATACCACATAATAGAGAGTTAATAGTGGTAATTCTGTAATTCAATAAGTTTATTTTTAACGGGTGTTAAATTTTACGATTTTAACATAAATTGTAATTCTGTAAAAATAAATTTAACGCCTACGTTAAATTTATAGAAAAAATTCAAATTTGCCATAAAAATTTGGTTAAGTTTTAAGGTCTGTCAAATAAATGTCATTCCTCTTGTCATATTTATTATATCTGCCTGTTTTTGCACAAGAATATTGAAAAAAGTAGCGGCCGAATTTATTTTATAAAGTATTTGGTAGGCCATCAATTTTCAATATAAGCAAAACTAACCCCAGTAACCTTATAATAGTGCCTTTCTACGACAAAGCAATTACTAACTACAAAAATATACACTATAAAAAATATAATTTCTAAATAGAATTTGTGTAATTTCAACTGTTAAAATTACTTGAGTACTTTTAAAATGGTTAATTTTCATGATTTTCTTGCATTTTAAGTTAAATTAAACATTCAAAAGTCATAAGTGGTAATTCTGTAATTCAATACGTTTTTTTTTAACGGGTGTTAAATCTTACGATTTTAACATGAATTGTAATTCTGTAAAAATAAAATTAACGCAAACGTTAAATTTTCAAAAAAAATTAACATACGTTAAAAGTAGTTCATTTTTGCAATAAAAGTATGGTTAAGTTTTAAGGTCTGTCAAATAAATGTCATTCCTTCTGTCATATTTATTGTATCTGTCTGTTTTTGCACAAGAATATTGAAGAATGTAGCGGCCAAATGTACTTTATAAACTATTTGGTAGGCCATTAATTTTCAATACAAAGAAAACTAACCCCAATAACCTTATAAATAGTACCTTTCTACGGCAAATCAATTACTAACTACAAATAATTTATGTACACTATAAATAAAATATAATTTTTAAATAGAATTTGTGTAGTTTCAACTGTTAAAATTACTTGAGTACTTACAAAATGGTTCATTTCATGATTTTCTTGCATTATGAGTTGAATTAAACAATTAAAAGTCATAATTTCTTATATGTTAAGTTTTAAAGCCTACTAATTGAGGGGCCCAGAAGTAAAAGGGTTTAAGTGCAGTTTTGGTAGTTCCGAGATAAATGGCTTTAAAGTTAACTTAAATTTCAAAATTCCAGGAATAAGTTTAGGAAACTATGTAAATATTTTAGTTTTATTTAAAGACAAACATTACAAAGAACAAAGACTTTTTTTAACTTTCAATTTTTTTGTTTTTTTTGCAAAAATGCACTTGAATCATTACACATGGTAAAAATTTTTTGGTGGTGAAATGATTCAAGTGCAATTACTGCATTAAACTTAAACTTATTTCTAAAAACAAAACACAAAATTTATTATTCGTAATCAGAATCTATTAAGTTGTTATCTTCATCGCTTTCTTCCTCTTTTTGGCTTTGTTTCTTTTTTCCTTTTTTTTCTGATGCCTCTCCTCCATCGTGCTTTATTCCTTCGTAAAAGGTGTGGTGTCTTGGCGGAATGTAATCCATTAAGGTTATCAAATTTTTGTACTTGGCAGATTTAATTTTTATTGAAGTTTTGTTCAAAGGCTTCAATATTGAAAAATTAAAAGACGGACGTCCAACTTACAAAGTTGGCATCTTACAACTGAAGAAATCTACATCAATGTTTAATGTTCTTTTGTATTTAAACGATAGTCGTTCAGTTTTGTAATAAGCGAACCAACAAATTTCCCTCCATTTTAAGGGGTGACCGTCACTATCTTTTTTAGGATCTTTCATTATTTCATTAAAGGGCGAAAAAGAAAAAAAAATCGTCTTTGTTCATTTCATATACAACAAATTTGGCAGATGTGCCTCTTATTACAGTCTCCCAATCTGCTGGGATAAAAACTTGAGGAATTTGCCTTTTTTTCTTCTCAATTAAGCCAAAACTACGGTCACACTCCATATAGGTGTGACCGGGTTCAAGGAACTTGTGGTGAATCTCAGTTATATTTGTGGCTTGAACAATAAAAGAAAATAGTTTAGAAATGTTCTTATTCTTATTCTGTCCCCCACACGAATCACTGTATGCAACAATCTTTGTTACTGTTGATGGAAGACTTCGAATAAATTTTATTAGGTATGAGCCTATCTCCTGCGAACCCCTGGATGCAACAGTTTCGTTCCATATAAACATATGACTTTTTCCAGTCAGTAAGTCAAAGACACAGAAATTATGTGTCCATGGTTGACGGAGGTAGAAGACTTTAGAAGTTGTTAACAGCGGCGTTGGCAATGCCTGTTGCAAATCAAAACAAATTACAGCAGTATTTTTGGAGTTTTTGTTTTCAGCAATATCAGCTTTCTTGGCGTCTGTTGCTTTCTTGGCTTTCCTTTGGTGTAGCTCGAGGTCTCGCTTGGCATTTGTAATCTCGTCTTCATTTGTGGAGTGTTTTACTAGATTTTGTAAATTGTCACAACGACTGCAAGTGTCACTATAAGGCTTGTGAAACCTTAAATTAAATTCCGTATTGAAAATAAACCTATAATAGGACTCTTTTACTGGTAACTCTTGTTTTTCAATACAAAACTCCTCATATAATTTGTACATCTTACTGATACTTAATTCGCCTGAGATATACTTTGCGTTTAGATTGTCTTTTCTAGAATAGTGGCTACTATATTTCGGGAACATATTTATGTGGGAAATGACAAAATTTTTGGATGATTCCTTTATTTTATTTGGAGGTTCCTTTTTGCCACGCTTGTCAGGTTCGGTCATGTTAAGATCTGTAGTTTTTTTGCAAACAGTTTGAAATCGTCGCACAGAAATGTTAAAAGTGCGTAAAAAAAATTGTTTACAAACTCGTTTTCCCACTAAGGTTATAACAGTGCTATAGCTTTTATTTGCAACAGCTGCGACTGTATGTCGTGGGATTTTTTTAATGCAGGAAGATAAAAAAGCAGTTTGCAGGTCGTAGGAAGGAAGTTCATAAAAATTTCTAAACAGCTCTTGCCTTTGGGCCTCACTAATATTGTCATTGCACTGATATCTACAAACGTGAGGATATTCTTTTAGTTCTTTTGCTTTCTGTACCCTATTTTTCCTTTCAATATACTCCTTTCCTTCTGTCCGCAATCTTTTAGCACTGTTAGCTTTCCACTCTTTCGGGCGCCGTTTTCTTTGTCTAGTTTTTGTAGGAGTGACATGTATGTATTCATTTTCATGTTCATCGTCTGGTACTACTACTTCAACTTCTTCTACTTCTATGTCAGGAACATAGTCTGAATCCTCATCAGTCTGGAATGGATCAGCTTCTGTAAAAACAAAATAAAATTTATCTAACCCAACTTTTGATTAATCCTAAAGTTATTTTACAATTTAATCTTTTCTACGAAATTAATGTACTTACCATCACTTTCCCAGTCAGTACTCATTTTGCTTATCAATGTAACACTATCAACACTGCAAAATATGTGTTTTGAACTAACAAAAGTACCTGCGAAAACACATTAACACACGTGAAACATTAAAAATATCTGGCATCTACAGACATCTCTAGAAGTAAAACGGTTCATGTGTACTTGAATCATTTTAAAAATAGCCGACATCTACAGACATCTCTGGAAGTAAAACGGTTCATGTGCACTTGAATCATTTTACCACAGACTTTATTGGTTAATATTTTGATACGTTTTTCTAGTCTACACGAGATGTCGCCAGGGAACGTAAAATACACTTGAAGCATTTTACCTCTAAGTAAAGGTCTACTTTAGGTGTGATAATCTGCACTTAGACCGTTTTTTTAAAAAGTGCACTTGAACCCTTTTACTTCTGGGCCCCTCAATTAGTACCTGTTAATATATAATATAATGTATAATATAATAAAATTAACACATTTATGTTAAATTTTTAACATATTTCTGCTTATAGAATAGATTTTTGCGGCACAAATGAACTATTACGTTAATTATGACAAGTTAAAATTTTTAATGAATTTACAGAATTGCTTTTCATATTTAACATACGTTATATTTTTAACGTCCGTTAAATTTTAACATATTCGTTACAGAATTACCACTATTGACAGCTAAGCATACGCATTAATATTTTATTAAGAAATAGTGCTAAACAAGAATAAGGTATTTCCATATTTTTTGAAAATAATTTTTTATTTAACTCGAAACATATTGTTTGGGAATAATAACGTTTCCAATACCTGGTACTAATTAACTTTAAAAACCATTAAACCATTATTCCGTTTGCTTTTAAAACTTACTATAATAATTAAAACACAGTCACGGCCCTAATTAGTAAACTTTATTTATTCCTTTGATCTATTTCTGTAAATAATTAATAAACGTCTGATTGAGCTCCGTCCTGTCACAGCTACCGTTCCGCAACCGCTATTTTTTTTTCTCTTTTTTTTTTTTTTGTTCAGGGTGGGGCTTTGAAATAGTTTACGACAATTGTTATTAGTTTTCGTTATTTGACCAAAGGCTGACATGGAATCAACATTTCAAAAAACTCACACATAAAGCTACAATAGCTCTCGTAATCTGTAGAAGAATATGTGGGAAAAACTGGGGTCTAAACCCCAAAATGACCATATGGTTATACACAAGGGTAATAAGACCCATGATAACCTATGGCGCAGTGGCGTTGGTAACCAAAACTGCGCAGGCAAGTGCAATAGGCCAACTCACTAGCATTCAGCGGCTTGCCTGTCTAAGTGCTACTGGGGCCATGCGCACTACGCCGACCGCAGCAATGGAGGTATTACTAAATCTCACGCCATTGCACATCTTCATACAAGGAGAAACCAGGTCAGCTATTCACAGGCTAATGCAGGGACAAAACCCAATAAGCCAACTACATAGCGCCGACCACACAAGGCTATATCAGCAAGTAAAAAGGGATAATATTCTAGCTATGTCTACTGATAGAGCCATAACCACATACAAATTTGAAAGACATTTTCAAATTCAAATACCAGCCCGAGAATCCTGGAAACAGGGACCTCCCGTACAAGCTGAACTCGTCTGGTACACAGACGGTTCAAAAACCAAGGAAGGAGCCGGTGCTGGAATCTATGGACCTAAGTCGAAATCAGCGATTTCACTAAGCTTAGGAGAATATGCAACAGTGTTCCAGGCTGAGCTAATAGCCATACAACACTGTGCAAGAGAAATATTAAATCAGCAAGTATCAGGCAAAACTATTGCCATATACTCTGATAGCCAAGCAGCTCTAAAGGCAATTCTCTCACCAGAAATCAAATCACGACTGGTGAAAGACTGTCTAGAAGACCTGACAGAGCTAAGTAGTCAAAATAAGGTGACCTTAGCCTGGGTTCCAGGCCATGAGGGATATCAGGGCAACGAAAAGGCCGACGAATTAGCCTGAGAAGGCTCAGATAAGGCCATGACAGGCCCCGAACCCTTCTGTGGAGTTGCTAAGGCATTGTGCAAGGCATCCATTAAACAATGGATGCAAAAAGAGTCTCAAGAATGGTGGAACAATTATCCAAGACTGAGATAGGCCAAACAGTTCATCAAGGAACCATCGGCCAAGTTTACGAAAGACCTACTGGATCAGAAACGTCAAATCGTTAGGATAACAGTAGGCCTTCTTACTGGACACTGTCGCCTCAAAAGGCACATGAGTGTCATAAATCCAGCAGAAGAAGCAACTTTGTGCAGGTTCTGTGAAGAAGAAGAGGAAACATCATTCCACGTCCTGTGCCAATGTGAAGGCCTGGCTGGAATGAGGTTTCTAACAAAGCTACTACTAAGTCTAATAAAAAAGACCAGGCTAGACGACATACTCTAAAACAAACGGAGTCCCACAATAGATCTGAAAAGGTCGCGGTGGACAAGGACAAATAACGTCCAACTCCTAATCTAATCTATTAGTTTTCGTAAGGATTACATGTGTTAATTTTGAATTCTGGCTTATAATTGTGTGTCGACCTTCGACCTTCCTTTTTCAGCTTCCGAATACTTTTACGTAACAATAACGATTAAAGCGCGTTATTGTTACCTTCTTTTATTGATAGTCTGATATCAACGAGACCTCTGGAGTTATTCCGTCACCTCCACTAGAAGCTGCCCGAACTGTGGAGCAAACCACATTAAAAAAAACTGGCACTCGAGTACTTCCGAGTCTTAGGGTGTCACTTGTAAGGGTTATATTTTCTTAGAGGGAAGAAAACATTCTTACAACAGCAGCAGCCACCATCTCGTTGCAATGTCTCTTATTATCAATGTTATATTTTTTCGCTAAATAAGTAATTTCATCGCGGTTAATCAAATTATTGAAGCTCTGCATTCTTCAAGTTTCTTGCATCATGTAAGATTCTCTCCACTAATACTCCAGTTTTTAATTTATCAACCACACTCTTTGGAAGATGCGATGTCTCAATTCCACATCATGACCAGCATGTGTATTCCAGAATCTGATTGACACAAATCCATTATCATGAAACTTGCATATCAATTTGGCCTGTAAATAATTGCAGAGTTTATAGGTAGGATTGTTACTTTCAGTGTCTATTTTGATTAAGTTGATTACAGCACTCCTTATAATTTTCGAAGAAGCATTTCTCAAAAAGTAATTAAAAAAAAAATAAAATTTTGGGAAAATAAATAAGGCAATAATATCTAGAATATGCATATATTTTAAAGTTTTAATCCTTCCAGTTTCCAAGAAAAAAAAATCAAAGGGCTTTAAATTTTGAAATATATTGAAAATAAATACATTCCTGAACAGCACTATTCTTAATATAATCCCCAAATTTAAGCAATGTCATGTTAATGATTTTTTAAAATTCGCCAAAAGTAGTGGCTAAAACGCCTCGTTAAGTGCTATCTTCTGGTGTGAACTGGTGTAAATTGTTGCAAGAAACGAATGATGACTAAGAGTATATGATACTATAGTTACAGACGCGTTACCCAGAAAGCAGCACTTAACGAAGCGTTTTGGCCACTAATTTCGGTGAAGTTTAAAAAAATCATTAACAAGAGATTAATAGCTTAAATTTAGGGATTATATTGAGAATAGTGTTGTTGAGGAATGCATTTATTTTCATTATTATATTTCAAAATTTAAAGCCCTTTGATTTTTTTTTTTAACTGAAAGAAGTTAAAACTTTAAAATATATGCATAATCTGGATTTTATTGCCTAATTTATTTTGCCAAAATTTTAATGTTTTTAAAAAAAATAATTTTTGATATATGAAAATTATAAGGGGTGCTGTAATTACCTTAAATAATAATTATTAACCAGGCACAGATTTTCTTCCATTGCAGATATAGACGACTTCTTTGACATTTCTGGCTCTTCTGGTTTTACACACAGCATAATTGCAATCAATGTTCTCATTATTATTTTTCCACAATTCATATTCTTACAATTATAATCATGTTTTCACTTTTTTTTACAATTCACTCCAAATACTTAGAAATTAAAGTGTTTGTAATTCAACATTAATTTCATGTGTCTCTCTAAGGCTTTTTCAAGAGAATTTCATGACTTTTCAGTTCGTCTTTGACCCCACATATTGGGCAAACAATCCAGATTTTCCTTGTATCCTGCGGTACAATTTTGTGTATACGTTTTTTGTGGCGGTTTAGTAATTTAACACAATCAAACTTTTTCGAACAAAGTTCATAAATAACAAAAGACATGGATGGTGCCTGCGAGTCTTTTGTATCCATTTCAAACACGTTTGAAAAAATAACAAAACAATACGTGTGAAAAAAAAAAAACACTACAAATGACAGTCTCACAAAATTCAAAATACGAAATGCTAAATGTGAGGTTAAGTTACGAAGAAGTTGTGAAACGTGCGCGATTTCAATTCAACGCCCGTGATTGAGCGACGAGAGACGTACCCAGTTGCACACTTTACTGTAGACGGTTACCTTTCGATGTAGCCTGATTTGATCCATCTTAAGGTGGCCACATTGTTGATAGATACTTTGGCCAAAGTTTCGAGAGATTCTATCTAGTACTAACCCTGAGTAAATTCTTAGTCTGTTCAGGGTGAGTAGTGCTTGTCTACTATCTGTATAGATGAGCATGTTCCTCCCAGTGGTATTGTTTCTGGTGATTTCTTTTGCTGCTATGAGAATCTCCATGAGCTCTGTTTGAATTACACTAGCACTATTGCTCACAGTCCATTTTATGTTAAGATTTAAGGATCTGGATTAATCTGGAGTGTATTCACATTCTGAGCCTTGTTTTGTTTTAGAACCGTCGGTGTAGATATAAATCGTACCTGCCACTTCCAGCTCTTCTATTTGTTGTTATAACTTTATATGGCTTATGGAAAATATCTCTGGTTGAGATAGAGTCCATGTTCGCTTGAAGCAGTGAGAGCGTATTAAGCGCATCCTGCTAAAAGCGACGTCTCGCCTCACCAGATCTTACATCAGGTTCTATTCCAACCATGTGGAGGCATGCCATTTTTATCAGAGCAACCTCCTTTATGTAAATATCAAGGATTGTGAGAAGAATGGCTTCCATGGCTTTGGTTGGTGTTTTTTCATGGCTCCTGTTATGTTTGATACCTGCTGTTCTTTGAATTTGTTCTAGTTTGACCACTTAAACCGGCAGACGGATAGTTGTGTTTTTAATATAAAGAGTTTTTATCCCAAAGAGACAAAAATTTTGATCCCAATGGTTATGTATTTTACATGCGGCCTCTCAGTTTAAGGTTATTTCATTAATATTGATGCGCTGGTTTTTGGAAATCAATTTATTTCAATTCAACTTTACAACTGATAGCTTCAACGTATAACGTCTATCATAAAATTGAAACTCTAACGTCACTAGAACCTTCTTAAACAATCAAGATTTTTCTTGACAAGGAATGACATTTCCAGACATTTCTTTGACTATTCTATCTTCTTCATTTACTCGTACCTTTACTTAGACGACACTGCAGGGTAAAAATATTATTGAAGTGAAAACTTCTTTAGCGGCGTTGAGCACTTTTGTGGGATGGGTAAAAACTGTGAAACTCACGTCAGGACACGTATGCTGATCGAAAATTCGTAAGACGGTTGGAGAGTAGTGTTGTAACATCGAAATCGATTAATCGAACAATCGATTGTTTTCTTTCGATTGTCGATATTTTTTAAATTGGAATAAATTGGAATAAATTGGAATAAATTGGAATAAATTGGAATAAATTGGAATAAATTGGAATAAATTGGAATAAATTGGAATAAATTGGAATAAATTGGAATAAATTGGAATAAATTGGAATAAATTGGAATAAATTGGAATAAATTGGAATAAATTGGAATAAATTGGAATAAATTGGAATAAATTGGAATAAATTGGAATAAATTGGAATAAATTGGAATAAATTGGAATAAATTGGAATAAATTGGAATAAATTGGAATAAATTGGAATAAATTGGAATAAATTGGAGTAAATTGGAATAAATTGGAATTAATTGGAATAAATTGGAATAAATTGGAATAAATTGGAATAAATTGGAGTAAATTGGAATTAATTGAAATAAATTGGAATACATTGGAATAAATTGGAATAAATTGGAATACATTGGAATGAATACATTGAAATAAATTGGAATAAATTGGAATAAATTGGAATAAATTGGAATAAATTGGAATAAATTGGAATAAATTGGAATAAATTGGAATAAATTGGAATAAATTGGAATAAATTGGAATAAATTGGAATAAATTGGAATAAATTGGAATAAATTGGAATAAATTGGAGTAAATTGGAATAAATTGGAATTAATTGAAATTAATTGGAATTAATTGGAATAAATTGGAATACATTGGAGTACATTGGAATGAATACATTGGAATAAATTGGAATAAATTGGAATAAATTGGAATAAATTGGAATAAATTGGAATACATTGGAATAAATTGGAATAAATTGGAATAAATTGGAATAAATTGGAATAAATTGGAATAAATTGGAATAAATTGGAATAAATTGGAATACATTGGAATAAATTGGAATAAATTGGAATAAATTGGAATAAATTGGAATAAATTGGAATAAATTGAAATAAATTGGAATAAATTGGAATAAATTGGAATAAATTGGAATAAATTGGAATAAATTGGAATAAATTGGAATAAATTGGAATAAATTGGAATAAATTGGAGTAAATTGGAATAAATTGGAATAAATTGGAATAAATTGGAATAAATTGGAATAAATTGGAATAAATTGGAATAAATTGGAATAAATTGGAATAAATTGGAATAAATTGGAATAAATTGGAATAAATTGGAATAAATTGGAATAAATTGGAGTAAATTGGAATAAATTGGAATAAATTGGAATACATTGGAATACATTGGAATACATTGGAATACATTGGAATACATTGGAATAAATTGGAATAATAATAGGCATTCGTTTAGCAATATTCCCTAATTATTCCAAAAAATCAAAAATGCACAACGTTAATATTCAAGTTTTCACTTCTGCCGGCACTCCCGGAGTGCAACCCGTGTTTTTTTTTAAATATAACAAGTTCATATTAACATACAATAAAGATAAACAATTCATGAACTTTATAATTAAAATAAATATAAATACATGGTGCGCTACGTTCAACGGAACGGAGCCTGGTGGGTAAACTACAAATGATTTTAAAAATTTCTCTGTCATAAATATGCAGGGTATCCCAAACCAGAATACGAATATAAAGTTTTTTTTTATCTGATACCTTGTATTTTATTTTAATTTTAAATTCAATTTTTAAAAATAATCTTAGTTTAATAAATATTCCATATACCCATTTTTGATAATTTCCGATTTAGTTGACATTTTTTGAAAATATAGTGCTGTCGAAATAATTAATTACTCTTGATTACAAAATAATTAGTTTAACGAATTTTTGGCAGTTCTTTACAAAATGTATCTTTTTATCAGTTATTAAAATATTCAAAAAATGTACGGGGTATTTGCAATTTGAAGTTTTATTATAGTAAAATGCTTTATTTAATTACTACGTTATTTAAAATGGAACCCTGTATTTTATAGTACCAATATGAAGGAAATTTTATTTCCTTTAAAAGTTCTATAAAGTTCCCTATACTCATATCTACTATTTTTATACCTATTACGAGCCCCTTCCCATTTCAGTTGGCCCACCTATTGAAATTTAGGAAATTGGTATTTAAAGATTAAAAACATAAATATTGCATGAACTTTCCAATTTTTATTCATTGAACAATGTTTATTATCGTTTAATCATAAAAAATATGTAGAAAACATTAAAATATTTATTTAATATAAAATTAAAAAAAAATAAACAAATAGTTGGAATCAAACGTTAATCAATTTTAAAGTTTACCATTGCTATGGCAGCTTGTTTGGATTTTATTTATAGTGCATTAAATGATAAGAAAAATACTTTGGCACTTTTCTATGACCTGAGCCGTGCATTTGACACGGTGGATCATAATCTCTTGTTACTTAAAATAGAAGGTATGGGAATACGGGGAAAACCTTACGATTGGGCTAAATCTTACTTATCAAACAGAACACAAGTAGTTATAACTGATAACAAGAAATCAACTCCTCTCAAATATACAATGGGAGTACCGCAGGGATCAATACTAGGACCAGTATTTTTTATAATATTTGTTAGTGATATCAATAAATTTTGTACCAGTCCTCATCAGATTATCCAATATGCTGATGATACAAACATTCTTATGGCGGATCATCAATTTGAAAGCAGCAATAATGCATCTTTTGAATTTAACAAATATTCTAGAGAAAATGGTCTGGCATTGAATGTATCAAAAACTAACTTCATGCGTTTTCTACCACCCCAAATCTTGAACCGTACTTACATATTAATGGTAAATCTATACAAAATAGTGAAAATGTTAAATTTTTGGGACTTACATTAGACCCTAAGCTAACGTGGGAAGCTCACATAGATAATGTAACTAAAAAAATATGCTCCCATTGCTATGTTATTAGAAACTTAAGAGAAACTGTGACTTTTGATGTATTAAAGCTTCTTTATTATGGACTTGTGCAGTCTACTCTTCAATATGGTTTAATATTTTGGGGTGCATCATCTCACGTCAACAAAGCATTCGTGGCACAGAAAAAAGTAATGAGAGCTTTATATAATGTATCACCCACAACATCATGCAAATCACTTTTTGAAAAATCTGACATTCTAACACTACCATGTCTTTTCATCTACCAATTAATATTGTACGTTCAAGAAAATGAACATACTCTTAACAAAAACGAAAACATACATTCATATAACACTAGACAAAAAACTAACATACATCAACCTTTCTCACGCCTAGAAATTGCTCAACACTCACCCAAGTATATTGGAATTAAATGCTATAATAAATTCAGTAGCATAATAGATAAAAATAATAGTCCCAAAATAGACAAAATAAAACAGTTTAAGAATAAACTTATAGTATATTATGCAACGATCATGTAATAACCATTACATGAGAGTTGCATACGCTATTTTTTCTACACCCGATAAATAATCAAGATAAATATTCTATTTATATTGGTATTGAACACAATAACAGTAATTACTCGTATTTCTATAAAAAATTCTACAAAATTGTAATTAATGGTATTACCTTGGGTACTGGTATTACCACAGATTTTTGGGGCAAAATATTTTGTACTGCATTTTCTCCTTTCTCCTATATGTGTGGAGGAGTGTTCTATATCGCTGATATCAGACATTTTAATATTATAATTATCGAAGTTTAGCTATCTACGAAAATTTAATACGTTTTGACAACTAAAACAATTACATAGGAATTTAGGACAAACGTCAAACATCATGCTTGATTGAAAAATTGTAGGTTTCTATTGATTAAAAATCTGTATCATAATGAAAAATCTGTATCATAATGGGTATCATTATGAAACGGATTTTGGGCATATAAGTGCATTATTATAATACGGGTGTAGAAAAAAGTATTTTTAGCAAAAAATGTATTTTACAGTGTGGAGGAATTCCTTAATTTTAGTCCTTAATTGTTATCTCTAATATATTATTGTGTTAGTTTAAGTGTATGTATTGCAATTAATCTGTATTATATTGTTTTAATTTTAAATTGACTAGTCTGTTAGTACTTATACATTAAAAAATTGTGTTTTGTTTTCTATGTATAATACTTATGACAAATAAAATTATATTCTATTCTATTGAGTAACGTCACCTTTATTTTTTATTACAGCTGAAATTCTTTGCGGCATGGTATTAACTAAGCCTTGGCAAAATTCTGGTGTAAATGAATCCCATATATCTTGAAGTTTTTGTTAAGTTCAGGTATTGTTTTTGCAGGATGTTTTCGAAGTACCTTTTTCATCTCATGCCACAATGTTTCTATTGGTGATAAATCAGGACTACTAGAAACCCATTCCAAAAGTGGAACACCGAAGTCTTCCATTCCATTTTAGAGCTTTTTTTGACGTGTGACACCCTGCTTCATCCTGTTGAAATACAAAATCTTTCCCTGATGTCAAATATAATTCCATAGTCGGTAAAAGTGATTCCTCCAAAATGTCCAAATATTTATTTGTATTTACAATTCCTTCAATAAAATGCAATTTCCCTATTCCTTTAGATGACATGCTGCCCCAGACCATGACCGATGCGGGAAATTTTACTTTTCTTTTGAGACAGTCTGGATGGAACGCTTCATGTTTTTTGCGAATAACTCGACTTCTGCTATCTCCAACACAAACTTCGAATCGGGCCTCGTCACTCTTGTATTGCATCCCATTGATGAGAAGTCCAACTCATATGTTGTTTTGACCATCTTAATCGATTCTTTTTCTGTTTCGCAGTTAGTAGTGGTTTTTCTTTAACCTGTAACAAAATTGTCAATTTTAAGCAAACATATTTGATTGTTTTAGTGTCTTCAATTCATGTTTTTTATTCTTTTTATTATTATAAACTTACTTTGTAAGTCCCAAATCTCAATTTGCGAGCTTCTCTATGACATGAAGATCTCGAAATTCGTTTTCCAACAGCATCACTCCACTGAGCACTTAATTCAAGGTAATTAGCACGATGGTTGGTTTCAATAATTCTTCTGAATGCTCGTCTATCAGCATTTGTAATCTTGCTTTTTCTAATATGACGGGGCTTTGGGCTGATTGACCCAGTAGTTTTGTATCTTCTAACTATATTTCTTACACTATATCGTGATAAATCTAATATATTTGCAATTTCCGAGTTCGATTTTCTAGAATTGCAATGTTTTATAACAAGAAAACGTATTTTTTCGTCAATGATTTTTCCTCTACCCATTTTATTAGACAGAATTAGCTTAAAAAAGGTTAAATTGTCTTGTGACAGTTATTTGCATTATTGTTTGTTATTTTTTCAAAGCTACCTTCGATTTTGGTTTATTTTCTAACGCATTGAATTCAAGTTGAAATAATGCAATAATGCTCCATGTGTTAATAAATTTAAAAATAAATAAAAAAATTAATGTTTTCTAGTTCTAGTTCTAATATAATTCTAAATTAATGCATTGTTAATTAATTTATGATTTAAAAAAGCATGTAATCTTTAATACTTTCTTATTGTCGTACAAAATTGTTGTATTCGGCTTATTTATAGTTTGAGAAGGTGCACACCAACTTCAAAATATTTAAAGGAATTGAAGTGGTAAAATTTAGCAGAACGACGAGTTTTACATGAATGCTTACTTTATCACAAAATTATAGTTACTGAAACACCAGCTTATTTATATAGTAAAATTTGATTCAGAACGGACGTCCATAATTTAAATTTAAGGAATAGAGGTTGTCTAACTATGCCAAAACATAAATCAGTTTTGTTTGAAGGCTGCTTTTCTTATAACATTGTTAAGTTATACAACTGGTTACCCGATGACTTGAAATTATTCACAGATCATATATTATTCAAGTATAAATTAAAAAATGTAATGCTAGATAGAAAATTACTATACTCTGTTTTTAAACTAAGAGGAGCGATTTGAATTTAAGTTGGCAATTCTGTAGCCTTCTGATTGGTCAGATTACAGTCAGTTTCACACATTACTTTTTAGCATGAACATCAGCTAATAATTGATATTGTTGACAGTTCTGACATTTTATAATTTGATATCTCATCCATTACTTAGTTTTTTACTTTATTTCGTAAATAATAGTTCTTCAGTAAGCAATTGTATTGAAAATCTACAATTATGGATCCTCCTACACTGAGTACTATTAAAGGTAGCGATTCCTGAAAAGCCTTACAAGAAAGGGAAGACACCTTATTATTTTACATGCTTACATGCTGATTCTGAAGGTTTTGTAGAAAATGCATTATTGGTTTTTGAAGGTAAAAAGATGGGAGATTTCCATGAAGAGATGAATTCCGAAGTATTTTAAAAATAAATAATTTTATTACTGATTTTTTAAAACTAAAAATTGATGAATTTCTAACCAAAATGATTAAAATGTAACTAAATATTTAAGCAAATTTTATTTATTAGAATAGAATAAAACTATTTACAAAATTGTTATAACATTTAAAACACCATCTACTACTTTAGGGATAATCTTAATTTGGCACAATAAGTTAACATTACTTTCACAAAAAATATTTTAAAAATACTTAAAATTAATACATAGGTATGTATGAATAGTTCACTTTAAAAAATATATGTTGACATGTAGTGTTATGAAAATGTTGGTTCCAGTTTTCAAAACAAATTCTGACTCATAGGCCTGTAAACTTTTGAATGCCTTTACTTGCCCTCTAGCGCATTGTGTTAATACTAAATAAGCCATAATATCCACATTACTCATAGAAGAGATACCAGTTACTGTGTGATCCTGTAGTGTATGTATAAGTTCGCAAGATACGCCACTGGCAGATTTCTTGTAATGCCGATAGGTGGCGGTGGAAGTATCTAGCGAGCGAAAATTAGCATTGTATTTCGAGGTTTAAGAATGAATAAATGTGTTTTGGTTAAGTGGTATACCGGCTTATTATTGTAATCCTTAAGTAATGGGGTTAACATCCCCAATACATCGCAGATCCACTTGTCATTCACTAATTAACTTTTACTTTTTATACCTATAACAAATTATCCTTAAAAATGTAAACAGATCTTTATATTTTATACTAACCTGGCTACATCTGGATATTCCAATTTTCTTAAATATTTAATATCCATTTTAAAAAGATAATAGTTATTCTCAAAAAGTCGATTTCAAAAGCAAGAAAAAAGTACTTCTGACATCAATCAACAACCATATTGACTTTAATTTAAAAGTGACATGTCGTTTTAGACACACATTTCAGATCACAATAATGTGAAATTTGCGACCGTTGTCTGGGACCAATTAAAAAATTACTTCTATGACATTTATTCGTTTTTTAACCGCTCATTGGCCGTTCGCCGACTAAGGCCGATAAAGAATTATTTCATAAATTTTAAACACGACTATATTTCGAAACTCGCTCTTAGTAACAAATCTAGTTACTTTTCCCTGGGTAAATGCGTCTTTTCAATTCGCTCTTCCTAGTTTAAAAACAGAGTTATAATAAATTCTGTAGGTCGATAGTTATAGTTTTTAGATAAAATTAAATTTTATATTTATTATAGTATTATTGTAATGTTAAAATTGATATACTTACTGGTTCTTACTCATCTGGCTGATTTTTATTTTTTTATTTTTTAAGTTAAGATGTTAAGTTGTTTACGGTTTTGGGTTTTCAATATTTTTTTCTCTCATATTCGTAAAGCCATATTGTGCGCTAGATTGAATAATTATTAAGTGAACATGCACAGCACATCTATACATCGAAAGATGTATAGGTATGTCTATTATAATACTGGTTGAGTGGAAGAGCAAAACTCTGATTTTTATCAGAGATTTTGAACTCTGCCATTTGGCAAACTATTTGTATTTATATATATTTTTTTTCTTTCTTTGTATTAGGTACTTAGTTTGGCCAATAAAAGCATTTATTATTATTATTATTATTATCATACAGTATGGTTCAAATGAAAGGAATAAATTCATTATAATGAAAGTAGTTGGTTTTTCGAAAAAATGCTCGGACAGGTCAATTTTGTTTAATAAAAGCGCAAATTTTTAAATAGAATCCAATTTTCCCCCACTTCCCATTTTTGGGCAGTGACGTGATTGACATTTTTTTTTAAATAGTAACCCCAATTTTTTTTTTCTTGATTTTGATAGATCTTGCAATTTCCTACTCGGAAACATAATATTTGAAATATCTTACATAACATTTTTTTTGAATAAAAGTCATTTAAAGATCAGACACATAAATTTTATTTTATTTTGAGAACACAATAAATGAATAAAAAATTATTATTTGTAATTAAGTGCTTAATCTAACAAAATAATAATAATAATAATAATAATAATAACAATAAAAAAGAATTTGTGAAATTGTCATTAAATTATTTTTATTATTATTATTATTTTTTTAAATGAAGCACTTAATTACAAATAATTATCTTTTATTCATTTATTGTGTTTCAAAATAAAATACAATTTATGTAACTGATCTTTAAATTACTTTTATTGAAAAAAAAATTGTTGTCAGATATTTCAAATATTATGTTTCCGAGTAGGAAATTGCAAGATCTATCAAAATCAAGAAAAAAAAATTGGGGTTACTATTTAAAAAAATTGTCAATGACGTCACTACCCAAAAATGGGAAGTGGGGGAAAATTGAATTCTATTTAAAAAATTGTGCTTTAAGTAAACAAAATTGACCTGTCCGAGCATTTTTTTGAAAAACCAACTACTTCCTTTATAATGAATTTATTCCTTTCATTTGAACCATACTGTATAAAGAAAATATTAATAGGTGGGCCAACTGAAATGGGAAGGGGCTCGTATTAATAGTTTCAATGAATCAATAAATTTTAAAATTTATTGTAATATTAAATGATTCGAATTTATATTTTGTTTTTATTTACTACTTGGTAAATAATTATTAATACTATTTTTATTTTTAGAATTGTCTAAAACGATCGTTTAACCTCAAAATGTTCAAATGCCCATGCTGTAGACACGAACTCGATGAAAAATTAGTACTCGACATTAATCAGAACTGTAGCCAAGCCCTTAAATTATTGTTTCCTGGGTACGGCTCAGGTTCAAAACAATAACTATTAAAATAGATAGGTAGGTACTTTTATATTGTTTTAATATTTTTATACGTGACTGAAATTTTTTTTTTTATTTTTGTGTAACTAATTTTTATACAAGACGTAAAAATAAATATTTTAATGTCTAAAATAAGTATGTTTCTTTTATATATATATATATATATATATATATATATATATATATATATATATTTTTAAGTGAAGATAATATCAGGTTAGCGGTCCTAAGAAATAAAACTCTTTTCCTTACTTGCTCAATATTTCGCCATTGTTTAATAGCTTCATCAGGAGCGAACTACAAGATTTTTAAATGAAACAATACACTAATAAAATAATTTAAAATTACTACTTACAGGATTTGAGTCAATCGAATAAAATTTTAAATAAAAACAACATTACACTTAAACAAACTTTCGGACAGTGGACACTAAAAATTTAACAGGTTGATAAAATTAAAAATAAAAAGTGTAGACTAGAAATAATTATAGTGAGATAAAACTAAATGATTTTTAATATTGTACAGAGTGATACTTAAATTTTATTTAGAATATTACAATAAATGTTGCTTAGTTGGTTTATGTCAGATTTATAATTAATAGTGTTTTTAGTTTTATTAATGTAGTACATTTCCAGAAATAACCTATTCTTGTATTTGTTTTCTTTTCCTAAAATTTTTATCTCCGTATAGTCAAACTCATGTCCCGTATTTATATGGTGTTCCACCGCCGCACATGTATTTTTTTTGGTACGGCAATCGCTTTTGTGTTGAGTCACTCTTTGTCTCAACCATTGTCCCGTTTGTCCTATATAACATCCATTGCACCCTGAACAAGGCAAACTGTAAACAACATTGCTGTTGAATAACGTTGGTGTTTTGTCCTTTACTTTTGAGAATACGTTCTTGATCGTTAGCGGATTGTAAGGAGCAATTTTTAAATTAGGAGCATTATTTTTGAACAGGGGTGTAATACGATGAGTTAACGAGTGTATTAGAGGAATTCTTTTATAAATGAACGTAGTTGGTTTATCTTCATCTGTGGGACCATCGTACAAGTTAGTGTTGTATATTAACTTCTTTAAGATGTTCTTTGGATACCCGTTGTTTACAAAACTGTCAAAAAGCTTCTTGAAATTGTCTTGAATAAAGTTATCATCGCTGATGTGTGAGATTCTATTTTTCATAGCAATTACAGTATTGAATTTTTGATTTTTTGGATGGTTAGAATAAAAGTTTAAAAATCTATCAGATGCTGTTGGTTTTTGGTACCAATTTAAACTTATTTTTTGTGTTTCGGTACGTATTACTTTGGTATCTAAGAAGGGCACAGAACATTCATTCTCAGTTTCTATTGTGAACTGTAATCTATCATTGAAGGAATTAAATATATTCAATGTTGTTTGTATTTTGTTGGCTGGAACAGCGCTGATCATATCATCTACGTATTTATACAAGAAACGTAAATTAAACGGTAACATTGGAATTACACTATCGAGTAACTCATCTAACACTATTGTAGCTAAAATAGGACTTATAGGAGAACCCATTGGAGTTCCAAACTTCTGCCGGTAAAAAATATTATTGAAACTGAAGTAGGTATTATTTATTATGAATTTGGTGAGAATTAAGAAGCTTTCTTTGGATAAAGTAGTGTGTTTTTCAATAATATTCCACCTCTTTTGTAAAATGTCAATTACCAAATCTGTAGGAATGTTGGTAAACAGTGAAACGACATCCAAAGAGATCAGAACATAATTGTCAGGTAAAGTAATACCTCTTACTGAGTTGGCAAAAGAGAAAGAGTCCTGAATATTGTAGTTGGTTCGATCTATTAAAGCATCTTTTAATATGTTGGAAAGAAATTTTGAAATTTCATAAGTAGTGGAATTTATCGAACTGACTATAGGGCGTAGAGGTACATTGGGCTTGTGAATTTTAGGTAGACAATATAATTTAGGAAAAGATGAGTTATAGATGGTTAATTGCTTGGCTTTTTGTTCGGTCAATTCTTTTTTTTGTTTTAAGGTTTTAATTAGGTTATTGTAATTATTTTGAATAGACGTCGTCGGATCTTTATGCATTTTTTCATATGTAAATGTATCACTTAAGAGCAAGTCAGTTTTTTCGATGTAATCATCTTTATCTATAGCCACTGTGCAACCACCTTTATCAGATTGCAAGATATATAACTGAGGGTTATCCTTTAAAAAGGACCTAGACTCTTTAAACAATTTGTAACAGTAAATGGTTTAAAAACATATCAAACACAGACATTCCCGAACATATATCGGATTTTCTATCTCTTGGACCGAAGTTTGGAATAGAGTGTACTAAGGCTGATTTAAAGCTTGACACATTTTTGGCAGACGTTGAAAACATTATAGATGTTGCACCCACGGAAATCAAAGATACGATTAGATGTAAAACAACAAATATAGTTACCAATTTTTTACAACAAGATAAATTCAAGAAACCCTCTATTTTCAACAAATTGTTTAAAGAGTCTAGGTCCTTTTTAAAGGATAACCCTCAGTTATATATCTTGCAATCTGATAAAGGTGGTTGCACAGTGGCTATAGATAAAGATGATTACATCGAAAAAACTGACTTGCTCTTAAGTGATACATTTACATATGAAAAAATGCATAAAGATCCGACGACGTCTATTCAAAATAATTACAATAACCTAATTAAAACCTTAAAACAAAAAAAAGAATTGACCGAACAAAAAGCCAAGCAATTAACCATCTATAACTCATCTTTTCCTAAATTATATTGTCTACCTAAAATTCACAAGCCCAATGTACCTCTACGCCCTATAGTCAGTTCGATAAATTCCACTACTTATGAAATTTCAAAATTTCTTTCCAACATATTAAAAGATGCTTTAATAGATCGAACCAACTACAATATTCAGGACTCTTTCTCTTTTGCCAACTCAGTAAGAGGTATTACTTTACCTGACAATTATGTTCTGATCTCTTTGGATGTCGTTTCACTGTTTACCAACATTCCTACAGATTTGGTAATTGACATTTTACAAAAGAGGTGGAATATTATTGAAAAACACACTACTTTATCCAAAGAAAGCTTCTTAATTCTCACCAAATTCATAATAAATAATACCTACTTCAGTTTCAATAATATTTTTTACCGGCAGAAGTTTGGAACTCCAATGGGTTCTCCTATAAGTCCTATTTTAGCTACAATAGTGTTAGATGAGTTACTCGATAGTGTAATTCCAATGTTACCGTTTAATTTACGTTTCTTGTATAAATACGTAGATGATATGATCAGCGCTGTTCCAGCCAACAAAATACAAACAACATTGAATATATTTAATTCCTTCAATGATAGATTACAGTTCACAATAGAAACTGAGAATGAATGTTCTGTGCCCTTCTTAGATACCAAAGTAATACGTACCGAAACACAAAAAATAAGTTTAAATTGGTACCAAAAACCAACAGCATCTGATAGATTTTTAAACTTTTATTCTAACCATCCAAAAAATCAAAAATTCAATACTGTAATTGCTATGAAAAATAGAATCTCACACATCAGCGATGATAACTTTATTCAAGACAATTTCAAGAAGCTTTTTGACAGTTTTGTAAACAACGGGTATCCAAAGAACATCTTAAAGAAGTTAATATACAACACTAACTTGTACGATGGTCCCACAGATGAAGATAAACCAACTACGTTCATTTATAAAAGAATTCCTCTAATACACTCGTTAACTCATCGTATTACACCCCTGTTCAAAAATAATGCTCCTAATTTAAAAATTGCTCCTTACAATCCGCTAACGATCAAGAACGTATTCTCAAAAGTAAAGGACAAAACACCAACGTTATTCAACAGCAATGTTGTTTACAGTTTGCCTTGTTCAGGGTGCAATGGATGTTATATAGGACAAACGGGACAATGGTTGAGACAAAGAGTGACTCAACACAAAAGCGATTGCCGTACCAAAAAAAATACATGTGCGGCGGTGGAACACCATATAAATACGGGACATGAGTTTGACTATACGGAGATAAAAATTTTAGGAAAAGAAAACAAATACAAGAATAGGTTATTTCTGGAAATGTACTACATTAATAAAACTAAAAACACTATTAATTATAAATCTGACATAAACCAACTAAGCAACATTTATTGTAATATTCTAAATAAAATTTAAGTATCACTCTGTACAATATTAAAAATCATTTAGTTTTATCTCACTATAATTATTTCTAGTCTACACTTTTTATTTTTAATTTTATCAACCTGTTAAATTTTTAGTGTCCACTGTCCGAAAGTTTGTTTAAGTGTAATGTTGTTTTTATTTAAAATTTTATTCGATTGACTCAAATCCTGTAAGTAGTAATTTTAAATTATTTTATTAGTGTATTGTTTCATTTAAAAATCTTGTAGTTCGCTCCTGATGAAGCTATTAAACAATGGCGAAATATTGAGCAAGTAAGGAAAAGAGTTTTATTTCTTAGGACCGCTAACCTGATATTATCTTCACTTAAAAATAAATATTTTCCGGTCGAAAAAACTATCTCCTTTTATATATATATATATATATATATATATATATATATATATACAGTAGAGCGACGATAATCCGGAAGTCAAAAATCCGGACCATCAATAATGCCAATTCAATTCTGGTAAAAAAAAAAAATCAAGTTGCAATGAATACATACATATTTGTCAAACAAAAGCGTTGATGTGATAATCTGAATGGCGTCGTCTTAACTGCTACAAAATGTATAAACTGTACAGTATTCCGTGAATACATATTGTACATTATTGTATATTATTTCATTAAAATACATAGGGGTCTATTCTGTAAAACATTCGTTAAAATTTAAAGGCCTTTAAAAATTTAACATTTAGCGACCCGTTAATTTTTTTAACCAAAAATGGTATTCTGTACACAAATTTTAGAGGCCTGTTAAAATTATTCATTTTAACGGAGTCCCTTAAAAATGACAGGAGAACACTTGACAACATCGCATATAAGATTCATTTGAACTAATTTTGAAAGATTAGAAGAATAAATTTAAAAACATAACCATACAAACCCTCAATTTTCAATTCAAAACCAAAACATACCTTACATACATTAAAAATAAAAATGTCTCGTGCACCAAGAATTACTAAAAACCAAATAGAGTGGATGATAAACTTCTTAGAACGCAAAATTTGCTTCACGGTGGGAAAATAAACCCAGTAGATACAACGAATTTAAAAAAGTTTGGGAAAACGTTGCTGCCGAATTATATAAAATTGGGCCCAAACATCTAGGAAAATTATATTTGTCTTGAAATCTATTTATTACTTTATTTCTTTTATTTTCCGAATTTATTTATTTATTTATTCCAAGTAAGAAAATACATATGCAAATGAGAAAACATCACAATATTAATAATAACAGTGTACGTGTAATTGAGCTCGAGCTTACGCTATATGAGCTCTTCAGGCCAACATAAATTATTTAGAAATATAGAAAACAACAAAAATAAAATTATAAAAAAAAATATTAACATGTAGAAAGAAGAAGAATTACAAGATATCTAAAAGAACTAAGTTCTTAAAAATTTAACTTTAAACATTTATTAATTAACCTTAAAGAAACCTGCAAATATTAATTTTTTTAATTGTGTCGCAAAGGAAGTTGTTTGTAGACCTCGAGTTCTTTCTTGAATCTTGTTATATATATTGATACCATTACTTGTTAGGTTTCTCTGCCCCATTGATGTTTTCATTGATACTGCACTCAGATCATTCCTGTTACGCAGGTCATGGGTACCCAGACAGCACAAAGACATCTTTAAGACGTCTGTCAGAGACATGACAGACGTCTAAAAGACGTCTTATGACGCCGGCCAGACGTCTTAAAGACATCTTTAAGACGTCTGATGTTACAAAAGGTAACGTTCTTAAGACATCTTAAATATGTTTATTTTTCGACATTGGTAAGACGTACTCTCGGATTTAGTTTTAAAAGCTTCTGTAAATTCCTTCTATACAAAATAAAACACATATTTTCTATAAACATTATTATTAACAAAACACTGAAACATTTCGTTAAAAAAAGTAATATTACAAATTATTTTTTTTTTGATTCTTTCTCCGTTAGTGGTCAGATGCTCTTCTGAGCCAGCCTGGGTTGCAATAATTTTAACTACGCTGTGTAAAATATACAATTATAGCTCACTCTGTCAAATTCGCTTTAATAGGATTTTCAGTAAATAGTGTGGGTTAAGGGTGGTCAAAGAATGGCAATCTTCCTGTACTTTCAACTCTAATTCAGATATATACATCCGATGAAGCTTCTAAGTCAGCTCTAGACGCCTAGACGTACTTAAAACACTAATAAGGGTTCTTCTATTTGGTTTTTCAGAATATGTAGTAAACTTTTATGCTTATAAATTCACAGTAATCCACGGCACAAGACACAAATAAAAAAAATCAACGAATAACCAACAAAAACTAACCTCTCCGCTTTCATCTTCAATGACAACGCAGAACGCCACGAACCACGGAACCCCAATAATACTCACATTTAAATACACGTCCTTGTTTAAATTCTACTGTTGAAAAAAGACAAAGCATAATAAAAACATTCGCTTCGATCGTTGGACCATGTTCCGGTCAAGGTGAAAGAGCGCGTAATTCAATTTGTCTTGTGTTTTAATTGTTAATTTTATTTAAAGTTATATTTTTTATTATTATTATTTTTATGTTATCAAATATTTACTTACTCTAATGAACAAATGCTCGTGAATAAATAAAAAAATAAGTAAATTAATAAAAAAAAATAAAAATAAATTTATATTTTGTGAAATTAGAAACGACAAGTAAGCCAGTACTTCTTTTAATGTTACCATTATTTTTTATATTTTTTAAATAGATAGGCATTCAAAAGACGTCTTTAAGACGTCTATTTAGGTGTCCTAAAAGACGTCTTTATGAAGACGTCTTTACAACGTCTTTTTTAGGTCTTTAGGCGTTCAGTCATAACTACGACATAAAACAGACGTCTTTAAGATGTCGTGTGCTGTCTGGGTATGGATTTCATTTTTGATAACAAGGTGAATATTTGAGTTCATTTCGTTGTGCAGACATCTGTGTATATATGTGCACACTTGGTATCAATCAATCAATCAATATCCATTATCTTGTTAGGCAGATATAGATTTGATGTTGGATGTAATCGAGGCAGGTTGAAGATTTTCTTTATTGCCTTGTTTTGCAGCACAAGAAGTGGTTGAACTTTTGTATTGTAAGTACATCTCCAAATAAGTATGTCAGGTGGCAGGTGACAAGACAGTAGTAAATCATTTTCTTGTAGTGCACAGATATATATGAGATTCTTCCAAGAATGCCAATGACAGGTGCTATCTTTTTGCAAATGTAGTTAATGTGATGTTCCCAAGACAATTTTTCATCTATTAATAGGCCAAGATAGTTTATACAGTCAGTTTTATTTAAAAGTTCATTACCAATAGATAATTCAATTTGTTGCCATTCCCTATCATTAGAAATGACCATAAAGTGTGATTTATTTATGTTTAGAGATAGTTTGTGATAACTAAGCCAATCCTTAATAAGGATCAGATCGTGTTCAATATAATGTTTTATATGTTCCTTATTTTTGCTAAAGAATGTCAAACCAGTATCATCTGCAAACAGCCCAATCTTACCTTTTAGTGGTAGTTTAGAAATGGAGTTGATATAAATTAGAAACAGAGTTGGTCCCAGTATTGAACCTTGTGGTACTAAATTAGAAACAGAGTTGGTCCCAGTATTGAACCTTGTGATACTCCACATACAATATCTGACATATTACTATCCATACCATTTGAATGTACATATTGAATACGGCCTTCAAGTGACTTGCCTCGAACTCCAATATTTTCCAAGATTCTAAGTAACATGCTATGATTCACAGTATCAAATGCCTTTTTTAGATCCAATGATATAAATATACATCCTAGGCCCTTGTCTCTCTTATCCAGGATACTAGTATTTAAATCAACAACAGCATTAGCAATACTAGATCTTGGCCGGAACCCATATTGACCAGAAAACCAAAAATCATCCTGATCTAGAAAACTACACATCCTTGTATTCACACAAGTTTCAATTATCTTGGATATTACAGACAATAAAGAGATAAGTCTGTAATTACTGGACATCGACCAATTACCACCTTTAAAAATTGGAATAACTTTTGCTACTTTAAGAGCACTTGGTACAGAGCCAGATGTAAAAGATAAGTTAATAGGAGTACTCAGAATTTGAGATATGTCATTATTGAATTTCTTTAGTATTTTAGCTGTTAGATTATCTTTTCCAGGACTTTTATCATTCTTCAATGATAAAATTATATTACTAATTTCTTGACTAGTAGTTGGTTGCAGATTAAAGTTATTTACGTTATATGACCAGGATGGTGCATTCTCAACTGGTTCACATAACTGAGCAAGTTGAGGTCCTATACTGGGTCATTAATTACAGAATTATTAATTGTCAGTTAGGAAATTTCAGAACACTTTTTCTTTTTAGAGTTACTAATAGTATTTACTAATAGTATTTAGAGTTTCCAACATTTTTTTTTATCATTTCCAGCACTAGTTAATTGATCTTGATAATACTCTCTTTTCCTTTCTTCAATAGCCAACTTAACAGAGTTTTGAGCACTGTTATAAACCGTCTTTAAATAATCACTGCCAGGGATTTTTTTATGCCTTTTGAAATGGTAATCCCGAATAACTATTAAAATAAATATTTGCACGTTAAACCAGGGTGTACTATTGCCTCTAAATCGGTTTTTCCTAATAGTTTGTTGTATACAACAATTGAAAGACCTTAAAATTTCATCGCAAAGGATGCTGGGGTCATGCCAGTTGGTTGTTCTGATATGTTGGAGCAACTGACTAAATTTAGCCCTATTGAATATATTAATTGTATAATTCCTATTATTTACAGATTTAGTTTTCAAAAACTGCAAGATACATCTGTAGTCACTAATATTTCCATCGACAATAGCTAGATCAGTTGTTTCATTATTACTAATTGTGTAGTATATTAGAGTTTTTGAAGTTGGGGTAACCCTTGTCGGTATATCCTCATTAATGTTAATAAATCGATTAGAAAAAATTGTGAACTTAAGGTTCCGTTTTGGCACATTATTCACCAAATAGTCAATATTAAAATCACCAAAAATCCAACACTTATTCCCATTTTCATTTAAAATTTCCAAATTCTCATCTAGTTTAATAGAAAAGGTGTCGATATCATAATGTGCAGGTCAATAAATACCACCAATTACATAATTAATTTTTTCTATATGGATAAAGAGCATTGAACATTTATCTTCAACTTTGGAGATTATTTTATATGGATAACAGGTTTTTTATTATTCCAACACCACCACCTTATCCCTACTAGCATATACATTACTAAAATTGAAATTAAAAATAAATTCTTCACCGGAATTCAACCAGGTTTCAGTTATAATGACAACTTCAGGTTTTACCAGTTCTAACAATACTTCAATATTTGCTACTTTATTTCGGATGGATCGAGCATTGAGGTACAAGATATTAAATTTAGAATAATTGTTTGTTGAGAAATCAGTTAACATATGATAGACTTTCACCAATGAGATTTAGAATGATTTAACAATATCTTCATTGCAAACATATATTAATGATGCACCTTCATCCTTTTTAACATATACCCTTCCATTCTTAGACTAAATGTACTTATATGCTTTTTCTTTCTTCATTTTATAAGACATATTAAATAGATTTCTGTTAAAAGTTGTAAGTTGCTCATTAATGAATATTTTTGAATTGACTTTTTGATTATTTGGTAAATGGCTTAACATACCACTATCCAACTTTTTCGTTTTTGCATCACACAGTTTTTAATATCACTATTTGCAAATTTTGCTATAATAATTGGACCTTTTTTCGTCGTTTTTTGTAGTATTGTTGGATGTCTATCTTGAATATTACATTGCAGTAGGTTGTTTATGATTTCTAATGTCACAGATTTTGAATTAACTGAATCATCAACTTGTGAACCACATATTTCAATAGCACTTATCGTTTCTGCAGTCTCTAGTAAATTAACACGGTGTTCAAGACTTTTAACTTTGTCTTTTAATATAATATTTTCACTCCTTACTTGTTTTAGTTCTAAGAACCTTCTGTTTACTGACAAAATATCATCAAATTTATCAGACATATATTCAACAGACCTTTATGGCCTGAATTGTAGAAATTAATTCGACATTAGACATTTTTTGGAGTTCTAAATCACTAGGAACTGGTTCCCTCGTGTTAGAATTGGATCCCATAACCTCACTTTTTACACAATCAGGGCATTTGGTTAAATTATCGGATTCCACACAAATCCTAGTTGAGCAGCTATAATGGTAATATTTTTCCTCACAAAAATCGCAAGATACGTATTTTGTAACTCCTTTATTACAATAATTACACACTTTATTTGGACTCATGCTTAACCTGCAAAATTCTCCTTTTTAAATTTAAAATACAATCCAATTGGGTAACAGTTTATTGTAAATTATATTTGTTACTTCATCTATAGTTCTACTCATACTTTACCTACATTATAAATGGTTTGTACTTTATTATAGCTTTCTTCATTTTCCAGTAACTCTTCAATCAAATGTTTTCAATCACATCATAAAACGTCATTCTCGGTTCCGTTAAAAATTAAAGGTGAATTTTAACATGATTATTATTAACGGACCATTTTAAAGGAATCCGTTTAAATAATGACAGAAGTAAATTAGCGAATACGAAAATATTTTTAAAGGCCGCCAATATTTTAACAGCCGTTAAAATATAAAGGAATTGTTATAGAATAGACCCCATTATAAGCTCATATTAATTAATGTTTTTGTAACGTGAACTTGTTATTTTATCTATTTGTTATAGTGTTTTAAGCTCAATTGATTTTGGGAGTGGGTCAGGTTATTAAATAACTCGTATTACCTTGAAAAAGAAGTTGGGCACCACTATATTTAAAACTTATTATACTTGACTATAGATTAGTGATAAAAATCTAGAAAATCACTAACCATTAAGATATTATATTTAAACCAAGTTTTAGATAAGGCAGTAACAAATTCTAATTCACAGAGATTTACTTAATTCAAATTTAGATGATTTATTGAAAAAATAAAAACTTATTTGATATAACAGAAGGTAGTTATATTAGGGTGATTTGTATGGAATTCTAGGCCTTCTTCAAAGGGATTCTTATTCTGGACTTGAACGATCTTCTATAGGTGAACCAAACCTCGGTCTTCGGATGGCACCAGACTCTTAGGTATAAATCTTCATAAACTTAAATTTCCAGAAACTGTTTTGGATATAACTTGAAATAAACTTCTTGATATAACTCGAAATAAACCTCTTGATATAACTCGTACTAAAATTCTTAGATACTGCTTGAACTAAACTTCTTTAGATATAACTCGAACTAAACTTCTTAGATACAGCTTGAACTAAACTTCTTAGATACAACTTGAACTAAACCGTCTAGATATAGCCAGACTAAAAGGAAAAGGTAAAAATATTAAGAAAGGAAATAGGAAATTTGCACAGGAACCAGATAAAATGCCTTTAACTAATAATTGAACAATTTAAACCATTAAGTGAATAATATGAAAAGGAAAAATCTTATTTAAAATATTTAAAAATAGTAAAGCATAATATCTCATTCCAAACAAAATAATATATAAGATTATATAAAACGTGTTATCCTGTGTGTTATTCATGTGTTGAGATTATGTACAATATTTGACATTTTAATTAAGAAATATTTGTACGAAATATATATTTTCAACAATATATCGGTATTAAAACTTACCTTACAAAATCAGACGGTCAATAAGAATATTAAAAGACAATTAGTACATCGGATATCCAAGATAATTAAAAATCAAAATCAACTTAATTCGTTGACATTCAAATCAAAAGTAATAAAAAAGAAGAAGATGAAAAACGACATTTGAGTAGAGATGTTTGTGTCAAAATAACGAAAACGGTTCCAACTGATACAATCCGCTCAATTATTTGACCACAAAAGTGAATTATTAACGGTTTTAACAAGTTTTTTTTTGTTATGAATTCAAAAGACCTGTTTTTGTTTTTTTTTTCGAAAATTCGGACATTTTCATAATCCGAACAGGATCCGGTCACAATTAATCCGGATTATCGAAGCTCTGCTGTATCTAATTTGTATAATATATAAATACTAAATGTATTATATAATGCCTGTTAAATAAATATTTTTTATAATATTTGTTTGTATAAAAAACAATTAAATAAATAGTTTGACATGAAATCGAATTCTTTACAAAAATATTCCTATCAATTATACCTGAATTTTGCTTCGTTTCGAGATACTTTCTGTAAAAGGTCTTTACAAAAACATACCACATATTCCTTAGACCAAAATCGATTTAAGTAAAATTACCTTAGTACAAAGTTGCTTCGTTTGGGCTCCAGAGGGCCTTGAAGTTACAATTTTTAAATCGTTTTTCCCATATAAATTTAAAACGGCATATGCGATTTTGCTGAAATTTGGTATATTGGTAGAGTTTTAAGGCCAATGCCCACTACACCGGATCATACTATGACCGTGACCGTACCGGCATAGGCAGAAAAATATTCTTTGTATAGATTTAAATGAGACACTGCCCACTAGACCGGCCCGGCATCGACCAACACCATCCTCATTTGAATCTATACAAAAAAAAATCAGGTCCGGGCACGGTCATAGTATGGTACGGTATAGTGGGCATAGACCTTTATGTGGCAAAAAAATGGTATTAAAATGTTGTCCGATAATAATACATAGGCGTAGAACTTTTTTTAAATAATTGCACCTTTAAAAATTCTACGCCAATGAAAGAAAAGGAGTTTGAGTATGAAATTTAGATTGCGCAACTCATTTACTTTAAAAAAGGTACTCTTGATAAGACTCGATTACTCTCATGGTTTTGACGAAATTTGCATTTTAGTAATTTTAGAAGATAAACAATAATTATTAAAATACAAACTTTGTCTAAACCATGAGAGTAAATCGAGTGTTATCAAGGGTACTTTTTTGTAGTAAATGAGTACCCAATCCAAATTTCATACTCAAACCCCTTTTCTGCCATTGGCGTAGAATTTTTAAAGGTGCAATTATTTAAAAAATCAAGTTCTACGCCTATGTATTATTATCGGACAAAATTTTATATGATGAAAAACATAAAAATGTACTTTTTTCATATCTTCTTGAACAACTCTAATCGAGACTTTTAACAAAAATACTCGATTCTTACCATGTACGATTTTTTGAGAAATATTAATTATTTGCCTGCAATACGTATACAAAAACATTTATTGTTGGTTTCCATAGTTTCATCTAAATAAAAATATTGTCAAGTTTTAACACCTAATCTCTTGTTAACGATTGAAAGTGTTCTATCTGACTCAATGATTAAAAAAACAAATGCGTGGTTTATTAATATGGCTGTACAATATACCAATGCAGAATATACCGATATGTTACTAACATTAGGATTTTGTGAAGGAAATGCTCGAGAGAGTGTCAGAGTGTACTCTGAAAGGTTTCCAAATCGTCGTGTACCTAGCCACCCAACTTTTGCTGCTGTTGAGAGACGTCTTCGGGAGACCGGTTCCTTTGCTCCCAACACTGTTGATAATGGAAGAGAACGTTTTGTAAGGATTCCTGAAGTTGAAGAAGACATTTTAGAACGCGTTGAAGAAGATCCAAAATTAAGCACCAGACGAATTGGAAGGGAACTAGGAGTGAGTAAAGATGTCGTTCATAAAGTGCTTAGAGAACAATTGCTATATCCATACCATAAGAAGCCAGTACAAGAATTATTAGTCCATGATTCTCAAATTCGTTTGGGTTTTTGTCGATTTGTTAATATGCAAAGAGAAAGAGATCCAAACTTTATCAAGAAGGTTCTCTTTACCGATGAAGTGGGTTTTACAAGAAGAGGTATAACTAATACCCATAATGAACATGTTTATGCCGTTGAAACTCCGCATGCAATAAAGGTAAACCATTTTCAGCACGAATTCAAAATTAATGTGTGGGCTGGAATAATTGGTAATTTCATTGTTGGTCCTGTCATACTTCCACGAAGTTTAACTGGAGAAAATTATTTGGATTTTCACTAGTAATACCACTAGAGGTCAAAAAATTTCCTGATATTAATTTGACCTCGCGTGGTATTCGGTAAGAAAATTCCACGCCGAATTATGGTTGAAAATTAAATATTTTTAAAATTTATTTTTCGTTTCTCAACAATGCAAATTATTTTCTTCAAGTCACGAGTGAAACATAAAAGGTGTTGTCGCCTTGATTGTTGAGTTGTCATGGTAACTAAGTGAGACCCTAACCTCGAATATAATTTCAGTTTTGAAGTTGTCAAGCGGCCCGACGTAAAAAAATGTTTCGCTGCAATTATTTAGGCCTTCAAATTGCTTATTTCTACTCATTGCAGTTGCATGGGAATACCATTTGAAAATAGAAAATAGTATATTCTTTAATTTTACGTAAGTTTTGAATAACTACAAGTGGTAGAAAATTGTTTTTCTGCGTTTTTATTAACATGCGTTATGAGCGCTTTAAAATGGTATGAAATTCATAACCAGCGTCAGCAAACATCAATCGTAGGAGGCTGTGATCATTGTATTTTGACAGTTCAAAACATTAAATAACTCGCGTTTTGTTGCGATAAAGAATATTGCACAGCAAGTAAAACCAACAAAATGACCTATTTGTTTAAAAATTAATCGATTTGAAAATAATACGCTATGCAAAATATGCGTGAAATTGTCTGATGTAATGATCAATCATCGCACCATGACTTACTTACTCGGATTAATAGAGGATTGTGGCTCCAACTTGAAAAACGAAAATTTGTTCCGAATTGTCCACGAATATTTGCACCTAAACTACGCAAAATTCAAAGTGCAGAATGGGAAAAAGGTGAATAAATTAGTGTCTAAATATTATATATATTTTATTAAACATAGACACATAATTCAAAGCATCCAAAGTCCTGCATTTTCGCCATTAAGAAGAAAAGAAGTGGCCGAAGAATATAGAAAACACCTTAGCATTGTAACTAAAATGTATCAAAACTAAACCTATTATGTGAACAAATAAAAACCAGTCTGTCAAAAATGGTCTGTTATTGTAAACGTCAAAAAATTTCTAGTATAATTCGCTGTTGGGTACCCCACGAGAAAAAAATTTCCACTAAAATACCTCCGTTGCCATGGTGATCTGTCAAAAACACGTATTTTGATTGGTTCAAAATTACAGGTGTGGAATTTTCTACAAAATACGTTGCCAGAATTGTTAGAAGATTTACGTCACCAACTTCGGAGAGATATGTGGTTTATGCAAGATGGAGCTCCACCACATTTTTCTTTAAACGTTAGAAACCACTTGAATGAACAATATCCACACAAATGGATAGGCAGAGGTAATGACGCACCTGTAAACTGGTCACCACGTTCCCCAGACCTAACACCGATGGATTACTTTTTATGGGGACATCTGAAATCCACAGTTTACAGGGAACCTGTAGAAAATGAGGAACAACTCTGGCAACGTATTCAAGATGCAATAAACAATCTTAGAGGTGATGAAGAAGTTATGGAAAGGATACATTTTAATTTTCTTCGACGTATAAATCTTTGTATGCGTGAAAATGGTGAACATTTTGAACAATTTTTGTAAAATCTCTATTTTGATTATGTTGTAAATAAATATTTTTGTGAAACCTATACACTCTAAATTATTGAAACAGAAATTTAGCGAAAACCATGAAAGTAATCGAGTCTTATCAAGAGTACCTTTTTTAAAGTAAATGAGTTGCACAATCTAAATTTCATACTCAAACTCCTTTTCTTCCATTGGCGTAGAATTTTTAAAGGTGCAATTATTTAAAAAATCAAGTTCTACGCCTATGTATTATTATCGGACAAAATTTTAATACCATTTTTTTGCCACATAAAACTCTACCAATATACCAAATTTCAGCAAAATCGCATATGCCGTTTTAAATTTATATGGGAAAAACGATTTAAAAATTGTAACTTCAAGGCCCTCTGGAGCCCAAACGAAGCAACTTTGTACTAAGGTAATTTTACTTAAATCGACTTATTTTGGTCTAAGGAATATGTGGTATGTTTCTGTAAAGACCTTTTACAGACACCCTGTATAATTAAAAAACTTCAAGGGTTGCATTCTTACTCCTATTTCCAATTTCCACTAATTCAATAGCATTCTGCGGAACTATTTGAATGATTCATGCGATAAAAACCCACAAATGTGATAATTCCTTTCTATAGACTTATCAAAATAACCAATACGACCTCTAGTGGTCAGATCTGGAATCCTTTTCGATGACATACAATTTTTGTTCTGTGCTTCGTTGAATAGGCAATTGTTTATTTTTGTGTTAAATCTGTTTTTAGGCGTGCTTTTTCCTATAAAAAATGAGTAATTCGTATTGTTCGGTACCTCCAGTGTTCGTCTTGGGCGAAAACAAACCCAGACCTGAGTTTTCATTTGTTCCCGGAGGTCGGAAAACATCGTGTGAAAGTTGAGTCAGCCTTAGGTGATCCCACTTGGATGTGTAGGCGTAAAGCTTGGATTTTAAAGTTAAAAATCGGAAAACTAGTAACTAAATATATGTAAAGGCTGTATGTCACGATACTAAATTAAGTACTAAATTTAGCACTAAATTAAGTTATTAATTTAGTACTAAATTTAGAACTAAAAATATTTTTTTCCGTTTGCAACGATACCAATTTTTAGTACTGAATTAACTATAGGCGCACGCGCATTGACATATTAATACGTGAAATTAGCAGATAAATGAAATATTTTGTGTAAAATAGACAAGTGAAGTAAATGATGTTTTTATTATCAATTTGACACTAGTTGACTTGATAACAACCAAATACAGCAATTAGGCATTCCAACGACCTGTCAAACAATAGGTGCCAGTGGGAAATTCTTGTATATCTAAGGGGGTAGCGACATAGTCTTGCAACTTGGACACTATTTTTATTCGAAGTAGTAGTCGCCAAGCCTGCCAATTTATGAAGAAATGTATAGGTGGGTTTTTTAAATATTATTTGTATTGTGTTCGACATAAAATATTTAAATGTAATCCATTATTCATGATTTTACGTAAAGTAGATAGAATACACCATATGTCGCCACCCTAAAGGCTGTATGTCACGATACTAAATTAAGTACTAAATTTAGCACTAAATTAAGTTATTAATTTAGTACTAAATTGATAACTAAAAATATTTTTTTTCCGTTTGCAACGATACCAATTTTTAGTACTAAATTTACTATAGGCGCACGCGCATTGACGTATTAATACGTGAAATTAGCAGAGAAATGAAATATTCTGTGTGAAACAGACAAGTGAAGTAAATGGTGTTTTTATTATCAATTTGACACTAGTTAACTTGACAACAACCAAATACAGCATAATAACCACGAAAAAAACAATAAAACCTACAAAATCAAACAAGGCGATAATGTAAAATTGTCGCTAATTAAAAATAAAAGGGTACAGAAAATACCGTCGTGTCAACTTTTTCTATGAAAAACTCCTGCTGGTTAAATTCTACAATTTCACCAGTAAAAATATCAACAAATTAATATTTTGCATCTACTAAATAAATAAACAATTCTCAAATAGTTCGACTGCTTTTTACCCTAATATAATGTGAAGTCATAAAACTATAAATAGCATTTTTCTCAGAATACCGAACGTCGAACACCTGTGTTTTTAAGTGCACAGCGGTGCATTGGAACAAAATGAGTGTCCGGCGCATAGTGAACGAAGCACAAATGACGTATTTCATTATGTCATGATGTTTTCATTGGTTGAAACCTAATAGGTGCGTGAACTATGCCCCGGACACTCAGTTCGTCCCAACAGTATATATTAAGGTGCGCTCGACGCGAGCAGTTGAGTTGTATGTTTGCCATCATTCAGTAGTTGTCTTATTGCCATCGAGTTGAGTTGTATGTTTGCCATCATTCAGTAGTTGTCTTATTGCCACAAACGAGTTCAGGTGCTTTCTGCCGACGGCACGTTATTTTCTACATTTTTACAAGCGTTTAATGCAGTTTATTTTCTGGTGCAAGTTATATCTTCTACAATTATTATGGCATAAGAAATTCTACAAACAAATGTTTTCAAGTTGGTACTAAAAAATCAACTGTATTAATCAAATTGTGATGAACTAAAATAGTAAATATTTAAAACTGTTTAGTGAAGATAAGAAAATTATTATATCTAAATGGAATCAACCACTATGTATTTACTTCAGTGAAAATAGTGAATTAAAAACACTTCTTTTTCTACTACCTATGACTCGTTAGTTATTTCTACAAAAGAACCCAATTCTTCTAACACCAGCGACATATGCTACAGAACATTTTTACCAAAGAAATATTCGGAAGTAACACCGGTATTTTTTCACCTGCGCATCATTTCGGCGCACTTTTGGTACTAAATTTAGTAGAAAATAGAACAAGATCTAATTAATTAATGACTTTTTTTAGTACTAAATTTAGTACTAAATTTGCTGTTTGCAACGTGAATTTTTTTTAGTACTTAAAAAATGCTTTAATTTAGTTCTAAATTTAGTACCTAATTTAGTATCGTGACATACAGCCTTTAGTTTGTTCTAAACACTTTACTGATGACGATTTTTTCCAAAGAGGTAAATAAAATATTGGTCACTTTAAGGTTATGTTTACAATTATACTTTGTTATTTTTAGATGTTAATACTTCAGGCAGAAGAAGATTAAAGTGGACAGCTATTTCCACACAAAATTTGCCAATTTCATCTGTTCCAACTGCTGTAGAACCCGAACCTGAAGTTTCTCAAAGAACTAAAAGGTTAAACATGAGAATTGCCACTAAAACTTCAGAGTCCATAGACTGTGAGTGCAGTGAAGAACAACAACCTGGGCCTGTACATTCCCATGAAGATTTAGAAGCTGCAGAAGGTCTACTACTGCTTTTGCAGGAACAGCCTAATTATGAAGGACCCACTACGTTTAGAGACTTTGAGGTACAAGTAAATACCCCAAAAATTTCAACATTATGTTATCTCCTGACAACAGACAGTGCTCTTTATAGTTTTACTGGAATTCACAGTTTTCAGCGTTTGGATACAATTGTGGAAGCTGTAGAAATGAATTATACTGATCAGAGGTACCATAGATTAAATATAAGACAACGTATAATTCTACTGATGACAAAATTAATGTGACTTTATCAATTTTATTTGCAGTGTCTCAAGAGCTTTGTAAAAAATACATTTTTGATATGCTTTCAATTTTAAGCAGTGTTTTAAAATGTGCCATAAAGTTTCCAGATGGAAAAGAAGTTGAACAAAATATGCCAATATGTTTTAAAGGATTTGAAAATGTTAGATTAGTTCTCGATTGTACTGAAATATTTATACAGAAACCAAAGTGCCTTTGTTGTAGAATTAAGTTTTATTCACAATATAAATCTAATACAACTGTGAAATTTATGACTGGTGTATCTCCTGGGAGTATCATTACCTATGTTAGTGAACCTTATGGAGGAAGAGCTTCTGACAAAACCATTTTCGAGCAGAGCGATATCATACTCAAACTTGATAGCCACAAAGACGCAATTATGGTAGATAAAGGATTTCTAATAGATGATATTTGTGAAACCTTTAAAATAAAATTAATTAAACCTCCATTTTTAAAAAAACAAAGTCAGCTGACTGCAGAACAGGCTATTTTAAATTCAAAAATTGCAGCTGCTCGTGTTCACATTGAGAGGGCAAATCAAAGAATAAAGATTTTTAAAATTTTAAATTCAAAACTACAATGGTCTCTGGTTAAAAAAATTAATCATATATTTATAATAGCGTGTGGTTTAACCAACTTATCAAGTCCTATATTAGCGGATTGTCGGTATCTTAAGGAGTAAAAAACACTTGGAATCTGCCTAAAACTTGCTGTGTATTTTAGATTTTAGTAAATGTTAATTTGGTATTTGGATTCCTATTTAATTTGATTTATAGTTGTGATCTCTATGTACAGGTGATTGTACTTTTTATGTCTAGAATTTGCTGCGTATTTTAATAAATGTTAATTCTATATTTGAATTATTATTTAGTTTTAAAGTTAATTTGATTTATAGTTATGTTCTCTATGTAATTACATGCGATTTTAATTTTATGACTACAATTTCCTGTGTATTTTAGATTTTAGTGAATGTTAAATCTCTATTTGAATTCTTAGTTTAAGGTTAATTTGATTGATTTATAGTTGTGATCTCTATGTAATGTGATTTTAAGTTTGGTTTTTCTATATTTGATAAAATTTGTAATACTTTTAAAATATACAGAAAATGAGGCTAGGATGTTTTTTGTAAATTTAAATGGAAGGGAAAAACTAATAAGAGTAAAATGATAAAAATACACTTTATTAACTAAATATTTATAAATAATATTTATTTATATGTTAGCACACAAATTATGTATAATTTTTTGAAGAAAATTATATTTGACAGTAAATAACATTTCCTTTGTAAATTCATGGTCAAAATCTATTTCAAATATTTTTAATGATTTGTCAAATGAGGCATAAACTACAAAATAACATTTTGGCAAATTTAACATAGCCATACCCAACTGTATTTCAGGGGTCTAATATCAAAAGCAGCAAACTCCAAATTTTCCTCTTGAAGCTTTTTGTGTCGTACCGGTTTGGAATGTTTGTTTATTAAAATATCAGATCTTATTTTGCAACAAAAACAAAAATAAGCCGTTAAAACAATTCAGCAAAGTTGTAAGTTTGTATCAGAAACAGCAATCTCCAAATTTGTCATAACAAAAGTAGCAAAGTCACTTTCAGCCAATAACACGTAGTTAAACCAGAATGGTAGCTGTAGTCGATTTGTAACAACACGTGCTTAGTTAATTACTGTTTTTTAGTATACAATAACAAAATAATAAGAATTTTTTAGTGAAAATTCATAAAATGGAGGTCTCTTGTCCTCCCCCAACAAACTCTTTCTGTAGGCATGTCAATGGTCCCTTAGTGGCTGGCCATACTTACTGCTCTGGCCTATCAATGCTTCCCCGGTCCGGCCCCTACATGGCTAGGTTCACTACGGCCAACTGCTGCCCCCGGATCGGCTAGCCAGCAGTTGTTTAATGGGTCCCCAACAAGGGGCTATCATAAGGCCAAAACTCAGGGCCTCTGATTGACCTAGGGTATTATACTTATTCCCCTTCCTCTGAACCAAAACTGGTACTTTTAAAATTGAAACGAGCTATATATTGTGAAACAATATATTAGTAAAATAATTATACTAAAATATAAAAAAAATAAAATTTTTATTAAAACAAAATAATAAGTAAAAATAAACAAGTGAACAGAAAACAAGATACATATCATAAAAAAACCTATTAAAACCAGAAAGGAACAGTAAACAAATTGGATTTAAATAAAAAACATAAAATTATTCTAAAAAATAATATAAATATTCTAGAAAAAACTGATATTACATCATATTTTCCTCCTCCTTTCTCTTCCCCCCTCTCTATCACCTGCACTTCTTAACCAATTTTTGAGGATGAACTCAGTTTCCTGTTTTGTAATATCCTTAGAAAACATGTTTCTCCTTGCAGTAGCTAAATTTTTTCTAAAATAAGTTAATAGGAATTTATAGAAGTAATAGTTACTTACCAAGAATTAATTGAAGAACATTTTCTAACTGCTTCAAACCGCATTTATCATTTCGCCCTGACCAATTTAAGGTCAGGACAAACTGATGTGTTAATAGTTGAGTTATAATTCTTCGTACCGTGTTGGTACCGTCTTTACCACCCAATATAGACAATGACTGGCACTAAAAAAAAGAAAAATAAGGAATAAGTAAATATAGAGAAAACAAATATTAAAATATATGAAATGTGGATGACAAAGGGAGAACATTTAGCAATACTATCAACTAAAAAATTTTTAATAACTATAACCAGTTTTTAAAATTATTGAAAAACTTTACTATATAAATAAATGGAATTTTCGTTTTATATACTTATTACAGCCTTAGAAAAGAAATCTTCACTTTTTAGATTCTCTTCCAACTTTTTGAGGTCATCAATTGTACTGATCGATTTTATTTCCAATTGGGTTCTTTCTATCGTATCTTTGTTTTGAATCACATTATTTAAGTGAGTAATCTCATTTTTCAAAGATTCAATCTTAGTAGAATTATTAACACATAATTCTAAAAAATACAGAAATTTAATTTATTATTTAATTTTAGTTTAAAAAATAAGTAAATGTTACAACCAAATTATTTTGTAGAATTTAAAAAATACCCTTCCTGTCTGAATTCCATGGAATAAGAAAAATTTTGATGTCTTAGCAATTAAGTCCCGGTAGCCTAATTGGTAAGGCGTTGGACTGGTAATCCAGAGGATGTGGGTTCGAATCCCGTCCGGGCCTGCCTTTTTTTCTATTCCAAAAATTGTCCAACATGCCATAAAAACATTATAAATAACATTTGTTTTGGATACAAAAACTTCCTTGAAAAATTATGTACTTACTTTCAATTCTTTTAAGCATATGAACAATTTCTATGAAAGTGTATGCTGGATTTTCTTCCATTTCTATGCGTTGAGTTTCAGTGGGAATTTCATCCCGAGATGTCCCAAAAGTCGGAGCTGACAAAACAGGAGGCACAAATGTTTTTATTTTTAAAGCTGGAACAGGGGGCAAACTGTCTTCATCTGAACTTTCCAAGTCATCATCAACCCTATATCGTGGAGGGCATTTTAAAATCCTTTTTCCTTTCCGCTCCCCATCTGATGTTAAACACGATACACTTGATGAATTTTCCATTTTTTTTTAAAACTAAGAGAGCTTTTTCATAATCATCTAAAACAAATTAAGTCTTATTAATTATTATTTTAGTGAGTTTCAAAATAATTAAGTTTTATAAATGTAGTTTAATCTAACTTACTTGTTTTAAATTTTACTGTAATTCTACAAGGGACGGTTTCTGAAATTGGTATTTCTTGTTTTGAAATAACTGCATTGGTCAGCTGTTTATTACTTTTGAAGCCATTGGGCCACATACATATGGTTTTGTTATTTTCATTAATATCTAGCCAACAATAAGGAACTACTGCCAAAGGTGTATCTGCTTCCTCTGGAAACTCCACTACATAATAGTCTCTATAAATAAAATGCAAAATAATAAAAAATAAATTAGTAACACAACACATTTTTGTATTGCTGCTAAAATAAATGAACTAGTGTAGTAAACACAAAAGTATCTTCGAAAGGCAGGACCACTCCCTTGCACATAACAATTTCAGCACTAAACTCTACTAGTTCATCACTTAAAAACTGAATTTCATACAAATGGAAAACTGAAGAATCTGTAGGATAGGAGGTAAAGGGTTTAATAATGTCACATTTTTTTCCAATGATAGTGAATTGTTCATTATCTAAAAAAAAACAGCATGAACAAATTTGTCCATTCTTTAGCATGACCATGTTATTTCCAGAAGTTCGAGAAATGGAAAAATACTTATTTCCAAAACACAATTTAGTATACAATTTCTGGTTCACATAGTGTACAAATTCTTGAGTTACTTTTGATGGATTCACTGGCTTTCCCATTACATAAATATCCTTTTTTTTTATCTGAAAACTTAAATCACTTTCTCTTTCTGAAATTCTTCGAATTACTTGCTGAAGTGGCAAATTTGGTTTCCTCAGCAAATTTTTTATTACTTGTAGGTGATTTTCAAAAGGAAAACAACTTATAGAATTTAAATCTCCAAACAGTCTAGCCTCATTTGCTAAATGAATTAAAGAGTGTGTATTGTATATACAAAAATCTCTTCCATAAATTTTTATTGCATTTTTTACAAATATTAGCAACAATGTCTGGGCATAGTGATTATAATCATTGTTTAGACTATTGCTGAGCAATATTGTTAAAGCAAACTTTAAAAGCATAAAATTAGCATATATCTGGGGTGACATTAACTTTTTTAAAACTACACATCCAGTATACAGCAAAAATTGTCTAAGCTCTGATGCTTTCCATCTTTCCAATTCTAAAATGCTTCTGGGTTTTCTATTGAATTCAAAGGGCCAATGTTTAATACTTTTAATATAGTTATCAAAATCTCCTGCATTTAATCTATATATTCTGCTTCCATCTCTCCATTCAAATAATAGCTTACGCATAACTCCCAAACATACACTATGCATATAATCGAGAGGAAAAGAATTAATCATATCAACAGTTTTTATTTTTTCTAGTGGACTTTCTCCTTTATGATGGGTGTTATTATTCTTACTTCTAAAGTCTAAATTAGTCCTAAGGGTAGCATGTAATTTTAAAAATCTCATTCTTCTATTAAAATAATTGCCCTTATCAATACATTTGTCACATCCAAAATAGCCATTATGGGCAGTGACACACTTAATGAAAGATCTTGCTGGAGTATCACAAAGAAATGATCTTATATTTAAAAAAACCAAAAAAGGTTGACAGCTGTGTGCACGTAGTTTAGATTCAAAAAGGAAAAACTTGTATTTCGTGCAAAACTTTTTTATTAATGCAAAGCGCTTTCGGCTTATTTGCCATCATCAGTGCTCATTGTCCACAACGTATCCAACAAGTTCCTGGTCATCCTCACTCCCAAAATTATAAATTTCGGGATGTTTACACCTTGCTAAATCATAATTTTATTAATATTAATATTTTCAAATTTAAATTTATCTCATTTTGGTTCAAGTTTGAAAAAACGGTTAAACAACTTGAACCAAAATGAGATAAATTTAAATTTGAAAATATTAATATTAATAAAATTATGATTTAGCAAGGTGTAAACATCCCGAAATTTATAATTTTGGGAGTGAGGATGACCAGGAACTTGTTGGATACGTTGTGGACAATGAGCACTGATGATGGCAAATAAGCCGAAAGCGCTTTGCATTAATAAAAAAGTTTTGCACGAAATACAAGTTTTTCCTTTTTGGATCTTATATTTATTTTAATAATTTTATTATCCACTTTAAGTCCATTTTTTTGCAATAAATTAATTTCTTCAATAATTTTTTTAAAGAAGCCATTCAATGGAGGTTTACTTTTTCCACAGAATATTGCGACAGTAAAAACTGGAGGAGGAACTATTTTATGAATTTTACAGAGGATAGGCCAAAAAGATAGATTAGAGCTTTTATAAATAGGTAATCCGTCTATTCCAAAATCTAAATCCAAGATATCACACTGTGTTAACTCAATGATGCGTGTTAAATTTTGAGCCAAGCCAAAATAGTAAAAATGTCCTCCTCCTAGTTCCTCAATTTCCATAGATTTTGGAGTATTTAATAGTGCCCTTGCAGATGTTGGCAAATCTGACAAATCAGGATTAGTCTTTAAAAATGTCAGTAAAGCATCCAAAGCATTATGAGTGATATTATGACAAAGTGCCCAATCTTTCAGAAAAGTTCTTGATATGTTTAATGGTATCACAGGATCTGGAGCAACAGGTACTTCTGGACTAACTGGTATATCATTAAGAAAGGACACGGAAATAAGAGAATCTGCATCAGGAATGGGAGAATCTGCATCAGAATTGGAAGAATCTTCATATGAAATTGGAAAATTAGGTGAAGAACTTTCTATATCTGAGGAGTCAGATGAATTTAATTTAGATTCACTTTGTACACTTGTACTAGCACAAGCATCAAGTTTAAGTCTTTTTGAGGTTGAGGGTTGATCAACTTTTTTATCTAGATCACACAAAAGCAGAGACTCGGTGATGGTTTTCTTAATATTCCGGTACATGTAAGATTTACTTTTTCTTTTTGTTTCAGACATGCTTGCAAAGTAGGTAGCAGAGCTGTCACCTATCAGTGAGATTTAAATCATTTTTTGATTTAAATACATTTTTTGATTTAAATACTTTGATTTTAAATCTTTTTTAAAAAATGATTTTTGATTTATGATTTAAATCTTTCTGAAAAGTATCTTTGATTTTTTATTTAAAAATTAGATTTAAATCTTTTTAAAACGATTTAAATCTTTTTAAAACGATTTAAATCTTTTCAAAACGATTTAAATCTTTTTTTTGTATAAATCTTTCTGAAATGATTTAAATCTTTTTTAAGATTCGTCAAAATCGTTATCAACCTGTCTATTCCTGAATAATAATCTAGCCAGCATGTCAGTAGGGTTGAATCAGAAATCTGGGAGAAAAGAAAAACAAAACATAGTAAAGTGTAACAAATAATTGCAATGACTAAAGATTATTCTTAAGGAGGTCTTTTTGCCACCAATGTTAAATAAAAATATCAGATTATGACTAAAATTAATTTTTTTCTAATAGTTAAAGTCCTTATTTATCTAATAGTGAACTTTTAACTATACCTTACCGTGCAAATTTTTGAGAATTTTTTTTTTTAAATGTGAGTATTTGTACAGGGTCTTACGAGAAAGTCAGACCTCAAGAACAATTCTCGAATTATACTATTATTTATTGATTAGATGAAGTAGACACAAACTAAAAATAAGGTTTTTTAAATATTTGGATTTTGTTTTTTACAATAAAATATATAGGTTACCGTGAAATTTATTGAGAAATTAATATTAAAAAATCACAAAAAATGTTCAAGTAACCTAGCTTAAAATGGAGTCAAAACATTTGGCAACGTTGCGTAGCGCGCGAATTTCAGACCATTGAATACATTCAATGTAAATAACGCAATTATGTTTTTCATTTATATTTATTAATTTATTTAGTTTTACCAAATTTTTTTATTTTATAATTGAAAATATCACAATAAATGAAAAATATCAGCTTATTAGAGTACTATGTAATTAATTATTTATTTATTTATCATAATGAGATATACTTACACATTATTTATTATAATTTTTTTTATTATTTAAATAAAATTACGACACAAATGAGTAAATTGAAAACAATTTTTTTATGAATAGTGTAAATTTAATTATTTAGTCATAATCTAATATTTTTTATTTAACATTGGTGGCAAAAGGACCTCCTTAAGTATGAAATTTTACAATATTTTTGACTCGATATTTTTTTTGTAAAGTTGTATTTTTTTACACCGCAAGCAGCTGGAAATACTTTTTCATTATCGATATAATCCTAAAACTCTTTACATATGTATTTTAAATTTATGCACACTTTTATTTCAGATTTGACATGAGTTGCATTAAGACGATTAGGTATGACTTTTTGACCAGTTCAATAAACACGCTTGGCATAGGTAGAGCGAATTAATTAAATTTTTTATTTCTTTGCCTGATTCATCCACACATTTTTCAAAAAAATTATTCCAAACGCGTCGACTTTGGTTATTTATATACTCGCAATAACTTCACGTTGAGAGAAGAACTCTTTTAATTCAACCCACTCAATTTCATTATTCATAGCCGGGAGATTTTAAAAATCAAATGCATTTTTCCGGGAGAGTCTCCTAAGTACAAAAAAAACATATTTTTAAAGAGTCTGATGTATGTGCATCTATGTGGGTGTTTATGTATGTATGACATTAAGCATGTTAACTCAAGGAAGAGTTGGCGGATTTAAGTGATTTTTCAGAAAATATAAATAAATTTTCTTAAAAACTAGGTCACCATTGTTTTGTGGCATCATAGGCATACCAAAAGTATCTTTTAAAGGGTTGAAAAATTCCTATTTACCAATCGACATGACATTTTTAAATAACAATTTTCATAACTTTAGACATCAATGCTGCATAAATCCTTAAAAATTTTATCTCTATCGGATATTTATCATTTAAAATTTATATTTCCGTAAGAATTGCATTGAGCTAATAACGATAAAAAATAAATACGAAAAAAGTTGATCGATTTTTGCGTTTTATTTATGAGAAAATTACTTAAGTATTCATTATCTTTGGCCTACTGAAAGCATTTTTTAAAGAGTTACCCAAATCTATAAAAAGATTTAAATCTTTTGAACATATTTATTTCGTTTAAAAAGATTTAGATATTTCGAAAAGATTTAAATCTTTCGAAAAGATTTAAATCTTTCCTAAAATGATTTAAATCTTTCGAAAAGATTTAAATCTTTCCTAAAATGATTTAAATCTTTCGAAAAGATTTAAATCTTTTCTAAAATGATTTAAATTGTAAAAAAGATTTAAATCTAAAAAAGATTTTTGATTTAAATCTTTCTTTTTAAAAAATTGATCTTTGATTTAAATCATTTGTTCAAATGCAAACGATTTATGATCTTTGATTTAAATCGTTTTTAAAATGATTTTAAACAGCTCTGGTAGGTAGGTAATTAACAAAAAAGCAACTGATTGCAACTGAGAGCTGATCACTTTTAGACATCTCTTGATGTTAGACAATGCTTTTAGGCGGGCGCGAACAGAAATATAAAACTTTTAATATTAATTATTATCTATATTTACACTTACTTATTATTAAAAAACTGTTGGCTGCTCATCGCGATCACGTATATAAACTGTACTTAACACAAAATAAAATAATTTAGCCGTGAAAATAAAGTCTAGGAAAAAAATGACCTTGTTCCCTCGCAAAATTCGGTAAAAAAAAACCACATAACCACATTTTTTTGTAGGTTAAGTGTGCGCTTCTTTTTTATCTATACTTCTTCTTTTTTTATTCAACATATCTACCAGCCACAGCCTCATAAAGGCCAGCTTTAGGCCAACAGTGGAAAAAATAAACGTTGGGAAACACACTGTCTCCCATCATCAGGCCATCAGTAATTTACCTGATTTGGCCCATAAGTGATGGACAAGTGGCGGCCCATAATACTATTAGCCGAAGCCCTCACTTTGCCGTCACTAGGCCGCGAGTTTCCCGGCAGTAAGGTGTTTGTTGGGCCTGTAGATAAAAAACACGCAAGAAAGTGTGTTAGAAATGCCAAAAATTAAAAAGCAAATAAGGCGAAATGATTGAGATAAGGAACATTTTTTCCAGGACCGCAATTAGTAAATCTATATGGTAGGGTTGCAGCTAAGGGGCTAAAAAAAATTCATTTTATTGGCAACAAATGCGTCCAATGTAAAATCAATTCACGTGTTTCAGCGTTTTTTTTTTAAGTTACTGGTTGAACAGTTAATAACTTTATTCCGGACTTTCGTGCAACTCTGTATACAGGGTGTTTCATAATATATGCGCAGGACTTCAGGACGTGGTAGCTCGTCCAAAAATATAATAAAACGTTTCTATTAACTTACCCTCTAAAATACACCATTTTCGAGATACAGGGTGTTGAAATTGAAAAAAAAAAAAAATTCTACGCCACTGGAAAATGTACGGTTTTGAGACGCCTATTTGAACCGCCGTTTTTTACAAGGAAAAGCTACTCTTGGTCATACGCTCTAAAGTCGACCGTTTTCGAGAAAAATCAAATTTTGTTTTATAAACAAAAATTGACCATGTATTTCAACATTAAAATTTGATTTTTCTCGAAAACGGTCGACTTTATAGCGTATGATCAAGAGTACCTTTTTTGTGTAGAAAACATTGGCGGTTCAAATGGGCGTCTCAAAACCGAACTTATTCCAGTGGCGTAGAATTTTTTTTTTCAATTTCACATCCCTGTATCTCGAAAATGGTGCATTTTAGAGGGTATTTAATAGAAACGTTTTTTCATATTTTTAGACGAGCTATCACGCCCTGAAATCCTGCGCATATATTATGAAACACCCTGTATATATATATTTATTTATTCATATACAGTATCGGCTATTGAGAACCATCTAATACGGTTTGCTAGTATCGCAGTGAAAACAACGGAGACTTCGCATTAGTTCGAAAAGAAAACGAATGATATCAACGTTGCCAATGGCCTGGCTGCGTTAGGAGTGTGGGTATATCTGTCGTTGTGTGCCTATTCCTAATTCACATCAGACAGCACATAGCGCAGACAGATAGTACAATACACACAGACGGCCAACGGTGCATACACGAGAGTTATCCCCACGCAGCTAGGCGGCCGTTAACTGCTTGCACTAATAATAAAAAAGTTTCTTATTTGTAATCAACTGTAAGGGACACATTCATAGGCGCCGCCACACGAGGGCAAGCGCCCAGGATTTCCGATTTTGGATTTTTCGCTATGGCTTTTATCTATAGCCTGCGGCATTTTGAACTTGCATATAAGTCTTGCCCCCCAGCAATTTTTTGTTTTTAGTTTCTGTTAATCACAGTATTAATTAGTGAGCAGAACTGTGTTTGTATTCAATACAGTCCTGGATATTTTCAAACTTCAGTTTACTATCATAAACAGCAATCTCCTTTCATGAACAAATCATGCATAGCAAACTCCAACCTTAAATATCAAATACAGCAAACTCCAATATATATAGCCAATTTAAAATATTATTTAAAATCCTACGGCGATTTTGACTGCAATTTACAAAAAATCATTTATTTGCCCATTTAAAAGCCAAAATGAATATTTTATGTAATATTTTTTAAATAGTTTTTGTTGTGTAGTGGAAAATTTAGAAAAGTGGACTTTGCTACATTTGATATTAGACGCCTGATTTGGCCATAATATTGATGTCTTTTTTTCAGTTCAAAAGAGTCATGACTTTTATTCAAAAATGCTTCCTTCGGAAGTATTTCGTTAATTGTAGCTGAACTACCTAAAAAAAATGTTTTGTTAATTTGTCCATAGATGGCTATACAGAATTACCATTGTATAAGCATTTAATTTCTAATAAAGCTACAGGTTTATCTTCCTCCATTATAATCCCATCAGGGGAGTATCCGAGCCAAGGATTAGAATGGGAAATTATTAACCCACATTCTGTAACCATGAAGCCAGTTTTCTCCTTGAAAACATCTCTAGCCTCAGCTTCATATTTTATTCCATGTTTGATAAATTTATTCATAAATTCTTGGGATAAAAATACTTTATGGATTTATTTTCCCAGTCGTTTCCAGAATAGGTATACAAGCCATAAACTCGTGATCCAGTAACACGAAATTTTCTCTGATCATACCATGCTTTTGACTGCTGTATTGATAAAACTATTGGCACAGCTTATACAATACAGCTCCACAACTCCGTGTCGGCGTCTTTGATCTGACGGTCGAGAACCAAGCAAGACGGAATGGTGCTATCTCTGTTAGATTAAAGGGAAAAGTCGGGCCCGGATTAAGCAATTTTTTTATTATTGAAAAAATTGAAAACCTTGACGTAATAAGGTTGGTTACATGCCATGTTAAGTAAGTTTTGGGAAATTAAATTTTTAATTTGTTTTAAATCTGTCAAATATAATGAAAAAAATTATTTAAATATAAATATTACGAAAAATAGCACATCTTTCGGATTAGAGGTAAAATAATTTGTATGTGGCTAGTAAAATCCTCGTTAACAAATGTTTTGAGCTAAAACAGTCACTTCACGACAAATTGTGACTTGGATCCTTTTTACACCAAGGGCTTCAATTGTTAAAGAAATGTGTCACGCTCGTGGATGCAAATCAAGTGGTACCCCGTGTCTCTGGCAAGTGTTACTCTTCGCGCAAAGGGTTTATACCTAGATAAACGAATGCTTCGACTGAGGTCTGGGAACTCTATGGTATTTTGGAATTATAAAGAATTTGTGCTTTTATTTTAACAATATTGGTTATATTTAGATGTATTCTTATTAATTGAAATACAGATTTGTAGAAGTAATACTTTGACAGTTTTTATTAATATAATATATTCAATTTTTATCTGACCATACCGAAGTAGGGAATTTTGAAACTTTATAGTAATGTGAAATTTGAATTACAATATTACACGATATTACATAATTAGTACTTATTTTAGGTAGGTACTAAATTTGTACTTGGAGAAAGTAATATCGATTTTTACAAGAAAACTTGAAAAGTAAATTAATTTAGTTCTTATTTCTGATGTAAAACTTAAACCAAGAAAACAAATAAATTGTAGTTTGTTCAACAAGGGTGAATATGATAGCCATATCACACAAAGACGAAGTTTGAGCACGACGTCGTAGGCGGAGTACTCAATCGTCTGATTGTGATATGAACAATCCACTCGATATGGTCAGTATATTTTTTCTACGACCCACTAACGAAAATCTACAAATTTAAAAAATTATTTTAGGTTATTTAGACAAAATAACTAATTTTAAAATAATTTACGAAGTTGACTAATTTATAAAATAAAATAAACATGAAAAATTAATTAGTCCTCGGCCTAGATTCGATCCCGGGCTTTTCGCATGGAAGGCAGATGTTCTGTCCTCATCTTCACCGAAACTTTCAGGACTTTAGTTTTAATACTCGTAATTAAATTAGTATCATGTAGTTTGATTACAATTTATTTTTTTTAAATGTGGACATAATAAAAACAAAAATGCTATTATTTATCGAGTCTACACAAAAATTTTAATGTATATTTAATATCAATAACTAAAATATATATTGACAATTAGTTTAACAGAATTATCACTTATTTAAAAATTTTTAAATAATAGGAGTTGGGTGACCAAAATATGAACTGTGATTTGTAGATTTAATTTTGTTAAATGGATATGAAATATATTCGTAGTTGAACGCAATAACATAATTTTTCGTTTTGTAGTATGTGCGTAGATTGGCTAATATCCATGCACAGATTACAAAACGAAAAAGTATGCTATTGCCTTCAATTGAACGAATATATTTCATATCCATTCCAGGTAGTGAGAACACTGCAAAAAAAAATAAATTCGCCAATCACCGTTCATATTTTGATCAACCGACTGCTATTATTTTTAAAATTTTAAATAAATGACAATTCTGTCAAACTAATTGTCAGTATATTTTTTAGTTATTGAGATTAAACATACAATAAAATAAGTTATTCTTTTGGAAAACGTTAGCATGGATGACTAAAGGGTATTGGGTTAATTAATTCTAAAAGTGTGGTACAAATGTTATTTTTTGTAGCCAATTCTTCAAAATTATTTTAAAATATCTTTTCAATATTGAATATTCTACAAATTCATCATTTGACAGTTGCAGATTTCCAAATGTATCTGAATTGGCGTTATCATATGCTGCCTTTTAAAAGCAATAAAAAGAAAAATCGTCTAATTCAACGTGATCTTTGTTATATTTAAGACAGGTATCGTAGGAGTGGATCCGCAAGGCTTTTATTAAAAGGTAACCACACACATACCTGATAAAATTTTTCTGTAGCAATTCGTCTTTACAATAATTTAGGGTGTTAATAATTTCATCATAAAATAAAATACAAGGTGTTCCATTTAAAAAACATACATTTTAATTTTCCAGGCAAAAACGTGACACCCTGTATATCCAAAGATATTTTTAAAATATGTAGGTATTTTTCAAATCCATATAACTTTTATTTAAAACTTTCTTGCGTGTCTACAACAAAATAATGAACAATAACGCACTAATGAGACACCCTGTATAAATTATATTTTTAACAATGAAAATTTCTTATAATGTAGTACTTATCGGTTTGGGTCCTTGGGAAAACTAAAGAATGTTTTCTTGCAGGTATAACCCTTATTAAAACAGCTTTTGACTGCACAAACTCATTCTACTCACAGCTAAAGAGTCACCAAAATAATAACAGTACCTTTAACTCAAACAAAATCAACGAAATTATAGGCTCCACGAAATTATACAATCAACGAAATTATACGCACGACTCAACATCTTGCCTAAGTACGCTTCTGAACGCCAAAACCGTCTTTTCCCTTCGAAGGCGGAGCTTAAGCGATGCGCGACGAAATCGACGCAAACCGTTGCCGCCAAGAGAGTGTTTTAGCTGTATTGTTAAGCTGTGCTATTGGTTCTTCATTGTTTTGAAAAAGTTTAATATACAATTGTTCACAACAGTCATATTTAAAACTAACTTCAAAAGAATACAATTCCATCATTAGTGATGACTGAACAGCATTATTTAAAATGCTGGAAATAGAATGTTCATGTTCTTTAAAATCATTTGTCAAAAGAGTGGTATGATCAGGAACTGGTCTTCGCCCAAACCTAAAAATTAATTTGCGAATTAGTTATTTTTTTGTATATTTATTAATGTAAAATAAAGGAATATTAATATTAAAATTTATTAATATCAGCTTTCTTTTATTATTTATTGAAGGGCAAGTACAATACACATATCAAAAAAGAAACGTTTCTTTAATTTACAAAACCTACTTATGCTTTGCAAGTGCAGAGGATGGTAGTTTTTGAATAAAAAAATTGTACATTTTCTCTGCATCAACTACCAATTTCAATTCCTTGTCATCCACATTTTTGATACAAGGCATCTGATTTACTGATACAGCATGGTACTTTTCTTCAGTCAAACTTTTTTGTTTTGACCATGTACATTTTATTTGAGTTTGTGAAATGACCTCTAATGTTTCCAAATCAACCCTAAAACAAAATAAACAACAGCAGAAAATGCACAGAAAACATAAGCACTAACTTCAATCTTATTAAGAATCGATATGGCACGATAACGCCTTTTTTAAATTAGCAACATCATACACCTTGTACACTTAATTAGAAGAGCAGAAATATACTTGCACTTTCCACTATTTCCAGCCTTGCAAGAACAGTTCATGTTTTTCACTTTTAATTTTTTGTTTATAATTTCCAGCTGGCCCTTTATTTCGTGAGGATGAGATTTCAAGTCACTAGTTTGTAAACATAAACCACACACAACTATATTCTTTTCTTGGCTCGTAGAGTCCAATTTACCACACATAATTAAATGTCCAGCATTTAACACTTCTTCACCTTCATAAACACATCTAGATGTGTTTGTACTCCCAAGATAGTCCATGTAGTCGATTATGCTTAATTTCATCTCGCCAAATTAATCCTTATATACAACAAAATATACATTAGACTACGAAATAAAAGTAAAACATTTTGAAAATCAAAAATAACCTTAAAAATATTTTTTTTATTTATGGTAGATTATGGTGAAAAGACACACGTACCTATAAAATAAATAATGACATAAATAGCAATAACTTTTCCAGATAAAATGTTATCTTATTAACGATAAAAATGATAAAATAAAATTGTTAAAACCCAAAGCACATTTAAAAACAATACATAAACAAAAAACCAATGTCAGAGAAGAGGGTTCCAATGTATGCCATGATGGCGCTACGATCTTATTTTCAGATGCCTATATGACATAACCAATAGATTATAAGGAAATTGTAAGTTTGCCAATTGCATTTTCTTAATTTGAACATGTTTTGCATATAGACCAGGGTGGATAATTTTTTAAACAAAAAAATAGTATGAAATCCATTGGAAAAGGAAGAGAATATAACAAAAATGAAAGGAAAAATAATTTACGGGCGATCTGAGGTCGGGAAGTGGAAGGGGGTGAGTTTTTAAGGGTAAAAAACGGTTTATCTAGATTTCCGGCAAAACTACAAGTTTTTTATTTTCATCTATTACAAAAAAAAAATTAAGTACGAAATTTAGTGAAAACTTATCTATTTATGTCCCAAACACACTATAATTTTTTTGATTTAAAATATTAATTTTTTCACCTTATTTTGACTTAATATCGATAAAGCACCCTAATAAAATATATACATTACTATGGTAAATGTTCTCAGAAACGAAAAAAACTCGAATACGAATTTTTTTTAAATATGTACAATTTTGAGCTATTTATTAAAATGTACACTTTAATTACTCGAAAAACGTAAGATTACATATTACATTGATAAAGAAAAACATTACAAATTGAAATATACTACTATAATTAAATATTGGTACTTTACAAAAGGAAATCTTCTTTTCTTACACCTTAATTTATATTTTTTCCTTGTAGTTCTTGGGTTTTTTTGGTGCTGGTGAGAAATGAAACTCGTGTATGTGGGTAAAGCTTCAGTAGTTTTTTTTTTAATATTTGTACTGTGACGAAGTCACTAAATTTTATTTTTAATTCATCTTAAAAAAGTATATTTCAATTAATTCCTGCCTGAGAACTTGTAGAGGTTCCCCCGTATTTCTGTTTCCCAGGAATTACCGTTTTTCAGCAATTGCGAGTACCCTCGTAGTTTAAAATATTCTTTTATTTGCCGAAATCCGAATGGGCATTTTTAGAGTCGATTTCGTATGAATTATCTACTTTTATTTGTCAAGGTACAAGAAGGGCATTTTTTGTATTTCTGAATTGTAAACAGTCGGCTGTGGTAGTGGTATCCCCACTTTGTCGTACTAGTCTTCCATCTTTCTTTACCGAAAAAGCATAAATTGACGGGAAGCTAAAAATGCCGGCTCTTGAGTCCTGACAGTCGAGAAACACTAGGTAGTGAGTTTTCTAAAAATTATAGTGAACGCCGTATTAAATCCGAGTTTGTAACCCGTTAGATTGTTAAAGGTAGGAACCGTATATTATTTTTCTTTCTATTTTTATACTGGCTTTGATATAATTAGTTGGGACACCCGTGTTACCGAACAAGAATTTTGATTCATACCCAGGAATTATTATTTCATCCCTCAGTGGGACCCCGTTGGCAATTTTTTATTTGAGGTTGGATATGGACTAGACTCCGAGTGCTCTCTTAGTCTATGGCTAAATCCAATTTCCTGTAAAAACCGCCCAGTTAGTATCGAAGTGAGAGGTTCGACCTGTCTCATTTTTTTTATTATTTATTGTTTTAATTTTTTTTGGAAGTTGGAACTATCCTCAGTGTAGAGTGCTCTCTTCTGACAACGTATCTGACTTCCCAAAAAGAAAAATAAACGTTTAAATTAATTTCCGCGCCTCACTTCGTGTAAAAATTATTTTCTTTTATTTTTTATTCAATGGTATTTGAATCATTCCGTATCTCCTGTTCACGTCTAGTTATTGAATGAAGTCAGACGGCTCCTGTAAAATTAAATTCACACATACACTCTCGTTAGACGCTGGGCAAAATTCGTAAATATTATTTTTATGCGATCGCCGATCCAAAACACCGTGTAATAAACCTTATTTATCAGTAGGCGAGAATTTTGCGTTTCCCATCGATTGGATAGTAAGATACAAGGGGACTCCGACAATTCGGATTTCATTTATGTGCTTGCATCTGATTTTCGACATATTTAAATTGTTTTAAGTGTATTAATTTATTTTCATACATTTTCCGTATACTGGACTTTTCACGATTCCCAATCCGATTAGCCTCCTGAGCTAGTAAACTGTAAATATTTAAAGGTTTAAATAATTTTCAGCCTTAGTAATTTATTTATAGAATTTTCCTGATATAGGGATGTGTTAATAATTATATAATTTTCAACTTTATAATTTATTTATTAAATTTCCCAAACATAGGGACCCGTTAACGTTTAAATAATTTTCAGCCTTAGTAATTTATTTATAGAATTTTCCTGATATAGGGATGTATTAATATTTATATAATTTTCAACTTTAATAATTTATTTATTAAGCTTTACAGATATAGGGATTTGTTAATATTTAAATAATTTTCAACTTTAATAAATTTCCCAAATATAGGGATCCGCCATTATTTAAATACACTCCTACTTTGTTAATTTAATTTTTGGTAATTTTTTTTATTTAGGGATCCGTCTTTGAATAGTTTTCAGATATATTAATTTGTTTTTATTTTTTTTTTAATACGGAGGTCCGTCAATAATTAAATAGCTTTTGACATTAATATTTAATTTTCATTTCTTTCTTTGTATACTAGGACTTGTGAGGTGTCTGAACCGCCTAGCCTCCGGTGCTGGCGATCCGTAACTGTTTCTCACTATTTGAATTGTTTACAAGTGTATTAAACCATTCTCCATAAACCTCATGACGCCGTAGTATTTAAGTAATCGTATTTGTATCAATTTACTTTTAGTATTTTCTTTTTCTCTCTCCGCTTTATACTAGGTCCGCTATTATTTTCTTACAGTCCGGTTTAATTTTATTGTTTCTTTATATAATTCTATTTTACCGCCGTGCCAGACCAGTGTACCGGCACTTTTGTAATTTTTTTGTAAATATATATTTTATTATCTATTTCTGCGTTTCTATTATTGCTGGTTCTTGACCGTTCTCTTTCAGAGTACCGTAGGGTACGAGGTATTAAGAAGATAAGTGTTTTGTTTATTTTTTTTATTTATTCTAATATAGTGTTAACCTAGCAGTGACCGCCTGGAATTATTTTTACCTCCACTGAGTTCACCTTGAGTACACTCTGGTGTACCACAGGGTCGCAGAGCAAACTGCGATATCAAAACTGGCGCCTGAGCAACTCCTATTCGGGAATTACATTAATAGCGCCACAGACTCGTTGATTCACAGCAGGTGAACCAGGAGCCTGTCACAGTACATTATTATTATTATTATCAAAAACGTTCTTTAGTACACGTCGGGGTGTGTCATTATACTTGTTCAAATGTTTAAAATCCTTTTTTTATTATTATTATTATTATATATTTACTTTCTATTATCCTTGTCATGTCCGTTTGTGCTGCTGTAATATCCGTTGAATTGTATGGGTGTTGTTACCCTCTTTTTTTCGTTTGCGGCCCCTTATAGAGGTCCGGATTTAAAGAAATTTTAATTTCGTTTACACGTTTTTTGTTTGTTTTAGTAGTTTAACGACCATGCGGTTATTGATAGATTTGTCCGGACAAACGGATATTACAGCACCACAAACGGACATGACAAGGATAATATGAAGTAAATACATAATAATAATAATAATAATAATAATAATAATAATAATAATAATAATAATAATAAAAGGATTTCAAACATTTCAACAAGTATAATGACACACCCCAACGTGTACTAAAGAAAGTTTTGGATATTGTAAAAATAATAATAATGTAAAATATTAAAAAAAAACTACTGAAGAAGGCACTGATCAGTGCCGAAAGCTTTACCGACATACACGAGTTTCATTTCTCACCAGCACCAAAAAAGCCAAGAACTACAAGAAAAAAAACTATAATTAAATGCTATGCTGGAACAACGTTGTAAGAGCCAAATACTGATTTTTTGGAAAATAAAAATTAACGTTCTAGTATTAATTACTTAGACAAGTGTTTATAAAACTAATATGATTGAGGTATTATTGCCTAAGATGTAAAAAGGACGGAATTTATGAACTTAGTTGCTATATTATAATAAAACAACGTTGTATATCCACGTCTGTTACAACTTTGTTTTATGGCAATAGGGCGGTTAGAACGGTGTTTTATGTTTAAAAATAAAGCACAAGTGGCAGTAAAAAACGTGTTTATTAACTTAAATTTAGAACATTATTGGGTTAAGTAGGTAACTTTGAATATTTTCAGAATAATACTCGAAAATCTTACCATAACCCTTTAATTTCAGTTTAGGCCGAGTCCCTTTATTATTTCTAACGATTTTTGTTTGTAAAAATTAAAAATTGTTTGGCACTTTTGGCAGGCAACAGCAACGCTACGGCTAGCAACAGGCTTGCCAAAATTTCAAAATATTTCTGGACACAGATCAGGGACATAAAGATAGAAAACGCGACGACCCCAACAACGATGGTGTCATCTATGCGACTCAGATGTTAATTAAAGGTACACGTCGTTTGTGGACGGATAGTACCCAGACAGCACACCAAATCCTTTCCCAGATAGCACAAAGTCGTCTTTAAGACATCTAGCATAAGACATTAGAGACGTCTTTAAGACGTCTGGTATTTCCTGAAAGACGTCTTAGAAGACGTCTGATGATACAAAAGGCTTATATTGGTCTGTAGAGCTTAAAATAAGCCATAAATAAGACGTCTTTAAGTCTTATTAATGGCTTGTAAAGGTCTTGTGAAGCTTTAAATAAGCCATAAATAAGACGAATTATTAATAGCTTATAATGGTCTTGTGAAGCATTAAATAAGACGTCTTATTAATGGTCTTGTGAAACTTTAAATAAGCCATAAATAAGACGTCTTTAAGATGACTTATTAATAGCTTATAATGGCCTTGTAAAGCCATACATAAGACGTCTTCAAGGTATCTTATGAACGGAGGACGTCGGATATCTTGGTTATTAAAATATTAGTAGAATAATCTTGCAGGTTACAAAGAATACAAAAAATAGAATTAAAAATATTTATTGATAAAATATCTATTAATCACAGGTCACTAAGAGTTATTTTCTTTGTAGCGTATTCGATCACTCCTCTTTAGCCATAACTGAATTGATTTTTCTATCTCTCTGATTTGTAATTACCTTTGTAAAGCTCCTAAAAAGAAATTTAGTTAAGAGCATCTAGTCACAGAAAATTATACTTTGCAAAAGTTAGTAAAAACTAAAAGAACAGTTATCCATAAAACAAAAAAAAATAATTTCTTAGAATTTTAAATTAAAGAATTTTTATAATCATTTAATGCAATATGAGCTATTATGCTTAATCGCCTACTTTGAAAATTTTATTTTAACTTCACTCAAAATGGCTATCTAATAGGGGTTTTTTGATATTAATAGCTCTCAAAATCTCCATAAAAACAAAAAGAAAATGATAACCTGACGAATATCTGATTTAAATCTTATATTAAGATGTGTACTTTTAAATTAATTTACTTATTCGTACTTAGAAGAAACAGGATATTAATGTTCCATGTATATAAACAAATATTCATTTATTACCGTAGTCCAGGAACGTGCTACATCGGTAACAGAAACTATTCTTCCCTCTCTGGTTTTTGTCCCATATTATTTAAGTAGAAAGAGACACAAATGCTCAAAATAACCCAAAGACCCTTTTGGTGGCTATAATCGCGTACGCTGGTGGCTATAATCCCGTACGCAATAAAATAACCAATAATCCACAATAAGCTTGGGCCATACAAATTTTTGACTTGGGCTTGAATATACTGCTTCTTATTTGCTTTGTTTTAATATTCTTCTCCAAATATTACACTAAATATTTTGTTTAATTTTGTATACTTTTTAAAGTCGGATGGTCACTTTTATACTAGATATTTTGTGATTTTCATGGGACTTTTGGGCTCCCGCCATTTCAATATTGCCACGACGGTGTCCGAATCGGAAGTCCGGCTTGAATGTAATGTTAAGTCAAACGTCAAACTTCACTTCACTTGATCCTTCTTGTTAAATTTGAATTATGTAAACCGTGCAAGTTTCCGTCCGACTAAAAGACTTTTATAAGACGTCTTTGAGCTTTCACATTAATATATGGATTTGGCAAGACGTCTTTAAGACGGTCTTAAGAACGTCTTTGAGCTCTCACATTAATACGTCTAAATTATGGCTTTTGCAAGACGTTTTATAAGACGTCTTAATAACGTCCTAGGACATTGAGACCAAACCAAGACACAAAAAAGACGTCTTTCAGACGTCGTGTGCTATCTGGGTTGGATATCTACTGGACATTCCAATATCCATTGAATGCCCAGTCCATGGTGGATATCTATTTTATAACCATGAGATGTAATTTATAGACATGCAAATGTCCATAAATAATAGTAATTATATAGCAAATTATTAAAAAATTATGCCATTGTGGCTAATACTACCGTTCAGATATTTAAAATTAATATTTTTTAAGGTGTATTGAATATCTCATGGACATTCACTAAATATATCAAAATCTAGGCGCGAACGCAAACCATGGTGTATATAATAATAATAATAATAATAATAATATATACTTACTCAATAAAAAGAATTACAAATTAGTAAAAGGAGTTATAAATGTTAGTAGTAAATAAAAGACCACAGTAGGACAGGCTTGTTTGTGGGTTTTAACATATTCGAAAATAATTATTAATCATAGCTAACAAATTAAACTACTTATAAATGGAATAAGAGCATTGATCTACCGTTAAACTATAAGTAGATACAGGGTGTTTCTGAACTTGGTGTCCAAATTTGTAGGGGTGGTAGTTCGCATAATTTGAGAGCGATTGGCAGATTTCATTTTTCTAAAAAAATTATAATAAACAAAATAGAGCCATTATGAAAAAAATCAAAGAGAAGGTCCTACCCTACGCAATAGTCCTCAAAAACAGATGCGATTTGCAATTTTGTCGATTCTAAACGTAGCTGTGCAGGACCGTACCTGTTTATAATTTTTAATGAATTTTTAATTAATTTTTAATTATTTTTATTTTAAATATTTTGGAAAAATGAAATCTGCGAATCGGTCTCAAATTATGCGAACTACCACCCCTACAAATTTGGACGCCAAGTTCGGAAACACCCTGTATAACAGGAATATAAATAGATATAACAGAAATATAAAACAGATTTAACAGGAAAATAAACATAAATAGATATAACAGCAATATAAGTATGTCATTGTATTTATGTATAAATAATATATTCGACACAAATGTAATCCAAAAATTTATCACGTTGCTTACAATAAATAAAAAGTAGATACAAATTAAAAAGAAAACATATCAATGACCGGACAAGACATGGACACGATGTGGACAGTAGACTAAGAAAAATCTGGACAGCCTTTGCCACGGAGTGTTAGGTAAGTGTGATCTTCACCTTTCACAAATAATGTTACTTTAGTGTTATATCCTTTTTTTTACAGCTATAGAGTATAACAGGATATAGCCCAAGAGACCACTGCAAATTGTTATCTGATAACGAAATAAAATATACCCCAAAAGCATGGAAAAACAATGTACTTTACCAAATGGTACCTGTGCCAATCCCAATCCTGAGCAAAGTGGCTTAAAAAAATTATTTTATATTAAAAAAATCACATAAGGCATGACAGCGCTAATTTTGTTTGCCCTTAAAATTTTCCAGAAAATAAGATTCAAATATATCTTGATATATATCGTTAAAGGGAAACATTTTCGTCCTCTTAACATCGCACAAAAACATCTATCCACGATTAGTAGGTAAATATCATTAAAAATATGAATAAATTTTTGCTGATTTAAAAATTTATTTATATGCCTATTGTTGTGATTCATTTTGACAGGTTGCCATAGAAACGACAAAAAAACTACTATGATTATGGTTTAAAATAATTGTCTAACAAGAGTTTATAATTATTATTGACTATCTCTGCAAATGGTTTATACAATGCCATCCTTCTTCCTTTCATACATAAACATGGTTTAAAAGGTAGGTAAAAATATTAATAATTCAGGTTTAAAAGCTAGTTTCAAAATGAATTAGGATTGTAATTTTCAGGGAAAACACAATTGTCGTTGTCATGTCTTATGTGATTTTTCGAATATAAAATAATTTTTTTTAGCACTTTGCTCAGGTTAAGCCGGCTACTCACTACGCGTTACTTGCCGAGTTACTTGACTTGGACTAAACTTGGCAAGTACGTGTTCGAGTACAAGTAAATCGTCTACATTACGCGCGCCTTCTAAAGTAGTAGTAGTAACTTTACTCGGATCCTTTGACTTCGGTCCATTTACCGACAACCGACGGGAAGTACAAGTAACATGCTGAGTCTACACAAGTCTCCATACACATTACATGGTACTTGCAAAGTACTTGGCAAGTAACGCGTAGTGAGTAGCCGGCTTAAGGGATTGGCACAGGTGCAATTTGGTAAAGTACAATGTTACATGCCTTTGGAACATATTTCATTTCGTTATCAGATGACGGTCGAAATTTGCAGTGGGCTCTCATACTAATATTAAATACATAATGTTGTCAAAAGCCATTTTGTTGCGATTTTTTTAAAATTACAATAATATATTTTTTGTATCAGGTCAAGAGACAATGCATTGTAGACTTTTAGACCAATATAAACATAGTTTCGTTGAAGTAGAGTGATTGAGTAGTGTCATATTGTGATTTATACGAAATATTGTGTTATACTGACGAGTTCCTAGGTTTATTTTTCTTGTTTTGATAACGTGTAGCAATGATTGTTTATAAAATAAGTTTTTGATAGACAAAATGTTACAATGTTGAAAAAGATTCTCAGTGAGGTATCGAAAATCTAATTTAAAGATTAATTTTAATATTCGTTTCTGAATTATTTCTAATGGTCACAAGGTTGTTGCATAAGCTCTTCCCCAACCTATAATACCATAAGTTAATACAGATTGCACTAAAGCGTAATAGGTTGAAATGAGTTCGGATTCGCGCATTATCTTCGATATCGTTTTAAATATATATAATAATGATCTAAGTTTTTTAACCATGTTGTTAATTTGGATATTCCACTTCAAGCAGCCGTCAATTGTTATTCCTAAATATTTGGCACTAGATGACTTTGTTAAAGACCACGATGTATTTCGGAAGGGTAAGTCAATTACTATAGGGTTTAAGCTACTAAGATCATTCTTAAAGTTTGAAAATGGGAGATAAATGGTTTTTTCTAAGTTGATATTTAACATATTTTTATCAAACCAATGTATTACTTTTTTTAAGTCGGTTTTCAACCTAATTTCGACTTACGCCCACGTGCTACCTTCAACAATCAGTACAGTGTCATCAGCAAAAGGGATCACTGTGTCTTTTGTTTTTAAGGAGAGTAATTCATTCAAATATAAGATGAATAAGATAGGTCCTAGTACTGCTCCCTACGGGACACCATATGTGATTTCTTTGGTTGTACTCCGTTGACCATTTACCTCTACCAATTGCGTCCTATTAGTAAAATAGCTTTTTAATAGCGTATGTCCATTCCCTCGGATTCCAATATTATAAAGCCTTGACAAAAGCCTTTGGTGGCTTATAGTATCGAATGCTTTTGCAAAGTCGATAAATATACATGCACACCTAGGCTTTCGGAATTTTTTTTAGTAACACAAGCAATGGCATCATTTGTTAATTTTTGTTCTCTAAATCCGAATTGCATGTTATTTAACAAATAAATTTTTTCAACAAAATTGGTAATTCTAGTTTTAAATGTTTTTTCAAATATTTTTGTCACATTTGAAATTAGACTTATAGGCCTATAATTTGCAGCTTTGGTTTTTTCCCCTTTTTACTTTCCTGCATACAGATATAAGGAAAGTATAGGAATCATGATTTTTTTTGACCTCGAGTTTTCGACGGATTTTTACGTTTTGTTTGTGTGTGTATCTGTCTGTGTGTGTGTCGCATAACTCATGAACCGATATACAGAAAAACACCAAATTTTAAACTTAAGCTTTGTTCCAACGTCCAATGAGATGATTAAATTTTAAGCAGAGTCGGAACATCTGGGGGGGTACTTTATGGGTGGTCATTTTTATTTTTTATTGAATATATCTGTTATTTACGTTTGGGGAAGAAAATTCTTTAAATAAAAGTTACTTCTTATATTATTATCTATAATTTTTTTTTTACAAAATTTTCCTAAAATGGTCCGTATTCGAGAAATTTGACAAAATGTAAAAAAATATTTTTTTAAAAAAATTGTTCAAATAAAAGTTGTTTGCAATATAATTCTCTATAAGTTTTATCCTATACATAATTTCTCTAAAATGGACCGTATTCGAGAAATTTGAGAAAATTGTAAATTTTGAAGTCTAGGGGAAGATGGGGCTGAAAGTTCCGGGGGTTGATTGTTCCGATGAGTATACGTGCGAGCAGAAAAGAGATAGCGATACGTTTGAAGTACGGTACAAGTTGCCGAGTGATCGCGCACTCTCGGCTGTCCTTTTAGTTGCATTCAAGGTGGCGGTGTGTTAGGTGTGTGAATAGAGATCGTCGACTGACACGTAAGTAAATATATTTGTGATTAAACTTTTGGGTCTATTTCGATCAATTTTGAAGATAATGATTTGCAACTTGAACTAAATTGATGTAAAAATATTCAGGAATCTTATGTCATTATCGTTATTAGACTTATTTCGACTATTGAAAATAAATTTGAATGATATTCGAAAATGGAATGTGGGGTTGGTAGTTCCTTTACTTCGGGGCTAGTTGTGCCTCGGAACAACTTACCCCGATAAATAAATTATATGCAATTTTTTCAATTTCAGGATGCGTACGTATAAGGGAAAAACTGAACGAGGTAAAACTTCTGAGGAACTCCTACGCAGAGCAGCTGATGCTGTTATTAAAGATGGTAAAAAAATCAAAACAGTTGCAAGAGAAGTCGAAATCTGCCACATGACATTATTTCGATTTATCAAAAAGTTGAGAGCCGGTGAGGTGCCTTCAGTGGGTTACAAACCTAGACTGGTGTTTACTCGGGAGCATGAACAGATAATGGCAGATTATCTTCTAAAATGTGCCTCAATCTACTTCGGTCTCTTGCCAGACGAAGTGCGAAAGTTAGCTTACGATTGTGCCATAAAATTTAGCATGCCACATATTCCAGCTCCATGGCATAAAAACCATAAAGCAGGAGCTGATTGGTTCACCGGTTTCTTGAAAAGGAACCCATCACTGGCTATAAGAACTTCCGAAGCAACAAGTGCAGGCCGCGCATCTTCGTTCAATAGGAACAATGTGAACGAGTTTTTTACGAAACTTGGTGACATTCTTCTCAGATATAGTTTACCCCCCTCTAGAATTTGGAACTTAGATGAGACAGGGGTAACGACGGTGTTGAAGCCCAAACAAATTGTAGCCCAGAAAGGTATGAAGCAAGTGGGTGCTATTGTTTCTGCAGAGCGCGGTACCTTGGTTACCGTCGAATTAGCAGCCAATGCAGCGGGTAACACGATACCGCCGATGTTTATTTTTCCGCGGTTGAAATACAAAGAACTATTTCTACGTGATGGTCCTTCTGAGTCAATTGGGGCAGGAAATAGCTCAGGGTGGATGACTGCTACTGAATTTCTTCTTTATATGGATCACTTCATAAAATATACCAAACCAACCCCAGAGGAACCCGTGTTGTTGCTGTTGGATAACCATCAATCTCATATCGACATTGGTGTGGTCGAAAAAGCAAAAGCTAGTTCAGTTATCATGTTATCATTTCCTCCACATTGTACACATAGTCTTCAGCCACTTGATGTTGGTGTAAATGGGCCGTTGAAGACATACTGTGCCAAAGCTCAAGACAACTGGCTCCGGAACAATCCAGGAAAGACGATGTCTATATATGAATTACCAGGAATTCTGAAATATGCTTGGCCTTTAGCAGCAACTCCTACCAATATCATAAACTCATTTAAGAAGGCAGGAGTATGCCCCTTCGACCCTAACATATTCACGGACGAAGACTTCGCCCCATCTTTTGTGACGGATAGGCCAATGCCTAATGCTGACTTTCATCAGGAAACAGAGCTGAATGATCAGCCTGGGCCCTCTAATATTGAAAATTCACAACACATTGTGCGACAGTCCGTATCGTTTCCAGAACCATCTAATAACAAGTTATCGATGGAACCAGAACCGCAAACAATACCAACAACAGTAGATGATGTAACATTTTCTCCAGAATTAGTCAAGCCGTTCCCGAAAGCACCACCAAGATTGTCGACTACTTCTAGGCGACGCAAAAGAAAAACGGCTGTTCTTACAGACACACCCGAGAAAAATGCATTGGCAGAAGAACAGGCTAATAAGAAAAGAAAAAGAGATGAAGATCAGAATAAGGAAAACAAAGGAAACGGAACTGGAAAAGGCAAGGGAAAAAGCTCAGGAAAAGGCAGAATACAGGAAAAACGGAAAAGCGAAGTGAAAAGGCGAGTTCTTCAAGAAAGCGATGAAAGTGATAATGAAAAAGATGATTTAGAATGGTATTGTTTAATTTGCTACGATTCCTATTCAAATTCGAAACCCAGAGAGAAGTGGATTGAATGCATTATGTGCAAAAATTGGGCTCACTTAAATTGCTTAGAAAGAGATGACGTTGAAGTTTATATTTGCCCCAATTGCAATTCAGATGATGAGAATGATGAATAATCATGTTTTTTTGTGGTATTATTAGTATATAGGATTTTTTTAACGATTGCTTTTGTGTTTTGTTTTATTTCTGAAGTTGAGAAATAATAAATGATTTCGAAAAACCAGTTGTCTTGTTCATTAATTATACGTTATTCGAACAAAAAGTAATACAAATGTGAGGGGAACAATCTGCCCCTATGACGGAACAACCAGCCCCTCGACGGGGCAGGTTGTGCCGCACCGAGTTGTCGAGATAAAATTGTTCTGTAAGATGAGCTATTAATAATTCCCCACAAGTTATTATATAGTCGGATACTATGATAATGTATGTTTTATTACTGCTAAAGTTACAGAGATTGCACATCGTTTCGATATATTTTTTACTAGTTCAATGAAAATCGGAACTTTCAACCCCGTCCTCCCCTACTCAAAAACGGATAAAAAAACATTAAATTTTAAACTTAAGTTTTATTTTGGCCTGACGTAAAATGATTAGATTTTGGACAAAGTCGAAACATCTGGATCTGGGGGGGTACTTTATGGGAGGCCGTTTTTATATTTTATGGAATATATCTGTTATTTATGTTTGGAGAAAAAAATTGTTTAAATAAAAGTTACTTCTAATATTATCTATAATTTCTGCTTCATGTCAAAATTTCCTGAAATGGTTCGTATTCGAGAAATTTGACAAAATGTGCAAAATTCTGATTTTTATGAAAATTGTTGAACTAAAAGTTGTTTGCGATATCGATCTCTATAATTTTTGTTTATAAATGATTTTTCTAAAATGGACCGTAATGAAAAAATTGTAAGGAAATTTAAATTTTTCAGTATTTTCGTTTTCAATGAATATCTATAGAAAAATGATTCGAGGTAGATGTATGTGGACAATGTATATAATTAGTTTATCCTCTAAACATTTATAGGTTGTACAACATAACCTGAAAAAGCCTATAATAACTAGATAGGAAAGTCATGTGTTGGATACATCAGATTTTTTAAATATAGGTTTAATAACAGCTACTTTAAACTGTGACGGGCAGATACCCTGCTCAAACATTAAATTAATTAAATAAGTAAGAGGGGATGATATTTGATTTATTACTTCTTTAAGCAATTTTACGGTTATTCCATCTATCCCTGGAGATACACTTGTTTTTAAGGAGGATATGTTCTCTTTAATTTCTAGTTCTGTGACCGGCTTTAGGAAAATTGTATTTTTATTGTATACCGTGGCGCAGTCAGTGAAAGCTTCCTTTTTATTATCAGTTATATGTTTTACCACAATTTTTCGTTAACTATAACCTTCAAAAAGATTTATTTTGCGGGAGCACCTTTATTTTTATTTTACCGACCGATCATCGTACTGCGCACTAGATGTAATTTTTGATTTTGCCCACTAAGAAGAAAGTAATTCTTGGACCGGTTTCGCCCTTATTAGGACTAGAATTATTTCCTTTTTTAGGAATAGCCCAGGTCCACCTAGTCTCTCAACTAGGTACTACAGCGATTTTGCTTACTAAGTATAGATGGCGATACCACTTTCGCTCGTTGAATATCTACTCATGCTCAACCCGCCGTAATTGAGTTCGATCGAAATTGGTATTGCAATCAGACTCCATTAGAGACTGGAGTCGAGAATTTCTATTTATTGCTGAAGAGTCCTAATAAGGGTGACTTTCTCCTTAGTGGGCAAAATCAAAGGCAGAGTGTTGAAAATATGTTCTATATCTGCTATTTTCTTTCGACGTTATTCAATAATCATTGGTTACTTATGAACCTCTACTAAAGATACCCATACAATATTTTGCTGAATATCCATAGAATATCTTCTATATCCTGGGATATAGACGGACATTTCAATATCCATATTACATCCACTGGATATCCACAAAATATATTCTGTGAATATCTCTGGGATTTCTTGTATTGTCTGGGAGATACCCATTAGGATATTTTCTATATTCTGGATATAGACGGACATTTGGATATCTATATTAGATCCACGGGATATTTCTGATATCCTGTGGATATATTGGATATCCACAAAAGATTTCTGTGGATATCTCTGGGATTTGGTGTGTTGTCTGGGTAGTAAATAAATGTCAATTAGTTGTATGTATATCGTAGAATACTGAATTTAAATTTTGAGTTCTAGAATGGTTTATATTCTAAGATGAACTAAACGAAATGGGTGTGGTTATTTTTTCGTGAAATTTGAGGACATTAATTATATTTTGTAATATTACACTAAGTTGGAGCACCTATTGCATTATTTACACATGCCAGATTAATTAAATTTAACAACTTCAATGTAGTGTTTCTTTGCCAAAGTAAGATCTAGCCATGTAAGTAACAAACAGTAGCCAACTTTTGTTACAAAGTATTTATTTAGTACTTATTGTTTAAGAGCAAGAAAATTACTTTAAAACGTTTGAGAGAATATTTGTTATAGGAAGAAAAATATCTGAATTCCCATTATCGAGTTTGCAGTCAAAATTTTTAGAAATACCAATGGCCACTTGTTTGGAAGATAAGAACAAAAATATGTTAAAGTTTCAAATATTCAAAAATTAAAAAAAATTGTCATGAATAGATTTACAATAATTAATCGATAATAGACTGTACGTGTAGTATTCTCTTTAATAAATATTTTACCGTAATTAACATTATTTAAATGTATTTACCAGAACATCAAAGAGCAGTCGACATTTACACAACCTATCAGATGTTAACTGCGTTAAAACTGGTCGTTGTTAAGCATGTGCTTTTTATGAGCGTTTCCTATCTTTATGTCCCTTATCTCTGTTTCTGGATATAAACAAAGTGTGATCCGAATTTAACAAGGAGACCGTTAATCCAAAATGTTTAATATTAACCATTCACACAATAATATTTTATCTTTATAATTCAAATAAAAAGTAATTAATTTGAAATTGATAGGAAATCATTATATGATTTTTCATTAATGTTTTGTAGCTTGTTCTTCAAAATATCAAACTACCGATATTATAAAAATTCTAACACCAGAACAAAGCTCAAAAATAAAAAACAGATACCAAACGAGAAAAACAGTCTGGTGGAATAAACACATAGATAGCCTGGGAGGCGAGGTGCGAAGGCTATTCAACAGAGCCAAATCCACACAAGACTGGACTACTTATAAAAACAAACTCACAGAGTATAACAAGGAAGTACGCAAGGCTAAAAGAAACTTATGGAGGAAGTTCTGCGAAGAAGTCTTAGAGACCACCGCCAGCGCTAGAATCCATAGAGTTATAGCCAAAGACAGTACATTTAGTGGGATTCCTCAAAAAAGAGGATGATACCTACTACGACACTAGAGGAAAGTCTAGAGATACTAACTCAGGTGCACTTTCTGGCCTCAACTATCCTAACAGGACTAACCCCCAAAATGACCATATGGTTATACACATGGGTAATAAGACCCATGATAACCTATGGTGCAGTGGCATGGGTAACCAAAACTGCGCAGGCAAGTGCAATAGGCCAACTCACCAGCATTCAGCGGCTTGCCTGTCTAACCACCTCTCTCGCTAGTGATGCTCTAATTAATGTCGATAAATATCATCCCCCGTTACTTATACACTTGAACCTTGCTGTAAATTATTGTAACTCGTCACATGTACCTAATGAGTAGTACTATGATTACAAATTCGCAGATTTTCGATCCATTGAACATCATCTAGGATTAATTCAGTGGGATTCACTATTCTTAACTAAATCACTTGATGAAATGGTAAATATTTTTTACGATTTTGTGTATTCTGTTATTCATTCCTTTGTACCATTGAAAAAAATATCCACTCGACGATTTCCCAGATGGTTTTCACCTGAATTGAAAAATCTCATAATTCTAAAGAAGGAGGCACACCTTAGATTTAAATTTAGTGGATCTTCTAACGACTACATGGTATTCTCTAACTTGCGCTCTCAATGTAAACTTAAGTCTAAACAGAATTACAATGATTACATTAAACTTACTGAATCATCTGTTGGTAATGATATTAAAACATTTTGGAATTTTGTTAATTCAAAAAGAAAAAGTAATGAGTTACCCAACGAAATGTACTATAACAACACTAGATGCTCTATGGGTACAGATTTAGCTAATATGTTTCAGGATTACTTTAGCTCAGTCTATAGCAATCAACCATGCCATAATTATGATAAACCATATTCAACCCATTTAAATGTTGCAAATTATCAAATATCTATTTCAGAAATATTTGAACATCTGAGCTGTTTAGATATGAGTAAGGGATCAGGTCCTGATGGCTTGCCACCTTCCTTATTGAAAACTTATTGTTATGTTATATCCCGTCCACTGCATATTATCTTTAATGTTTCACTTCATAATGGAATGTTTTCTAATTACTGGAAATCAAGTTTTACTGTACCGATTTACAAATCAAATGTAACTAATTACAGGCCAATATGCATTCAAAGTGTGATTCCTAAACTCTTTGATAGTATTATTACAAAGTATTTATCGAAACTGCTTGATCCTTTCATCATAGATCAGCAGTTTGGTTTCCGCTCCAAAAAGTCCACTGAACTTAACTTGTTGTCTTATGTTGATTACTTATCGAATGCCTTGGATTCTAATGATCAAGTTCATGCTATATACACTCCGAGAATCCTGGAAAGAGGCTGAACTCGTCCAGTACATAGACGGTTCAAAAACAACAATTAACCTGAGTATGAAAATATGAAACAGTGTTCCACGCTGAACTAATAGTCATACAACACTGTACAAGAGAAAAATTAAATCAGCAAGTATCAGGCAAAACTATTGCCATATACTATGATAGCCAAACAACTCTAAAAGCACTTCTCTCACCAGAAATCAAATCACGACTGGTGAAAGACTGTCTAGAAGACCTGGCAGAGCTAAGTAGTCAAAATAAGGTAACCCTAGCCTGGGTTCCAGGTCATGAGGGATATCAGGGCAAAGAAAAGGCCGACGAATTAGCCCGAGAAGGCTCAGATAAGGCCATGACAGGCCCCGAACCCTTCTATGGAGTTGCTAAGGCATTCATTAAACAATGGATGCAAAAAGAGTCTCAGGAATGGTGGAACAACTATCCAAGACTGAGACAGGCCAAACAGTTCATCAAGGAACCATCGGCCAAGTTCACGAAAGACCTACTGAATCAAAAGCGTCAAATTGTTAGGATAACAGTAGGTTTTCTTACTGGACACTGTCACCTCAAAAGGCACATGAGTGTCACAAATCCAGCAGAAGAAGCAACTTTGTGCAGGTTATATGAAGAAGAAGAATAAACATCATTCCACGTCCTGTGCCAATGTGAAGGCCCGGCTGGAATGAGGTTTTTAACATTGGGCGAAGAAAAGCCAAATGCATGCAACTACATGCGAGAGCCACTGTCAAAGCTACTAAGTCTAATAAAAAAGACCAAGCTAGACGACATACTCTAAAACAAACGGGTTCCCACAATCTGAAAAGATCGAGGTGGACAACGTCCAACTCTTAATCTAATCATGTGATAAAAAATTCACATTTCAGATGCATCCAATGTGGATATTCAAACGTGGCAATTATTGGACCGAATCGAATAGAACAAACGATACAGGACTATCACGGATGACAGCATGATAGGAAAAGTTAAAATCTAGTGACAAAGTTGCCAATACATATTGTTAATTTGCAACAAATAATATCTTCTAGAGTCTATATCAGCATTAAATAACATAAACCTTTTTTGTTTATTTAGACAAAGTTAAATATAAAATCTAGTAATCTGAGCTGCCAAACGTATACGTTACACTACTTGCGGATATACAAACACAACAGAGCATTGAAATAAGACCATTCATCTTGAATATAGTACACCTTTTATTCTGTGTAGTAACAAATTTAGTTACTTTTAGTAGTGTAAGTAATAAGGCTTTTCGAATTACTCCTTCTGGTTTTTAAACAGAGTAGGTATAGTTGACTAAAAACCGGTTTTATATCCTTCTAATTGCTAATCGGTCGATATTTACAGGTAAAGATTTCTGTAATTATTTGCACTAATTCTTCTTCTAACCAAGAGATAACAGCACATCCTTTCAGAAATCAGTAGGAGTTCCCGACCATCAAACAAATATCACACTTTGGTTTTTTTATCATCACTGTGCATTATTAGTAAATGTTTTAGTAAGGTACATTTCTGAGTAAAACCTTTGGAACAAATGTCACACTTAAATGGTTTTTCGCCTGTGTGAATGATTAAATGTTTTTGTAAGGTAGATTTATGATTAAAACATTTAGAACAAATTTCACATTTGTACGGTTTCTCGCCACTGTGAATTATTAAATGTTGCTTTAAGTTAGATTTACCATTAAAACATTTAGAACAAATGTCGCATTTGAAAGGTTTCTCTCCGCTGTGAATTAATATATGTTTTGTTAAGGTAGATTTATCATTAAAACATTTAGAACAAATGTCACATTTGTACGGTTTTTCACCACTGTGAATGATTAAATGTTTTTGTAAGGTAGATCTAAGATTAAAACATTTAGAACAAATGTCACATTTGAATGGTTTTTTACCACTGTGAACTATTAAATGTTGATATAAGTTCCCTCTATTATTAAAACATTTAGAACAAATATCACATTTGAAAGGTTTTTCACCGCTGTGAATTAATGAATGTTTTTTTAAGGTAGATTTATCAATAAAAAATTTAGAACAAACGTCACATTTGAAAGGTTTTTCAACTGTGTGCTGTAAACTTGGTTTGTGGTTCAAATCTTTAAAACCAATGTCATACTTCAATGTTTTAAAACAAGTACCACACTTTAACAATTTGTTGTCAACGTCTACAATATTTTCCAACTTCAAATTTTTAGAAGAAAGATTGTATTTGAAAGGTTTGTCATGAATATGATTTTTCATTCTATTTTTCACTACATGAATAAAAAAGTGTTGAAGAAACTCGATTCTTTTCATTAATCTTCCACAAAACTGACAAGCTGCGTAACGTTTCTTAAAATGTCCATCTATATGAGTTGATCTTGACTTTGAAGAAGGAAAATCTGCAAATAAAAAAACATATTGTAATACTACGAATTTAACATTAATTTCTAATTTTTCTTATTCCATTTTACTTTCTAATGTCAATTTAAAATTCAAAAATGTTTTATTTATTTAACTATAATTTTTATCAACTTTGTAGTTATAGAATATTAACTAGCTGACCCGATCCCGCTTCGCTGGAATTTCTCAAATCTCAATTATTAACAGTGAATAACAGTTCGTTACTCGAGAGAAGTTTTTTCATGCGATACCTAGCAAATGTTAATTTTTATTAATTTTTTAAAACACGTTCACGACGCCGTGACCCACCGGTGGGTCACACTGGATTTTGCTAGTGGCCGTGTGTGACCCACCGGTGGGTCACACTGTGTGTATGTTTTATAGCGAAAAATATCTCCGTGTCTTTTAGGAGCACTTTTATATTGTAGCTACGGCCGCAAGGAAGGTGTATGAATGCGAGTGCAATGTGGTTTGGGAATCGACAGATTTGGAATAAAAATATGGATATATTGCAAAAAATATGCTTTTATTTCAAAAACAATTGTCAAAAGTGTTATAAAAGTTACAAAAATATCTTTCGTACATAAAATATACCAATAAAAACATAAAATACACTTATAAAACCATAAAATAAATTTATAAAAACAAAATATATTCATAAAAACTTTAAAAGGGTACCTACTAAATATAAAAATTAAATTTTCTATTCGTGAACATCTTTGAAGCATGGAATGCATAGAGTTGGCTGTCGGTCACAATCTTCACAAAATGTAAGGACTTTTGACGCATTTACTCTCGCCTCTTTGGAACCCAACTCTTGTTGAATACGTTTGTAACAAGCAGTGCACCTTTTCCTATTATTTCTTGCACTGCCTTCGAATTTCCCAATTCCCAATCACCTCCAGCTTCTATATCTGTACCAACATTTGCATCTTCCTTCTTCAGCAACCCTTGTACCACGTGTTCTCTAAAGCTGAGCATGTCCATTTGCATCTTCCTTCTTCAGCAACCCTTGTACCACGTGTTCTCTAAAGCTGAGCATGTCCATTTTCTTTCCACCTTTGTTGAAATTATTGTGCAATACCTAAGCATTGACAATACATGTTCCGAGCAGGATCTCAAATATAACATTTTTATACCACTTGAGACTTTTTCTCAGTCATGTGTAGTAAGAGGACATCAGGTCCGAGATATCAACGCCTTTTTTTGCTTTGTTGTAGGCAATAATAGCAGGTGGTTTGAAAATATCATCCCCCGTTCGGTTTTTCTTTCCCGTTGGTACCAGACCAGCTGTATGAGTCGGAACGGTACTAATCATCAATACTGGGCGTTTATCTACCCACTTCATTACACGAACTCCATCTCGATTCTGTTCGCCGTAAACCTCTCCTTTTTTCAGTTTCTTCGGGCACACATTTTTTGGATTTCTCTTTCTATTACTTCGTAGAGTTCCACACACATATGTTCGAGATTTCAAAAGTTCTTGACACAGTGCCACACTCGTGTAGAAATTGTCAATGTACAAAATTCGTCCGTCATTTTTCAGATCTTTCAGCAACTCCATGCAGATGTTATATGTGTGTCCCTTTTCTGTTTGCGCTGCATCACCAGTCGGTCCGTTTTTTCCGGCGTATATTCGTAAGTCATAGGTGTACCCTTCTGTTGTACATATTTTATACAGTTTCACACCTCTTCGTTTGGTGCAAGTGTCACTTGAAATTGGTTGCAAATTAGCTCAACAACAGTTTTTATTTTGGAGAGTCTGTCGGCATTGGCTGCAGGATCACTGCAAACACCTCAACAACATGTCAAATCGGTTGCGAGACATTATAAGTTCGTTGCTGTACATTTCATTGTTTGACCAATATAAACGCATTTTAGGGAGTCTATTGATGCGCACAATCAGTAAAACAGCTAAGAACTTTTTCATCTCCTCTGTTGGTGTCTACCCATTTGTGCAATAGAGATCGAGGGCGAAGTGGTTTGGACTTTAGTTGGGATGCAAATCTGTTAGTTTCCAAAACCATAAGGTCAAGAACTTCATATGTTACAAACTGTCTGTAGATTTCTAAGGGCTGAGTCAAATCCAAAGTATCTATTTTCAGACCACTTTGTCCAGAAAATTGAAAATTGACGGGCAGGTCCGTGCAAGGTCCCCACTCCTCCAAATTTGTAGTTCCCGCTAAGTTGCCGTCGTCCAATGAAGAATCTTCACGACTGTCATCACCGCTTGAATCTTCAGTTGCTGACGACGCGTTGGGAGTTTCGACCTCGTCAGCTGAAGGTCTGTACGAATCTTCAGAACTCTCATATGGTTCAGATTCTGAAGACGACAAGTACGTATTTCTTCGTTGACTTGGGGTAGTTGATTGTAGAGGTGACGGCGAATTTCGGTTGTCGTTCCTGCGAAGGCGATTTTTGTTGGGTTTCTTGCACTATTTGAGGGTGGGCAGATGAAGATGGACCTGGATTCACACACGATGTTGGCTGCTGGGGCACCTCCTCAGTCGCCAACGATACGATTTTTCGAGCTCTTGCATTCATTTTTCATTTACCTGAAACAAAAACAACCATTTAGCTACTTAACACATTATCCCTGTGTCACATTTCAAGTTCCTACCTTTAAAAAAATCGATACTTACATAGAAACTTTTAACCCTCGTTTCCCCCCCTTAAAGTGTGAAAATCCATAAAGCCTGAATCACGTCATTATTTATTTATGCTCAGTAGCTGTATTTCAATTTCATGTTTCACTACCACTATACAAAAAATAATATCTGTGAAAAACAAAAACATATCTATCCCAAGGAAACCGTATATTTTTTTCAAGATAAAAAGTAGCCTATGTGCTATTTCAGACTATAATCTATCTTTGTGCCAAATTTTATCCAGATCCGTTCAGCCATTCTTGTGTGATTGAGCAACACAAACATCCATCCATCCACATCCGTCTACATCTATACACATCCATCCACATCCATCCACATCCATCCACATTCATCCACATCCATCCACATTCATCCACATTCATCCACATCCATCCACATCCATCCATGTCTCCATCCATCCATCTATCCCCCTGCCCACCCACCCAAAAATTAATTGCTGCACTTTTAATCATAAATAATTGGATAGTGAACTTTCTGTGAGACTTGGCATCAGTCTAAGACGTAAAATGGGGCATGTTCAAAAATTTTGAATTTTTTTTTTCTGAATAATAGAGATGAAAATAAAGCTACATTTTTTTTATTTTTTTTTTATCTATTCATTTGCTAGAGTTATGATTTTTTTAAAATTGTTGACATCACCGGGAATGGACCAATAGGAGCTAGCGCTACAACGTTGTCGGTTAGAAGGTTTACGAGAAGTGATGTACGTTCGTTTGTGTACTCCTTCTTACTTTTAGACTTCTAAAACATCGTTAAACAAATATCTTTTAAATATACATATGTTTTTTGAAAGTATTGTTTCTGTTTAAACTTTTACCATATTTAAAGTTTCATTGTTTTAAAAGTCACTTAATAATTCAGAAAATGGCAAAACGGCAGCACTGTATGTCATCTGTTATAGTGTCTCGATCAATAATTTATTTGGAATTTGAGTGTTTATTTTGTACTTTTTATAAATAAATATTATGACTACGAAAAAGTGTTTTGTTCCAGAATGTGATAATGATTCACATTCATCTTCAAAAATATTTATTAGTGTTCCTAGAAATTTGGAAAGAAGAAAATCACCTTCTACTAGCGATGTTTCTCGTCAACTTTTTAATAAAAATACACCGGATATTCAAGATGTAGCAGCAATTTCTGCTAATTGTATCCTTAAGGAAATTCAAAATGAGGCTACTATAAATTCTTAGGTGTATAACCTAAAGTGGGTATTTAAACAAACTGGTTCCTGGATCCCATATAATGGCAGATAGGGGGTTTAAGAATATTCAGTCATTACTTAAAAACATGAGATGCACTTTAGTAAGGCCACCTAGTGTATCACAGAATGAAAAAAGTGCTCCAGAAGATGTACAATTAAGTAAAAGAATAGCATCTCTAAGAATACATGTAGAAAGAGTTATAAGAAGGGTTAGGGAATTTCACATGTTAAAACCACATTCCTGTGTGAATTTTAAGCAAGTACATTTACTTAGTAATATCTACATAATTGCTTGTGGTATTGTTAACTTACAAGAACCTATTTTGTAAGAGTAAATATTAATTTAATAAACTTTTTTTTTTATTTATTTTTTAATTTAATTTACCTAATTATCACATTTTAGAGATTATAATAAAGGATTTTTAAAATAAAGTCTTACCTTTCTGTCTTTTGTAAACTGAGTATTGTTAAAAAATGCAGTAATCATCTCGGTAATCATATTTTGGTTTACAATAGGTAAAACACTTGATTCAACTTATATAAATCCGGCTGACAAAATGTTAGGTTAGAGTGGTGTCAATTTTAATGTCACTTAGATGTGCGTTCACTTCGACATTCTGGGTGTCGGTTTGTTCATTGGCTTGGTTTTGTATAACAAAAAAAACTTCCACACAAGCTGATTGGTCTATTCCCAAATGAAATATAATTTTAAATTTCAATTGGGCTTAATTTAAAAACTTTTGGCTTTTTTAACGAACTGATTATTTAGAATAACTTGTATAGCGACTAACTATTACAATATAATTTATAATACAGCATATCTCACATGTGAACATGGCCTGAGACAATTTGTAAAATATTTTTATCTAAAAAAATTGTGTCATTATTTTTAATTCATACAAGATATGGAACTAAGATTTTTTACCGAAAGGTAAACCACTGCAAAAATATAGAGTATGTTTTTACCCCAAATCACTACAAATTCTCTCAAAATTTTTGAAATTAAGAAAATCATGATCAAAATCATCAGTGAAATCAATTTGTTGCTCAGAACTATAAATGCAGCAGTTTGTGGGTCAAAACCTCAGTCAAAACAAAAGAGAAGAGTAAATATAGGTCGACCAAACATCAAGAGCTTTAACAAAAAAGGGTATTTGAAGACAATTTATTGGAAATTTTATGCAATGATTTTGCTGAAATCACTGAAATCGTACAAAACTAAGAAATATTTTTACAAAATTACTGAAATTGTATCAAATTAAGGGGGATATTAGCAAAATTCCAGAAATCATGTAAAATTAAGGTAAATTTCAGTGAAATCACCAAAATTATAAGAATTTTAGGTGATTTCCAAAATACAGGTACGTTTTGACCTTAGAGTGATACCTAAAAACATTATATATAATGCAAGTAGAAATTGGAAAGGCTTTTGGTAGGTAGAGAGGTGGTAAAAACGTCAAACCACGTCGGTCGGCTTCGAGAATTTCGCATTAATGTTAACCTGCCAGTGTCGTTTCATAGAATAAGTAATTTTAAATTGTTATCGGAAAAACTGGACAATCGCATGTATTTATGGACTATAAATAATTATTAAGCATGTATTATAATATTCAAACCATAATTAGTAAAATTTCAACAGCTATTCACAGTTTATTAAACTATTTACTCAAAAATGTTATTAACATCTATAAAATAATTTTGTACGTCAACGTATCGCGTCCACTTTGATGAAATCCGCCGCAAACCTGTCAATTTATGTGTCTAAAAAGGGAGAACTGGCAAAAGCCTATCCAACTTCTACTTGTGCTTTACTTAGGTTTTTCATAAGCAAAAAGAGCTCAAACTAGATAAATATTTTAGGGGTGTGAAGTTATCCACATCCACAAATGTACACTGAGAAAAATACATAATATCATCATACAAGTACATTATAATGTAGGTACAGAAAGTACATAAAAAATAAGTCAAAATATACTTCTTTATATAAAATAAAATTGTGTTTTCTCTAAAACAAAATAAAACCTCTCAAACGACTCGACAAACTCCAGCATGGTATCAGGGATGAAGAAAAGAGTTGTACAAAGCCATTTGTGACTTCTATCATTTTATTTTAAATTTCACCCCAATTGCACTCCCTCAGACAGAGCAAAGGTTAATTGCGGGTATGGTTATGTATTGAAACCTCCCCAATTGAAATTTGCAAATGAAAAGCCTCTACATGTCATTTGAACCAAATTGTATTTCTATTACAATGGAGCTGTATTTTTCTCAGTGTACATTTGTAGATGTGGATAACTTCACACCCGTAAATATTTTTACTTCTAAACCTTTTTATACTATTTATTAGAGATGTCTCTTTTTAAAAATGAGGGTCTCAGGTTTGAATCCCACAGTTGGCCAGGATTTTTTATTTAATTTATTTAAAATGAATTCTGATGCCTTGGTAAGATTTCCCACTCGACCATTCACTGTTGGGTTCTAATTAACAGTGCTGTTCCTAAAGTGGCACTGGGAAACAGTAACAAAGCCTACACATAACATGAGGCTAATGGCCTTAGAAGTCAATGCCGATGACACCAAATTAAAGAGATATACTTAACTTAAATAAGATATCAACGTAACTCAATTAACTGTATGTTGCTCCCAACGTTTTTAACACTCTGCCTGCCAATGTAAGAAATAAAAAAAAATTAGTTATTTTATAAGAAATAGTACATCTAATATTGATACATATAAAAATTCTTTTTATTCTGTTTTTTTTTTGCTTAGGGTTGTATGACTATGAACATTCCGTTCTTTGGGATATTTTGCCGATTTTGTAAATATATAAATGGTATATAATTATGTATTATATTCAAATGTATATCTTATTCTATATTTTATATTAAGTAGTAGGCATATTAATATGCTGAAGCACTGATGAATATAATTTATAATGTTATTGCCATTACTTTTAGCACATACAGGTGCTTAACTTAATTTATAATTTTTCAAAAAATCTGTAACTTTCATTGTAATTAAATTTAAATAAATAAAATAAGGAACACACTTACTTGTTTGGCAAACAAGGCAAGAATATAGCTTTTTCCGAGGTTTCTTCTTATTAGAAATAACATTTCCCACATATTTACTGCTACATGGCTGTTCGAAATTGTCAAAATATTCAATATTTTCACTTTTTAAAGTCGGTAAATCACAATCAGTAGTCAAAAAATCTCTCTCAGTTTTAAATTGTATAAATTCACTATCTCTAACTTGTTTGATTTCGCTAATGTCGACAACATCAAATTCTTTTTTAATAGTTCCAGAAAGAAATTTTAATGAATCACATTCAATTTTTTCTGGAACATCTTTAAGTTGATATTCAATTTTTGGCACTAGACATTCGACTATTTCTTGTTTAATTTCATCAACGTTTACGAAATACTCTATAGTTTCATATTTACAATTATTATCAGTATCGCCAAGTCCAAGTACATAATGATCGTTTTTAAACGGTTCTTGTTTTGTACACAAATTTTCTTCTGTTTGTCCTGAAGCAACATTTGGTTCCATTTTAAAAACCCTTTCATATAGGTCGGAGGGTTCTTGTTTCAAATCCATTGTTTTAAAAATTAGTAAACGCTAAATATAAACAAAAACAATTAGGCATTCCAAACTGAATGGCTACCAGTGGGTTTTGACTAGGGTTTCCGATCTCGATACGATCTTATCGAGAATCGATCTTTTGTTTCACGATTTCGATTTTTTAGGATCGATTTTTCAAAATAGAGATCGATCTATATATCGATGGAAAGTACTGAGATCGGAGATCGATTCTAGCCCACCTCTTACATGTACTTTTCGAGTATTTTGTGGTTACCATAAGCGTCAAAAGAATAAATTCACTGATCGTTATCGCCGTTTTGAGTAATGTGAGAGTGTTTTGTGGATATTTGAGTATTCTCGTAAAGCGGAAATGTTACCTGAATGAACCTCTTTCGAATCTGAAGACAACAGATCTTATTAAATATTGGCATAGATAGTCAAATTCCTTTCAACAATTTAAACAAAGTTGTTCAAAAGTCTTTATGTGTGTTAGGAACATCAATTCCATCCGAGAGACTATTTTTTCGAACAGGAAATCTGATGACTCCTGATAGAAAAAGTGGAAAAATGTCAAATAAACTCGTATTTTTGAATAGTTTTAAATCTTAGAATTTGAATATTAACAATTTTAAGTTCCAAACAATGTTTATATTTAAAATAAAGATTAAATTTTTTGTCTATTTTTTATTAATTAAATTTAATTTTATATTTTACATAAAAAGAATCGATCTTCGATCTTTACGAGATCGATATTTTTTCCTCCCGATTTTTCTTGTATCGATCTTTGGCTCCACCATTTGGATCGATACTAAGAATCGATCTTTCTTGCCGAGATCGGAAACCCTAGTTTTGACGGGTTATGATATGGCAAAATTGTGGCAACCCTGTAGGCCTGGTGATTTGACAAGGTCAATGAAATAGATAGTTACATAGATTGATCATCCATATTTTTCAAAATAAACATTCCTTGAAGTAAAAACGTAAGCAAATATTTTTTTTAATGTCTAAAGGCTAAAAATTGGTTTTAAAATACATTTTTGCTAAACCGATTCAAATTAATAAATATTTGCCAGGCAATATGGCCGCTCGTAAACGACCAGCTTTGAGCAATCTATATAACTATATATGTATCATTGAACCTGATAATGACAACATAACAACAGGGTTGCCATATCTAAACTGTCATTACCCACTGGTAGCCATTTGGACAGGTCGTTGGAATGCCTAATAACTTTCTTTGTTAACATAACCAAACTTTTGATTAGCTGTCAGACTAATGACAAATGTCAGGCTTGTCTCAGATAAACAAATAAAATATAGATAAGTAACCGGCACGGTTCGTAGACAACAAGATGGCCTCTTCGTCCGGTGCTAAGGAAGGGTGTGACGTCAAGGAATAAAAAATCGAGCTGACAGAAAATATTCTGCTGCGGTTCGTACATTAGTTTTTTAAAAAATTTAATATTTTATTAATATTTAGTACTGTTTACTTTATTTTTGGACTATTTACCTGTGTTAATATTTTTATAAAATCGGTTATTTGATTTTTTGAAAGACAAGCTACAGAACCACATGGCAGGTAATGATTTCATCAAATTTCAAATGAATTACTTTTTATTTGAATTATAAAGAGAAATATTGTGTAAGTGGTTTATTTTAAACATTTTACATTAGGGTACGGTCTTCGAGTTAAATTCGGATCAGACTTTGTTTATACCCCTAAATATTTTGAAATTTTGAGCCTGGAGTGAGTCGTAGTGTTGCTGTTGGCAAACTATTTTTACTTTTTATACACAAAAATTTAACAAACATTATTGAAGGGCCTGATCCTAAACTGAAATTAATGGATAATCGTAAGATTTTAGAGCATTATTTTGCAAATATCATTCAATATTATTAAATTTGTCCACCCTACATTTAAAAGCAAATGGTTTCTTATAAACACAGAGGAACACAAGAAAAGTCAAAGACTAAAAGAACCTACATTAAAGAAAAAAGGATTTGCTACAGGAAGTTTTTAGTATAAAGTAGCTACAAATAATTTTATAGAAGAAAACAAAGGCAGGTTGAAGTTGAGAAGAAATTTGTAAAGCATTCACGATAAGATATTTGAGTAAAAGGTGCTATCTTTACCTGAGAAACACTCTAAAGTATATCTTGCTGGGAATTTTAACTTTACAAAAGTGAGCTACTAAGGACCGATTCCACCTTTGTGTTAAACGAAGTTTAAAATGACATTTTTACATTTACAATGTAATTTTAGGCTCCGTTTAACACAACGGTGGAATCGGTCCTACTAAATATAAGATAAAATTCGAGAGAAGCTTATCGAGACTGAGGCCCACAAGGGTAAACTCGTAGCGTAACAAAAATGAGAAATGATTTAACTTGGAACGAAATACCGAAAGCCGATAGTAGTATTAGCACGTTGAATTTTTTGGTTTGTGAAGCATTGGCATTACTTAGGTTAAACCATGTGATGATTTTCATAAACCTTGATTTTTAAAATCATTCTATATCGCCTTTTGATTAGGGTTTAAAAACTTGTTCGAGCAATTTATCCAATAATAATTGGCCCCTTTACCTCTTAAGCCTGCTCATGTAAAATATTTGGGCTTCTTACTTCGCTTATTTATATTCTATTAATAAAGGACAGAAGGATGAGTATTGCAACTATGTTAAAAGAAATAAATTAGCTTTCAGTTCAGAATTATGTTCAGTACATGACTGATATTTATTTATAAAATAAAAATGACAGTACCATCGCATCAGATCTATTAGAAAAAATTCAATATAATTCGTAATATCACAACTAAGTTAGAAGTAATTATTCAAGAAAATCAAAACCGCAAGTCAATCAGAACTTTCGTTCTAGAGTTATCATGCCGGCATACATACACACAGACGACCAGACGAATTTTTTTTTTATTTTTGGACTCAGAATGATCAGAAACATGAAAAAAAGTTTTAGAAAATGGGGGTCAGAAAATTTTTTCGTCTGCACGAATGCAATACTGAGAGGTCCCATAGGAAGGGCCTCAATAATAAAGTCTTTTGGATGATTTATTTAAATACTCCAAGTATATAATAGATACAACTTTTTTTTTCTAATTGGGTACCTATATTTATAGATTATTAAAATAAAACTGGGTTGTTCTATTGTTTTTTCTTAAGTAAATTATACTGTCATCCATACATCAAATAACTAGAAACTGAAAATATATTTTATATTTCTGATATAAATATACATTGTATGTCTCTTCTAAAAAGTCCAACATGCTCTTGTTTTCTTCTATAGAATTATTTGTAACTACTTTTTACTTAAAACTTCCTGTAGCAAACCCATTTTTCAATAATGTAGGTTCTTTTAGTAAAGCCCTTTGACTTTTCTTCGTGTTTATTGCTTGTAAAAAAAAACCATTTCATCTGCTTTTAAATGTAGGGTGTACAAAGCTGTAATTCATTTATAGTAGTGAATGATATTTGCAAAAGAATACTCTAAAATCTTATCATTAGCCTTTAAGTTTCTTTATTTCTTCCAATGATTTTTGTCAGATTTTTGTGTGTGAGGACCGATTCCACCGTTGTGTTAAACGAAGTTTAAAGTGACATATTTACATTAAGGACCGATTCCACCGTTGGGTTAACCGAAGTTTAAAATGACATTTTTACATTAACAATGTCATTTTAATCTCCGTTTAACACAACGCTGGAATCGGCCCTTAAAGGTAAAAATTATTTGCCAACAGCAACACTACGGCTGGCTCCAGGCTTGTCAAAATTTCAGTATTCTAACCCAAAATGTTTAAAATAAACCATTCACACAATAATATTTATTATTTTTATAATTTGATGGAAATCATTACATGATTTTTCCATGCCGTTTAGTAGCTTGGCTTTAAAAAAAATCAAATTACCGATTTTATAAAAACTCCAACATATATAGTCTAAAAATAAAAATATAAACACCACTAAATACTAATAGAATATTAGATTTTTTTGAAAACTAATGCACGACTCCAAGTAGAATATTTTCTGTGAGCTCGATTTTTCATTTCATGACGTCACTGCGTTCATAGTAACCCTGATGAGGTCACCGCGTTGTTTACGAATCGTGGGTCTATCCTAAAACTTTGGTCGAAGATTTGAAAGCTTATTGACAATGACAAGTGTAAACGTCAAAAAATTGTAAACAAACAAGACAAAAATCGCTTTCTTTTTATACATTTTAAAAATAAAATTATAGGATTCTTATAGGTAAATAATTTATATATTCTTTGTTAAAACGATGGATGAAGAAGACCAAAACTCTTTTGATCTTTTTGACGATTTTATTAAAAGCGAACCAGAAACTGGTATCAACCAAACAATGCAAAACAAGTATTGTCTTAAAAATCCAAAAACCTTTAAAATTGAAGATGGTGATGGTACATTTAATGATTTCGAGAATCAAACAACGGAACTAATCGAACCTGTTGAAATTAAAGAAGAAATTATCGAATGTGAAATGCATAAAATTGAACAACTTTCAGATTTACCGACAAAAATTGATCAAGATAAGGTTCCTAAAAATGTACAAATGTGTCCAAAAACTATTAAAGAAGAACTTGAGAACACTAGCGATGTTAAAGTAACAGATATCAAGCAAGAAGTTAGTGAATTTATACAACCAAAAACTGAGAGTGTAGTGTGTGAACTACTGACTTCAGAATGTGATTTACCTACTTTAAAAATGGAAAGTATGGATTATTATAGAGATAAGTCTTTGGGACCTTATAGTAGGAAACAGCTAATAAATCCTCATGGTATATTGAAGAAAAAGAGTTACCAGTGCCCTATCTGCCAGAATAGTAAGTCTGTTTATGATATAATAATTATCTTCCTATAATTCACACTCTTAAGGGGAACGGATGGCTATAATTATCCTTATTAGTTGTCATGATGTTTTGGAGTAATTTATGATTTAATCTTATTATCTCAGGGTGAAAATTTCAAAGTGTTATCATTAATATATTGACGTAACTCTTCGTAATATTTTATATAACAAAAAATAGATATAGAACAGTATGTTTCATTGGCTAATTTAATTTATATTTAAATGCACTATTTTGCCTGTTTAACCTAACTTTTAACATTTCTTTCTAAAAACTGGGCTTCTAAAACACTATAAAATATGAGTAAGGTATCCATTGCACAAATGTGGTATAATCCCATAAAGGAGGGAGGGAAACTAAGTTTTTACCACAGTAGTAAATGATATTTAACTAGTTTCGGCCAAAGGCCATCATCAGACCTAGAAGAAAACAAAATAAGCAGTTATAAGAGGACATACCAACAAACAATACAAATTACACATTTAAAAGGTAGTATATTTAATGATTAAGCTAAAATTCAGCATACATACTCATGAATAGTTCGATAAGGTTAACAATATTGATTGTAAAATTTTTGAAACATGAAGCAAAGTATTTAAAGATGCCAAAGAAGGCAGCAGAGAGTACTTAGGAAAGTTTGATTTAAAACCTATGCCATATTTTTAGGCTATTTTAAGGCGTTTTAAAGCTATTTTTAAGATATTTTTATACTCTATTCAAAAATTGTATGCTCCTCGTTTTTTTTTTTTTTGCAAAAATCAAGATGCTCCTTAGCTTTGAAGCTTTGAACGAATCCAGCAGAGCACCTCAGCTTGATTGGAAACATCAATATAAAATAAAGTAGAGAGGACATAAACACTATTTTGTTATATGACAAGTGAATGTACTTTGATTAATTTGACGTTAATAATTTTATATTTAAAAATTGACTGAATGAAAATATTTTTATATTATTTAAGCTGTATTATTTAAAAAAAATGGTATTTATTCTCACTACAACTGACTAACTCCACTTTCTCGAGTTTGACGTATGACGTAAAACTGTGCAGGCACTTTTAGTATCATCATAGCATCTCCACTTTATTTTATATCAATTATTAGAAAGTTCTTATGCCCCGCCCTACTTTGTGACGTCACTGTGTGCGTTGCGCAAATTAAACTGGTTTAAGTGATTTTATGTTTGATTTACTATGTTTCACGGATCTGTTAACGTGTGACATCTCTTTTTAGCTAAAGCCTTTCGAGAACACATCTCACTCCTTCGGGCTCACTTATAAAAGAGCGCCACGGAGACGCGATTAGCCAGAACGCAGTGGCGTACCCAAAAATAGATATTAACACGTATGAAAACAATAAAATTATTAAAATTGAATTGATATTTTTATGTAATTTATCTTAAAATAATGTGTTTTTATGAAATGTAACTAGGTGTTCACTGCACAAATGTACCAATGGAGAAACCGCTCTTGACAGGGACGTATTATCTTGGATAAATTGTGCAAACCTAAATGGTAAAATTTTTGATTTAAATTACAGTTATAATAAGCACCTCTATTAATAAAAAAATATTATTTATAAATATATATCATAGGTACCTATTTGATTAGATATCATATAGTATTGCATAACATACATTTTTTATGTGACTATGAGGCGAGGGGTCGACTGCGGTTCAAAATAGTGTAAATATCAGTTCCAAAAAAATTCTAATTTCAATAATAATTCCAACAATTCCCAACAATTCTCAACAATTCTCAACAATTCTCAACAATTCTCAACAAGTCTCAACAATTCTCAACAATTCTCAACAATTCTCAACAATTCTCAACAATTCTCAACAATTATCGTTCAAATTTCAACGATTTTAGTAATTCTAGTTCCAATTATATTTTTAGTTTTTTTTGCTTTTGGGCTTTAATTACAATAGAAATTGTTGTCAAAGTAAAAAATTACGCAAATTGTCGACAAAAAGCAATAATTATATCTGAAGAAATGACTCAAAATGAGTCCCATATAAATATACTTTACTGATAAAAATACAACCGGTTTCGGAATTATGTCATCAGGTCAACAAATGAACGAAAAACGATGTTAGATAAATACAACTTAAACACTTAAAAGTTAAGTACATTATCTAAAAGGTTAAGTACATTATCTAAAAGGTTAAGTACATTATCTAAAAGGTTAATAAGCGCGAACAATACTGCGCCTCCAACAAGAATATTTAAAAATGCCATACAGAAGTATTGAATACAATCGTGGCACAAAAATGTACAGCATTTAATGTGGGAAATACGAGAAATTTAAAGGTGGGAAAAAATTGTGAAAATTAGCAATTAAAAAACAATGGTAAAATGAAAATTAAACATTAAATATTAACAATACATAACAACCAAACACAAATCGGTTGTTACTAGGAAAGTGGAATAATGGCAAGAATGTTCCTGTCAATAATGCCTGGAGGCGAAAGTAAGTTGTTACAATTGGAACAAAGAAGGTTGTTCAATAAGCTCCACTTGCAGACAGTCCAATAGCGGGTCGGCAAGGATCTCAGGTGCAGGCAAAATGAATTCGAAAAGCCTCATTGTGCATCCTCCACATGCTGCCTTTCACGTGAGATGTCTATAGGGATGACTACCTCTCAGCTCGTCAAAAGGCCTGCAGATCTGCTTGAGATAAAATTACATAATACATTTTGCTGTATTTTTTTTTTATTTTAAGCTAGTCGACCAACAAAATGTAACCATTTCTAAATAATAAAATTACACTTCACTTGACGTCCCGGCACTTCCGACTCGAAGATTGTTACGGGTCAAAAATTCTATCTAGAATAGTTTTAGCCAAAACAGCAAAGTCTGTAAACAATAAATAGTTTTTTATTTTTGTTATTGATTCTACTAAATTTATATCTAATTCTAGCCTAATATATACTATTTTATCCTAAACTAAACTATTCTATCCTAAACTATCCTATCTTAATATATCCTAAACTAAACTATTCTATCCTAAACTATCCTATCTTAATATATCCTAAACTAAACTATTCTATCTTAGACTATCCTAAACTAAACTATTCTATCTTAATCTATTCTATCACTATTTTACGCTTAACTATTTACACTACTCTACTTCTAACCTATTCTACGCTACCCTAAATTATTCTAAGCTTAACTATGTACACTATTCTATTTCTACTCTATTCTAACTTACCCTAAGCTACTCTAATTACTAATCTACCCTATTATATACCTAATCTATTCTACATAATTCTATTTTAGCTCTATTCTCTTTTTATATATATTGTGTCCTACATTTTCCCTATTTATTTACTCCTACTGGGGATATAATCGATCGATTTACTAAATTCTAAACTTGAATCGTAAGGATCCTAATTTAGTATTTTATTTTACATTAAAACCCATTCTAACCTTTTGTCTTATATTTGTCAGCCTGATTACATCTAGTGAATACTTTAAAGTCCAAAGAACTGTATTTTACTACACAAAATAGTACACATAACTCTTTTAAATATCTGATATCTATAAGTACATGTTATTATTTGTTTACATTTATTTTATGACATCCACACATGTCAAATTCTTCTTTTAACAATAAGGGCCACACCACACTCTTACCAGACTTTGTCCTGTTAACCTTAAATATTAAAGACCTTTTATTGACTTACATGGATTTTCTACCATCTTGGGAAACTTCCTTGAGTCAGTTTTTATAAGCTCAGCTTTGTGGTAACATGTGCCATATGTTCTAATGTTTGTAGGATCTGAACGTTGAGCTAAAAACGATTAAATCAGTTAGTAAAATATACCAAATAAATCGTTGTGGTTTGAATCACCTTTTTGGTGGATTTAAATATATTTACTGACTGAATTTACAACTAAAAAGGTCGCCCAACAGCACCAGGTGAGTCCTTAAAATTAAATAAGACAGCTTTCTTGGCTTACCTATAGCTTATAAGGCTATTTATATGTATGGCTTATGCAAATCCCTCTTTCAGACCTCCTTTTAATTATCTGGGAACTTTCTGAGTCACCTTCTACTACTTTACGGCTCTTCCTTCTCCTTCAAGCTATCTTGGCTATCGCTTATAGCTAACCTACCGCACCTCCTGCTTAACTTGCTAGTACCAGTTCGTATTCTACAGGCAAGACAGAAGGATTTTATCAAGACTGATTACTCCAGGATCAACCCCCCTTTCTAATTAAGGAGTATTTGCCGCTTACCCTTGTGAAACCTTGCTTGGGACCGAAAGTATAGCAAGCTGCACTAGACGACTGACCATCGATATCACAAGTAAGACCATTCCTTTACATTAAAGGCCCCCATCTGCCACGAGGTTCCGACATAACCTCAAACCGGCCACATACCGTTTTAGGAACCACCTACAAATATTTTTAATATTAATTCCGTAGGACAAGCTAATATTTACTGTATAAAATAGCTAATGAATAAACTTGAGATATTTCGGTAGATTTTTATAGTTACGAAAACATATTTTGTTATTAGAGTCAGATTAATTAATACTTACGTGGTATAAGTACGGATTTGTAACGGATAGTACTATGCGGGGACCTCTTTTTACATATACTCACTATTATAATATATATAATTACCGATATATCGGCGTAATAATTTCATATTTTTCCCCATATTTTTTTATTGACATATTTTTTTTTATTTCATCTAACCTCAAAAATTAAATAGCTGTCAGACGAGAATGCGTTTTATTAAGTTCTGACTAAGGACCCGACCCTACTCTCCGGAAATCAAAAAAATTAACGAGCTAGCAGAAATTACGCTTGGCCCCTTTCATAAGTAAGGGCAGAGCGTAACAAGATTAAGTTGTTAAAAGCCCGATCTACACCACACTTACAAGTTTTATTTTTATAACAACCGTATAACAACTTGGACAAAAATAGCTATTCTAGTATTCACGGTTGCTATAAAGTTGTATGTGTGCCATACATTGTATGGTGTAAATCAGGCTTTTAGCAACTTAAACTTTAGGTCAGGAGGGACGGGACCAATGAGGTTTATATCTCCTGGTCATGTACGTTAAGTTACATATCATTTAGAATTTTCTATATTTTGTTGGTGGACTGATTTAAAATTAAAAAAAGATCATATATATGTCGTAGTTCTAAACTTTCACAAGACAGGAAAATTTATTGTGCAATTTTATGATCTAAAAGGTGGATCTCATAAACAGCTCTCAGTGACGTTATATATTAACAAGTAGACGTTTTGAAGAGCTGAGAGGCAGGTTCCTGAAGGATGCACAATGAGAATATTGAGGCCTAAGTGACATGGGGGATCACCCCTCTTTACATATACAGATCCCAAGAAATAGTATAGTTTTTGCTGAAATCTTACTTCATCCCCCATTATAGGAAATAATATATCTATTTAGTTCTGATATCTATTGTTCTATCAGTAAATATATATTAATTTCTTGGTCTATTAAAATATTTATTATCCAGAGTTCATAATATTTCTTTCTTAGCATCTAGTTGTTACGCTTAACCAGCAATATTTGAAATAGTGTTAAATGACATAGATGTTTTGAATTAATTAGAGTTGATATGTTGATGAATTTAGCTACCAGGCGCTGATACAAAATATCAGTACCACAGATTTTTCTTTCCTTGAACGAAAAAACTATTCAACCGACAGAATCGTAATAATTTTCATTCAGTTAAATTTTACTGAGGTTGCTTTTGGAGGTAAATTGGAAAAACAATAATTTCTAAGTGTTTTTTCGGAAAACTGTCAAAGAATAAGTAAAACAAACGAACGTATAATATATTTTTTCTACACACACATGGATATTAGATTATCTACGCACAGACTACAAAACGAAAAAGTATGCTATTTATATTTCATATCCATCATAGTGAGAACACTGCACAAAAATGAAATCCACCAATCACAGTTCATATTTTGGACACTACTATTATTTTAAAATTTTTAAATAAGTGACAATCCTGTCAAACTAATTGTCAGTATATTTTTTAATTATTGACAATAAATATACACTAAAATGAGTTATTATTGTGTAGAACCGATAAATAATAGCATTTCTATTTTTATTTCATCTTTAATCATAAACAATTTATTAATTTAAATAAAACTATAGTCACTTTAATTACGAGTATTAAAGCAAAAAAAATTAAGGGCATAGATGGTCGTGTAGTCAGCGTTCTTGACTTTCAGACGGAAGACTCGAGTTCAAATCTCGGATGAGAAAATTTTTAACTTTTTTTATTTTATAAATTAGTCATAAATTATTTTTAAATTAATTTTTTTATTTAAATAACCTAAAATAATATTTAATATTTGTAGATTTTCGTTGGTCGGTCGTAAAAAAATATACTGTATAACTCGAGTGGATTGTCCATATCAGACTATTGAGAACTGCGCCTACGGCGTCATGCGATATTGCCATCATATCCACTCTTGTTGCACATACTACTATTTAACATTTTTCAAAATGCTTTCATTTGATATCACACGATGGCATCAAAAAGATTCTAACTTCCAATTGAAACCCCCCCAACTGACCCCAAGGCAAAGTATTTACATTTTTAGTACACGCCTAATTTGGGCCACATATTACTTTAAAGTTCAATTGTTTATGTCAAATAGTCTTTAAATAAAATGATCGTGACTGACAGAGAGACATCAAGGTAATTCTCTTACTGTTTCTTATTGCCAATTTGGGTACGTAGTACCGATGAGACAAATTATTTGAAAAATTATTTATTATTGTCTTCAAAATTTTTTAGTTTTTTCATGTTTCGTCCTAAGTATATCTTTTCCAAATTAAAATTTGATGTTTTATCACAAGAGAAACGAGACAAAATAACACGAGAAAAAGGCTCTCTCGAGCGAAGAAGCGCCTTCACGTTGAGACGAGAGAACAGTTTTCTCTCTCCCTACGAGACGAGAAAGGCCCCTCTCTCGTCTCGTGGTATTATCACGAAGTCGTGTTTTTGTACCAGTTTCGTCTTTGAAATAAAATACAAAATATAAAAAATATATAATTTATTTAAAGTCAACCACACCTCATTAATTTTACACAGATGTTAAAAATATTTTGGTATATTTACCACATTTCGTAAGCTCGGAGAACGTCACACTCTTCCCAAAAGACAGCGAAAACTTAGTCGTTTTGCGGAATATTAAATTATACAAAAAAATAGCTCTTTTTTGAGTCCACTTTTTTCGCTGTCGAGTTTACAACTAATCTGCTTGTTTAATTTACATATTCAGTTTTTTGAATATTGGCGATTTGCAAAATTTTCATAGTTTAACCAAACTTACGTGGTTGATGACCTGACATTATTTGTGACAGTATCCTAGCAACAATATCAAAAAATAACTTTATCCATATTACTGACCAAGTAAGAAAGCGATTCAAACAATAAAATGCTGTAAGTTTATGTAGGGTGAGTAACTTATGAAATTTCTTATGGGGTTAAAATAAGTTCAATTTACTCTCCAAATCTGTTTTTTAATTTATATTACAGTTTAAAGTTATAAAATCCCAATTATACAAGTTTTATTTGTTACGATTTAATATATAAAGAATACGTGTGTTAAATTTTTGACTATCTGTAAATCTGATATGCTTAAATTTTAAGTTACGATAAGCAACTGAAAATTGCAAAGAAGCCAAAAGTAAATTGCTGAAGAACACGAGAAATTCTCGTCGAGAGATGACACTTTCTCGTCTCGTTTCGAATCTGTTTTCTGGAGAAAATGTATCTCGTCTCGTCAAAACGAGACCAGAGACGAAAATTTCTCGTCGCGCGGCATCACTAAATATAAGGGAATGTCACTGTTTTTAAATTGGTATTTTGTTGCAGATTTCCCTTCTTCTAAGACAAGATCGACTCATATTGATGGACATTTTCAGAAACGATACTCAGTTTGTCAGTTTTGCGGGAAAATAATGAGGAAAATTGAGTTTCTTCAACATTTTTTCATTCATGTAGTAAAATATGGAACTAAAATTCACAATAATGATATGAAAAAACAAAAAAGTATTGATAACGTTGACGACAGAACATTTCATTGTGATATTTGTTCAAAAGGATTTAATCGAAAATTTAAATTACAGAAACATTTAATAAGTCATAGTGGTGATAAACTATTGAAGTGTGACTTTTGTTTTAAAGTTTTTAATAGTAAATCCAACTTAGAGGAACATTTAATAATTCACAATAGTGATAAACCATTCAATAATTGTGACATTTCTTCTAAAGTTGTTACTCAGAAACCACACTTACAGGAACATTTAATATTTCACGGTGGTAAAAAACCATTCAAGTGTAATATTTGTCCCAAAGATTTTACTCAGAAATTACAGTTACAGCAACATTTAATATTTCATAGTGGTGAAAATCACTCGGAAAAGACATTCAAGTGTGACATTTGTTTTAAAATACTTAATTGTAAATCAAATTTACAGAAACATTTACTAATTCACCGTCGTGAACAAAAATTCAAGTGTGACATTTGTTACAAATGTTTTAATAATAAATTTAACTTACAACGACATGTAAAATTAATTCACGATATTGAGAACAAATTCGAATGTGGCATTTGTTCAAAAAGTTTTACTTGGGAACATAATTTACAGCGACATTTAATAATTCACATTGGCGATAAACCATTCAGGAAGGAAATTTCTTCTAAAGTTGTTACTCAGAAACCACATTTACAGCAAAATGTAATATTTCATGGTGGTAAAAAACCATTCAAGTGTGACATTTGTCCCAAGGACTTTACTCAGAAATTACACTTAGAACAACATTTAATAATTCACAGTTCTGAAAAACTATAGTGAAATTTGTTCTGAATGTTTGAATTTGTTGAGGTTTCACAGTAGATAATCTATTTATTAATGTAAATTACAAAAATATAAATATCAGGAAAATGACAAATAATTTTATATTCTTGACTGACTTTTCTCAAAACTATCATGTTTCGCTTGAATTTTGGATAATGAATAGTTATAGACCGTCAGATAGTGACTGATTTAGATGCCCTATTTTCGCACACAAGTCTCGAAGAGAGTTGAAAAGTATATCGATGTTGAGTAGAATGAAAGGAAATGTACGAGTGGCCCCTGGAGATAACATGAAGCCAAAAGGATTTAAGTCTATATCTCTGTTATTATCGGTGTTATTCAAATTCATAGTCGTACATCGTCGTTAGTCATTGTAAGAAGTCTTAGTTAAAAATACTCTTCGTTCATTGTCATACGTTATCGTTAGTTGTCAGCTAGTTAGTTGGATATTAATAACAAGGTAAATATTAAAAATAAATACACATATAATGAACCTAAGGATTACAAATTTTGATACAAAAAGCTGGTATACTATTTGCCAACCGCAGGTTTTCGATTGGACTCGAATTCTCTTCTCAGTTCCTCGTTTGTTTATTTTATTCTGTCATTTAAAAAACAATCAATGACCCATCAAGTTACTGAGCACAATTTTTTGTTACAATTGTCATCTGTATGTCATTCGGTGTTAAGCATCGCTTATCTTTGTTAGTATTGGTCAGATTTAGACTAAATTTAAACAGGTATTACGTCATTCATTGTTTTCGGATTTTTTTGGAATTAGGTATGTCTTATATTTTCGTGAATCTTGAATGCGTAATGTCATATGACATGCTAATCATGAATCTGTCACTCTAATAATGTAGTTTTCATCAGAAGCGTAGCGTGCTTTGGCGGGGCCCTGTATAAAAATTTGTTTGGGGGCCCTTAGGAAGGGTAAAGATTTCTCACAGAAGAAAAAAAAAATGTTTGCATAAAATTAAAAGAAATATTTATTCATTATTGTCACTTTTTATAAAATTTTTACAAGCAATTCAAATTAAATATACACTCTCCTTGCCTTTTTTTCGGCAAACTGATTTATTAAATCATTTATAGCTGATGATGACTTTAGTTTTTCTAAAGTTTCTGCCTCTATGGACAATAGTGACAAGTCTGATAGGCGTTCCTGTCCCATCGAAGTTCTTAGGTAATTTTTAATCAGTTTTAATTTTGAAAAACTTCTTTCAGCAGTTGCGGTTGTAACTGGAAGGGTCAAGAATAAAAAGCATGCTGTTATTACCTCCGAAAAACTGGATGCAAGACTATTGAATTTTATCAGCAATAATTCAATGAAATCCTTAATGGAATGAATTTTTTGAATTTCAGATTTTAAACATGTTTTTAGAGCTTTTAATTGGTCATAAAGATTAACTGAGATGTCTTTACAGTATTTAGCCGACAGTTTTCCGGAAGCGTTTAATATCTCTTCGTTTGAAGAAGACAGGAGTTTCTTAGGTTGTAATATTGCACTGACAAACAAAGAAACGGTCGTGTGTGCCTTTCTAGACATAGAAGGAGCTTTTGACAACACGCCACACGAATCTGTAAAAAGAGCACTCGCATACAGATGAGTAGATAACATCACATCCAGATGGATGGCTCAGCTGTTATCTTCGAGAACTGCAGAGACACAGATAGGGCAGGACACCATCTCCATCTGCACAACCAGAGGATGTCCACAAGGAGGAGTTCTATCCCCACTAATGTGGAGCCTAATCGTAGACGAACTTCTATGCAGATTGACTGACCTCGGCATACCCTGTCAAGGTTATGCCGACGACATAGTCATATTTGCTAGTGGCAAGTTTAGTAATATCCTGTGTGATATAGTCCAAAGAGGACTAGAACATACCAAAAGATGGTGTCGTGAAGTGGGACTTAGTATAAACCCTACAAAAACAACACTAGTAGCCTTTTCAAGGAAAAGAAAACTTAATCTCAAAACCGCTAAATTAGACGGGATAGATATAGAATGGAAAAATGAAGTCAAATATCTAGGCCTAACCCTGGACAACAAACTTCTCTGGAACACACATGAGAAGGAAGTAGTAAATAAGGCCACAAAAGCCCTAATGGTATGCAGAAACATGGCGGGTAAACGATGGGATGTAACCCAAACATACTGCGATGGATGTATACTGCAATAGTGAGACCAATCATCACTTACGGGGCTATAGCCTGGAGTAACAGAATTAGTTTAGTTACTACGAGAGCTAATATCTCAAAAGTACAAAGACTAGCCTGTGTTTGCATTACTGGTGCAATGAAAACCTGTCCTACGGCCGCAATGGAGGTGATCTTAAACCTCACCCCTCTACATTTGATGATAGAGAATGTGGCAAAAAGGACACGATATAGGATGATCAGGAGCGGAGTAATCAGACGAAAGTCTACTTGCATCAGGACTAAAGATACCTGGGACATGCCCCAGGATGAAATGCAAAAGAAGTACAGTTTTGTGAAAAACTTCAAAACCACAGAGCTGGGCTGCAAGAAAGAATGAAGCCAAGAATCCATCGCGCTTGCAACCGAAAGACGTGCTATTCAGTGGTACACGGACGGTTCCAAAACCATAGAAGGAACAGGAATAGGAGTGTATGGGCCGAGAACCAAGCACTCCGAAAGCTTGGGAAAATACCCAAGCATCTTCCAGGCGGAAATTCACGCCATGGAGAAGTGTATCCAGTTTAACATCGAGAGAAACTATCATAGACAAGAGATTATCATCATGTCCGATAGTCAAGCAGCCATCAAAGCGCTGAGTTCTTACGTAATCAGCTCAAAAATGGTATGGAGATGCCTAGAACAATTGAATGAGCTAGGCGAGAAAAATAGAGTTACTCTCACTTGGGTCCCGGGACATAACGGGGTACAGGGTAACGAGATTGCAGATAGTCTTGCAAGGAAAGGGGCTCAAACACCCTTTGTAGGACTTGAGCCGTTCTGCGGCATCAGCAGTAACATAATATTAGAAGAGATTAAAAAAGAATTGGGTAGTAGAAGAACCGATAATTGGAACAATCTCTTGGGGCTGAGACAGGCCAAGATACTTCTGGGTGAATATAACCAAAAAAGATCGGAAGCCTGCATCTGCCTGAGCAAGAACAGGCTACGTATTGTAACAGGGATCCTTACCGGGCACTGCCGACTAAAAGGACACCTAAGTAAACTGAGAGTAGTAGAGGATAGTGAGTGCAGATTCTGTGAGGAGGAGGACGAAAGCTCCATTCACATCCTAACTGAATGTGTAGCACTCCAGAATCCAAGGGCACTATATCTAGGAGGATATCAAATAGAAGAGGGAGATTTACCTAACTTGAAGCCACTTCAAATCCTACACTTCCTTGAGAAAATAGGATTGGAAGGGTCGCTATAGGCATTGAGACATTTCCTTAGTGCAGTGGCGACAGAAGGGGGCACAATAGATCTTTTAGGTCGCAGTGTATTAACACCCCATTATCAACATAACATAACATAGGTTGTAATATTTCGAACATACTACTCAGGTCGCAAAGGCTCTGAAATCTTTTTTTAGTTTGAGAAATTAATATATCTAAACAGCAATAGTAGACATTGACTTTGAAATAGGATTCCGGGTCTGAAATTCTCTCATCTTGTGATAACTCATCAAAAAAACGCTTCGTTATCTTTCGCCTTTTATTTTTAAAAACAGTTGTTACCCTCCACTCTTTTGCTAAATCTTTGGACTCATTTAGCAAACTATTGAATGAATTTTGATTTCTTAATTCGCAGAGTCTATTCAAAAGATTACTTAATAAAATAGTAGTTTTCTGTAAGTCATTATTTTCATGCTGTAGAGCTTTAGAAACAGGATTAATGATTTCAAATAGTGAAGAAAAAAATGTGACAAGTACTAAGAAATCATAACTCTCTAAAATGTTAATTATATTTTTACATTCTTCACGTTCATCTTTTTTTTTTCGAAATTAAATTTAGTTGATACAAAGTTTTCATGATTAATAAATAATTTTTCTTTACTGCTAATAAAGCGTCGTTCCTTGAAGACCATCTGGTCGGACATACCTTTTTAAGGGTAATTAAATATTTTTCAGATGAATCGTCACTTAACATTGTCCAGCGTTGTATACTATTGCCAAAAAAAGTATATATTTTTTCTAAATTATCGAAAAAAGTCGAGACTTCACGAACATGTTTCGCAGCATCGTTTAAAACTAAATTTAATGTGTGCGCAGCACAATGAACATAATCGGCATTCGGAGCATGCTCTTTTATTAGGGCTTGTAATCCTCCATAAACACCCGACATAACATTTGCTCCATCGTAACCCTGTCCTCTACATTTAGTCAAATCAATTCCATATTCTTTAATCGTATTTAAAATTTCAGTTTTAAGTCCTTCAGCTCTGCAATCGGATACTGCTGTAAACCCCAAAAAGGACTCACAGATTTTTAATTCTTTAGGCACATTATCATCATTTTATGTAATCGAGATGTATCGAAAAACTATAGAAAGTTGGTCAATTTTTGACAAGTCTTGTGTTGTATCTAGAATTATTGTCAGAAATGGAGCTTTTTTAATTTCTGAGATAATATTGTTCCTAACTGCAGTACCAAGCAAATTAATAATTTCATTTTGAATCGTCGGGCTTAAATAATTTATTTTGCCTTTTGGTTTTAGAAGGAGTTCTTTTAAAGTTGCATCATAATTAGATAGCAAACGTAAAATTGCCATAAAATTTCCAGAATCAGAATCATGGCCTCTTAAAGGTAGATTGCAAGATGCTAAAGTAATTATAACATTAATTATACGATGCAATACATCTCTCCAGAATGTACTTTTACTATTGATTTCACTTTGCAATAGAGTATCGATGGTATTTCCTTGTAACCAATTATTATAAGATAGGGTTGCATTAATATGCTGCTGTGACTTTTCATGGTCAAGTATAGTTTGCGTAAAATTGCTTCTAATGGAAACACCGTTAACCCATGCAGAGGAGTATGATTTGCTTTGACGATCTGCTAATAACCAACAGAAGTGGCAATACGGTTTGTTTAAGACATTAGAATAACATAACCATGATCTTGGAATTGTTATGCCTGCCTTATTGATATATGAATAATAATAGACCGAAAAAGATCGGTTACTTTCTGAATCTTTTGGAAACGGTCCTTGTGGTTTAAATGGACCCAATTTAAAAATTTTTTTTTCGCATTCAGTTGGACTGTCACCAAAATTTCCTCTATCTGATGAAACTATATTACAATCTTCAGATATCTCAGAATCGTCGATTTGAGTTTCTTCTATTTCCGGATGGACATCCGATGGAGAATGTGCTTGGGTTTCTTCTATTTCCGGATGGACATCTGATGAAGAATGTGCTTCAGAAGAATCTGAAAATATAATTGTTAAAAAATAAAATCAAATGTTTTGATAAATTTCAAAAATATATGTTAAATAAATTACGTAAGGTTACGCGTTACACCCGCGTGCGATTAGAACGTGGCGTGGGGCCATACCATACAAACAGAACCCGAGCTCGCGTACGTCTGAACACGTAATTTACGATACGAACTGATAGACAAACAGACAACAAATTGATCCTATAAGTAAGTAAGAGTTCCGTTGTTTTTTTCGTTTTGAGGTACGGATCCCTAAGATTATTATATGTGGTGATATAAATATTGATGGGTTTGTAAACTCAAACAAACTAAAACTATTATCTGACGCACTGGAATGTTTTCAGTTGAAATCTCATATATCAGTGGCAACTCGTATAGCAAAATATGGCAACTTTATCACAAAAACATCAATTGACTATATAATTACTAATATTGATTTCAGATTACTTAATATAACCGTATTTGATCCAGCTATTTCTGATCATTCTGCACAAATGCTCAAATGGGATCAACATATTGGAATAGAAAAGCAAGGTGAGAAAATAACACGTAGATCATTTGGTGAAGTACAGATATCAGAATTTAAATTTTTATTAAATAAAGTTAATATATATTTTTCGAATTCCACCACGGTTGATGAAATGTTTAAAACATTTTGGAATGATTTTATGTATGCATTCAACGCCGCATTTCCATTAAAAACAATAAAAAATAGCGGGAAAAGAAATAATATTAATAAAATAAAATTTTCGTCAGAATTAGAAAAACAAATCTCTATTTTAAAACATGCAAACTGGATTAGAAAAACAACTAATGCTATAAGTAATGAAGAGTATAACTTAAAGAAAAAAATCGTAAATTCTCAAATTAAAAATGAAAAGCAGGCTCATTTCTGTAGCATAATAAATAATTCAGGAAATAAATCAAAAACAATTTGGCAACTAGTCAACACTAAATTAGGAAAAGATAAAAAAGATACAATCCCAGAAAAACTTAAACATGACGAAAAACTCTACGAAGGCAAAAAAGAGGTGAGTAATGGTTTTGCTATATTTCTTGTTGATTCGGTTTTATCGATATTGCCACCTGAAACTGATACTGTTTGTACACTAACAAAAAAACACCGTGTGACTCATTTTATTTTAGGCCAATGTTAGATATTGAAATTGTGGATGTAATAAAAAGTTTGAAAAATAAAAAGTCTACAGGTTTTGACGATATACCTGTATTTCTCTTGAAAGAATGTGCAGATCAGCTGGCCCCATTCTTTACCAAAATAATAAACAAATCAGTAACGTCTGGTAAATTTCCTGATATACTAAAAGTATCAAAGGTCGTACCTATCTATAAAAAAGGGCCAACTAACATTCTTTCAAATTATAGAGGTATATCCATCCTCAGTGTCGTTGCAAAAACTCTTGAAAAGGCTATTTTTAATTCCATTATCTCATATCTGGATAATAATAATATTATAACAAGCAAACAGCATGGATTTCGACGTGGATATTCATGCGAAACTGCCACAGTAGAATTTACCCAAACAATTCACGACAAAATTGATAAAAACTTGTACACTTACGGTGTATTTTAAAATTAAATGCAGTCGGTATAAGAGACCCTGTAAATTCATGGGTAAATTCATATATTTTAAGTCGTCCGTTTTTTGTTTCAGTTGATAATATCCAGTCTGATATATTTTATAATGACCTAGGAACCCCTCAAGGGGGAGTACTAGGTCCATTACTTTTTCTACTGTACGTTAACGATATGCCTGAATATTTTAAAGATCAGGATGATATATTTATTTATGCTGACGACACAACAGTAATAGTATCTGCCGATTCTTTAGGACAGGTAGTAGAAAAAGTTAAAAATATTATTATGGCATTTAAAGAATGGTGTGACTGTAATAGATTGGTTTTAAACTTGGAAAAAACAATTTGTGTTAATTTTTCCTACGGCGAAAGAAAATTTGTCCAATCACCTTTTGATGTAAATATCAACAAAGTTAATGTATTAGTAAATTCAGCAAATAAAACTAAATTTCTTGGGACACTTGTCGATTGTAATCTAAACTTCAGAGAACAAATAGATAATATTTGCAAAAATCTTAATAAAAGCTATTTTATGTTGTATTCACTTAAAAATGATATGCCAAAGGAATCTTTAATAACAATTTACTATGCCCATGTATATTCAACCCTTAACTACAACATTACTGTTTGGGGACAGGCATCAGATATCTCTCGCGTATTTATTATCCAAAAACGAATATTACGGTTAATTTTTAGTTTGGGTTACAGGGATAGTTGTCGAGAAATATTTAAAAATAATAAAATTCTTACTGTTACTGCAATATACCTCTATAAATTATTGTCTTTTACTTTTAATAAAATAAGAAATCTCGTAATGAAAAAAGATATACACGGGTATAATACCAGAAATGCTGAAAATATATATTTAAAACAACATTACCATACCAGCTACAAAAAATCACCATACTACGCCGGTTCTTACCTCTTTAACAAACTGCCATCAAACATAAAAAATAATCAAACCCTACAAGGCTTCCAGAAAGATCTTAAGCAGCTATTAACAGTTAATGTTGTCTATTCATTAGATGAGTTCCTACAGTATACGGTTGCTTAGCTGATATATGAGATTTTTATAGATTTTTATATTGTACTGTGTTGCATTGTTACTTTGTTCATTTTATTTATTTATTTATTTATGTATGACTTACCTTATTCATATTTTGTAGATATGGCTTCAAAGGTCAATAAATATTATTATTATTATTATTATTATTATTATTACTAAAATAACAAAATTCACTATTCGTTACATGTAGATAAGATAAATGGGTTGGGTAGTACTTACCTTTGCAATCTAAATCACTCACAAGAGCTGGTGTCTGAAAAAATGAAGAAATTTTGGGCATTTTTTTTATAACCTCCTCCCTTTCCTGTTTATTTTTTCTTTTCGTAGCTCCGCTGGGATAATCTCTTTTCCTTCCACTCATTGTTTTTTACAAATCGTTACTAATACTACGAAACCAGAAGAACAATTGTTTGTATTGTATTACAATGTAATGCACAATTAAATAAAACGCATCAATAAACACTGTTCTCCATGGTTTATCATCTTATTGTATGTACATCGATTATTGTGGGATTCCCCCGTTGAAGTAAATGACTTAAACGGGGAAATCCCGCAGCCCGCGATAACTGATGTAGGGTGTTGCCAACTTTTGAACGCACGCTTTACGCGAAAAAAAAAAGAAATCGCTTTTTGTGACTTTTGTCATTTCTGAAAAAAAAAAAAAAAATTTGGGTGAAAAGTTTTTAATAATTTTTGCTTACGCACGTTGGGGGCCCCCGTGGCGCGGGGGGCCCGTATAATTGATACGGCAGATACGGCGGTAGCTACGCCCCTGGTTTTCATTCAACAAAATCTACTAAGTCACAATACTTTTTCAACAACTAATACTACTAAATGTAATATTTTATTTGACAGAACTCTACTAGGGGGCGGTAGAGAGCTGAAAATGTGGATTTAGAAATTTTAAAAAATTACAAAAAGTAAGCACAGCAAAACGTTTTGATACGTATTGTAAGCTTAATTTTTATATTTTTTAAAAATATGCCTATTTCGGCCCAGTCTATTGTACATATTCCTGTAAAAAGTACAATTTTCAATAAAATAATGCAACTACATAAGATAATGAGCTTCGGACTCTATTCGACCATTTCCCGCACTCTACTTATATTAGGGACCTAGAGAGGTCGGGATTTTACTCGAGATCACCGATTTCACAGTTGTAGCGGTTAGTTAAACGTTTCTGCTCATATTTTTTTACTTAAGATAAGCCTCCTTCTCTTTATTATGTTGTTATTATGAATGCATATACTATTTATTTGTAAGGTTTAAAAGTTTGTCTATTACAAACGCACTTTTTGTAGTTTATTTTTTGTTCTTCGTTTTTTTTTCTTTTGTGTTTCTATTTATTATTGTACAATATATTTTTTCTGTGTTAACCCTTGTACTGTAAACGAGTCAGCCCGTGTACATCTATTAGGATTGAACTGACTTTTGAAAAACAAAAAATAGGCATTTTAGCGGTATACCGATCACCTAGCACGAAAATAAAATATTTTAATAAAGGCCTAGAATCTTTCCTCGACAACACAAACATAAATGAATACAATTTTATTTAATAGGATATATTAATATTGATTTAATGCAAGAAGCTGATGAATTAGTCAACGAATACCGTAATATATTACATGAAAAAGGTTTTAAATCTTTAATTAATAAACCAACAAGAGTTACCTCCAACTCAGCATTTACCATATTTTTGCTAAAATAAAATCAGAATTATTTTCATGACATTTTAACATCAATTGTTAAAACTAAATTATCAGATCACTATGCAATCACAGTCGACAGTAATATACTCTCTCGAAGAATCATTAGAAAAAACAAAATAATAAAACACATTAATAAAAAAAAAAAAAATTGATTATGCTTGCAAAGGAACATTCTTGGGACTTTCTCTATAATGAAAATGATATAGAAAACTCAGTTAAATTATTTGTAAAAAGTATTCAAGCCCTTATTAACAAATCAACGTATGTCAAAAAACAAGTATCTAAAAAGAACTGCCGGTCTTAATCCTTCAATTAAAATAAGGGACAAAATGTATCAACAATTTCTAAAAAATCCAAATAATTTAGTTTTATAAAACTATAATTGTTTTTTAATTAGGGGATTAAAAGATTTAAGATTGTTGTTTTGGATTGTTGATTTCTCGGAAAACTTTATTCTTGATAAACGCGTCTGCATCAGCCAAATATATTGTATTTTCTTTTTTTACCTTTGAAGTTTGTATAATAATAATTACAAATCCGCTTTTAAAATATATTGACAAAAATATACACTAAATGTTCATTTAAATTTATAAAATTATTTAAAAAAATGCAGGAGGAAAGTAAAACAGACATACTGTCAAAAACCTAAAAATCCAGAATCTCAGAAAGATGTATCACATCCAAGCTCGCTCGCCATTGCACTGGTGAGAGTGGTGATATCCCACTTCGGCCGTTCTCACTTCGGCCGTTTTGAAAAATCTACCTCTTTTTGTCCCATTTCGGCCGCTTGTCCTTTTCATGCGTTTCAGGTAAAACGGATACGCTGCATTTCGGCCGGTCAATGTACAGTACAGGATGGCAATTACGCTTTGGTTTGGCAATTTTGGGAGCAGAGTTAATTATAAAAAAATATTCAAGTCGTTCAATTTAAGGCAAAAAATATTTGGAAATATTTAATTACCGAAACAGATCTGAAATTGTGTTGCCACCACAATTAGCAGACAACTTTTTAGTTATAGAAGACGGTGTTGAAGACGAAATGTTAATATTTATTAACGTATGTGAATCTTTATTAAAATATGTGAAGTATTTTTTGGAGACTGAGCATTTAAGAGCTGTTCTTTATTTTTTTAATTGTAAAAAGTACCGAGTATAGTCCTTCTATTATTCCGGTCATTTTTGCTCTTTTGCCGAATAAGGAAAAGAAAACCCATATAAGACTTTTGTCCTTGCTTGTTTCAAAGTTTAAAATTTTTTCTCCGAAAGTATTTACCTAAATTGGATTTTGAAGTAGCTACAATAAACGCAATAAGATATGTATTTCCAAAAACTGTCATTCAAGTCGTTTAATTTAAGAAATAATTGTAGACGAAGTGTTAAGGGCATTTTAAAGGGTGATTATCTCTAATAGAAAACCAATTTGTACCTGAACTTTATTATCAGTAATTGCTTGGTAATGCATAATTACTACTAGAAATACCAAATTATGTTCAAAAAATAATAGACATGAGTATTAAATAAATAAGGTACCTGTTCCTAATAAGGCCATGCTAATTTCAGAGGCCTTTAGAAATTCAAAATTTGTATCGTATAGTAACCAAATTTATGAAGTAAATTCTTTACACTATCTTTATAACTAACACTTATAATATTCGAATTCTTAATTAATTTTAGGTGCATTTCTATTTTTTTTTTAAAAACATTGTAAATGGGCCTAATTAAGACCAAGGGTCCTTATTAAGGCCATAGGGGATACCCAAATATGGCCCACGTAATAAAACAGCATATTATGGTTGATAATTATATTTATTTCTTAAAAAAACAAATGCATTCTATAGTAAATATAGCCTTTAGCAATATTAAACAAAAAATAGTTCAAAATTCCCGTTCAAATAATAAATAATGTACCCTTATCATTTTTTGATAATAATAAATTGAAGCAGAAAAAAATTAAAGTTCACAAAACTCAATAAAACGTGAAAATATAAATACTTAATGTAATGAGAGATAAATAATTACTAAGGAGGAAATGATGTTAACATGTGTATTTTCAGTCAGAACACGAAGGACATATAAAGAAAGATTCTTTATCCTTCGCGGTTAACCCTACACAATCTTCGTGAACATACCGCAGGCACATATTACATAGTCGCATATTTGCCACTTCATCTTCATCACATACGTGACAGTACCATTTTTCTAGTACTTTCTTTGCGTTTTTATTTATCCGAGGATGAGGTTTATTAGTTTTTGGAACAGTTTGATCTTTTTGTTTACTTCCCTTAAATAAGTCTTTGGTTATGCGTTGTGCCCTATAATTTAATGATTTTTTTCTTGGTGTAATTTTTTTTTCTTTAATTTCAGGCGTGGGCAATACGTTTTTAAAGGTAGCATTGGCAGATTCTTGTTCTGGAGATTTTTCTTTAATAGGGGTACCTTCACGAATATAGGTGAAACTTTCATCGCCCGAAGAAGAATCTCGTAAAGAGTAATCACTTGAAGTGTCGGAGTCTGAGAAGTTGCTCACTGTTCTAATTATTTTTAGATTTCTATTGGGTTTTTGAAGTCCACTTGGACCAGCTTTGCAAGTAGAACTGTCTGAAATTTTTTGCTTAACCTTAGATGCAACATCTAGCTTTCTTTCATGTCTTCTTTTAATGATAATAGTTTTCGGAATAGATTCAGGGTTTACATGGTTCAATTCAGCTGCATGTTCCTGCTATTTATTTTGTGTTTCCCTCACTTCACTTTCTGTATTGAGAGATCTTCTCATTGTAAGCTCTGAAGGCGCAAACACACTGTCTGGTATTACGTTTGGGTCGAAAGGATAAATTCCGGTTGCCCGAAATCCAGCTGAAACGTTAGATGGTGTTGCTGCCCGTGGCCATACTTTGCTAAAAATTGTTCCGAAATTTAACTTAGTTATTCAGTGGTTAGGTTTATTAATCCAGAAGAGTAACACCTCGTCATCCCAATATCTTTCAAATGGCCCAAAGACAGACTTATCCATTGGTTGTAACTGATGGGTGGTATTACTAGGAAGGCAGTACAAAGTTATAGCATGTTTATCTGCCTCTTCAACTATTGAGAAGTCAAGATGAGAAGATGCGCCGTCAAATATAAGAAGAACCCTCTCGTTTGGCTTAAACTGAGAAAAGTGTTTGATCCAAGTCACAAAAGTTGAAGTATTCATACTGCCTTTGTCGGTCATTTTTATAACAGATCCTGGTGGAAGGTTCTCAGACCATTCTTGTTTTTTCCTTTTTCCTTTCATTAAAATCATTGGAGGTATTACTTGACCAATTGCATTACCACATGCAACTATCGTAACATTTTCGGCATGTTCTTCGGCAATAATATGGACATTTGAAGAGCCACGTTTCGCAAGAACTTCTGGTTGCTTATGCAAGGTTAGTCTACAACCCTTTTCGTCGATATTAAAAATGAGATGCGGTTTATTCATAATATTCATTTCCTCCAAAATATGGCGAAGTTTTGCAAAATGATCATTTACGATAAACCTATTTAGTTTTGCTGCCCTTGCAGCATTCATTTGCTGTGCTTTGCTTCTTGCTACTTCCGCATGTCTCTTTAGAAAAAGCCGGAACCATTTCCTTCCTGCAGTTTTTTTAACATTAGAAAATGGGTTGGGTATTTCAAGCCGCTGGCAGTAGGCAAAAACCGATCTTTTCAGGAGCTTCGAAGTTAACGGCATTCCAATGTCACATAATCTAAATATTCTGTCACAAAGATCAATTTCCTGAGTAGCTGTTAAAACTGTTGGGCGTCCCAATCTTTTTTCACTTACACCAGATGTTACATGATTTCGCAAAGTTCTTCGAGGTATGCCATAGTTTAAGCTAGCACTTCTGACAGATAATCCCCCTCTCACTGCGTCCATCGCACGCCGCAGCTGTTCTTGCGACCATTTCGCTCGTTTTTTTGGAGGTTCCATTATACCTGGAAATTTAAAAGGATATACTTATTACCTATACATTAATAAATGACTAGGGTCCAAATAAGGCCCGGGCTTTATTTGGGCCAAAATTATGGGCCTTATTAGAGTCCCTATAAATTGCCATGATTTGGAAGAATTAAACATTCGTTAAGCAGCAAGGAATAATATGATTTGCTATTAAAACTATACCACTAGATAGCTAAAACTACAAGCTTTGCTTTGGCACCAGAACAAAAAAATATCTACTTACTTTTATACACAATTTGAGCATTTGAAACAAAACACTGTTTTTAGATCACGGACCTGTGACATACCCTTATTGCAGTTATGTTTAAACTAATGAATGCGCGCAAAAGACAACGTAGGTTTCAACCTTGACCGGTTCTCGGGTGACAACCCGCAAGTAGAGGGGCCTATGTGTTTCGTGTTTTGTAACTCAGCGTTGCCACATCTATTAGTTGGCCTTATAGGGACCCCTGGCCTTATTTGGCTCAGGTACCTTACTCATAAAAAAGGATTAAAGGATTAGTTATCCTGCCATTTGGATATGTCCTTTTATGTTCTTTTCGTAAATAATAAATATTTGTTTTTATTATCAGTAAAGATTTGAAAGTGGAAGGTGTTCTTAAAAATGGACAGTGAGATTGCAATTATTGAAACCAGCAAAGGCAAACCTCTACTTATTAATGGTGGTTACAGATATCAGATAAAAGAAATTTATAAAAATGGAAATGTATCTTGGAGGTGTTCTAATAGTAACTGTGGTGGACGTGTTTCTACAACAAATTTTGGGGAAAAAAGATCATACTTGTGTTTTGGATATAGCTAAAAGAGAAGTTGAAAAGTGTGTTTTTCAGTGTAAAAAGGGAGCAAGAGAAGAATTTACACCTATTCCTCAAATTGTAAGTAGTGAATTCAAAGACATTATAAATCTAGGACTGGAGTTTGTGACCAAAATTCCTGAGTTAAATTCAGTAAAATCAAACCTTTATCGTGCTAGGCAAAAAACATTTGGAAATGTTTCATTACCGAAACACAGATCTGAAATTGTGTTGCCACCACAATTAGCGGAAAACTTTTTAGTTATAGAAGACGGTGTTGAAGATAAAATATTAATATTTAGTAACGTATGTGAATCTTTATTAAATAAAAGTGAAGTATTTTTTGGAGACGGAACATTTAAGAGATGTTCTTTATTATTTTTTCAATTGTACACTACATGCAGATGTAAAAAGTACCGAGGATGGTACTTCTATTATTCCAGTAATTTTTGCTCTTTTGCCGAATAAGGAAGAAAAAACCTATATAAGACTTTTTTCCTTGCTTGTTTCAAAGTTTAAAAATTTTTCACCGAAAGTATTTAAATTGGATTTTGAAGTAGCTACCATAAATGCAATAAGATATGTATTTCCCAAAACTGTCATTCATGGATGCAATTTTCACTTTAATCAGGCCATATGGCGCAAAGTTCAAGATTTAGGTTTAGTGTTATCTTATCATATCGTAATCAAAGTGAAGTACGAAATCATATTAGAATGTGTACTGCTCTGGCTCATTTACCCGAAAAAAATATCGATGAGGGATGGCTGATTATAATGGAAACTTCACCTATGAATGATCTAGTTATTAAATTTAATGATTATTTTACTTCACAATGGTTAGATAATCCAATTATCCAAAATATGTTCGGGGCACAGACATCGGACTACAGACGCAGTGGAAGGATGGCATAGTAAATTAAATAAAAAAATTAGGAAAAGTCATCCAAACATTTTCGAGTTAATAACTGTATTGAAAGAGGAGGCTGCTTTAAATATAATTAAATTACAAAAAAATAAATCTATAGGTTTGTTCCAACAGGTCTTCTGATTATCAGATGGACGTCAGATTCATGCGCATTGAAAATAGTCCGTTCCTACAGAGCCACGGATAATCCGATGAACTGTCAGTAAAACGTTCCAACAAATTTTCTGATTCGTACATGAATGTGTCAGAGGATTGTCAAATCTATCAGAGGTTTATCGCTTGTACAGATAATCAGCACTTGCGCTTTTGGGTCATTTCTCGTTTGTGCCATTTTTAAATGTTTTGGATACAATGTCAAACTTGCCAGAAATCGATACAAGATAGAGCATTGTCTTGGAATGCTGAAACAAAAATTCCGACAAATGTACCATGTTAAGATCAAGGACATACGATTTATAGTTCATATGATTCGAGCAGCATGTGTTCTGCATAACATAGCCCTAAATGATGGAATTGATTTAGGCGATATTCCTGAAGGTATGAACGAAGATCAAATTAATAGAAATGCTGAAGATGACATAAATATTGAAGAAAACAGAAATGCGGAAGATGACAGAAATGCTGAAAACATTAGAAACTTTATTGTTGAAATTTTAGATATTTAAATAAAATGAATTGGTTACTAAAAACAGCTTTTTATTAAATCCAAACAAAACTAGTGACATATAAACAAAAACTAAAAGTATTTATTTGAACTCATGAACTTAACAATAAATTATTTTACTCTGTCTGCTCAATTAGCTTTAAACTTTTTACTTATACAGTAAGGACGTAGGTATAGGTTGGAATTTTTCTAACAAAATGCTTTCACAGGTCAATTGTTATTTTCTACTGAGCGTCTTACGTTACAATTGGATGTACTAATGACGTCATCGATTTTCTTTTAAATAGAACATTTTCTTTTCATTTTAAAATTCCTCAATAGACGATTACAAAAGTGTATGTAATACTTATAGTTCAGTCATTGGTTTGTGAACTCGAGACAAATGTTATATTAGAAATTTTGAATCTAAAATTTTATTGAAAGGGCTGCTCTAATACATTTTCAATTTTTATTAATTTAAATAATTAATAGAATACATTTCAAAATTAAATTAAATGTTAAAAGTACATGCCAATGACTTCCTGGCAATAACCAAGTCAGTTTCTAAAATCCTCTGACACTCTGGTCTATATAAGTTTTACAAACATTTTTGTAATCGTCTATTACTGGGGAATTAAAAAATTAAGAGAAAAATATGTTCTATTAACAAAAAAATCGATGACGCCATTAGTACATACAACTGTAGCATAAGACGTCTCATTTTCCTTCGCAGGGGTTCTAAACTAAATCCTTGCAGATGACACTTCCTCCCACTTTACAAAATTCCAGCTGGATGATACTATTGTACCACCTCTTAGACTATTTTAAACTACAAACACAAAAATTGAAATTTCAAAACATACAAACATAATAGACAACCTAGACATCATGACAAATGCACTTTTTTTCTTTTAATATCACATTTCTTTCTTTTATTAATTCATTTCTTTTCATTTGTTCAACTTTTTCTTTCTCGATTGCAAGTCTCTCATCATAATATTTTTTTTTTTGATTCGACATAGTTTCTAATACTGTAGACCTTCTTTTCCGTTGTTTTTTATTTTGTGTTGAAACTATTTTAGTTTCGGCAGAACCTATACTTCTTTTTTCCGATTCGTCAGCCCTATTTATATTTTCTTTCTCTATTATGTTAATATTTTTTGAATACAAAGGCTCATTAACCAGCCTCAAGTAAAAGTTCAGGAAATACAATTTTTTTTACTCAAAATACAATTCATTTTCTCTTCATATTCAAAAAAATGTTTTCCTCTACCAGTGGACGACTGATCATTAACGTATTTTTTATATCCTCGTTCCAAGACTCGCCAACGATTTTCGCACTGGCTTGGACTTACTTGTATTTTTAACAAATTTTGCAACTTATCAGCAATTTGTTGCCACATTATTTTAATGGTTTTTATTTTAAAACTCCCCACTTTGTCTGTTTTCTTTATAAAAATTTAAAAACAATTTTGTTGCGTTTGTAGTCCATTTAATGTCTCTGTCCACCTCATAAGTATTTAGGTTAGGTCCCTGAATAATAATAAATTCAGACAATTCGTTTGAGACAGCTAAAAAAATATATTATGTTGACAAATATTAAAATATTATTTAAAAAAATACATAATTTACCTAACACGTCATTATTTTGTTCCATTGCTTTATAATATCTATGCGTTCCAACAAGTACAATTCTCTGACACAAAAATGGACGTACATCTGACTGACATGCGCAGTGGTTAGTTTACGAATGCATTCATGTACGAGTCAGAGATACATCAGAACTGAGCTGTTGGAACGAACCTAATATATACCAACTCCAAAAAGATTAAAAAAATACGTTGATATTGATATTAGAATTAAAAAAACATTAAATTATTTAAGGGACAAAAATATTGACTTAAAAAATGCGTTGAACAAATTCATGTACATTACTAAATTTGAGTAAAATTGTGTTGTCATACTGTGTATTATCTATTGATTTTTTATTGTATCATTGGATTGTTTTTTCTAAAAAATATTGTAATAAAGATTTTGAGTTTATTAAATTTGTTTTTCTTTTAAATGTTTGTATATTATGCTAAAAAATTAACAAGTTTACAATATATAAACAAACGGCCGATATTATTTAAGTAATCTTAATCTAAATATCCCAAAAAGGTTGACCGGCCGAAATGTAACTCTAATCTTAATTTAAATATGCCAAAAAGGGCGACCGGCCGAAATGCAACTTTTTATTTAACGGCCGATATGGGAACGGCCGAAGTGGTACTAAACCATGTTAAATATTTGTGTTATAGTTTTTATTAGAATTTTAATGTTTTCAATTTTAATGCATTATATATATATTTAAAAAAAATGAAGAATTATATTACATAAATGGAATAACAAACCGAATTACAAGTTAGTTAAGTAATATGATTGTTTTGTTAGTTTATAATGTCAAATATGTGTGTTTTAGTTTATATTAGAATTGTAATGTTCATAATTTTAATGCGTTATTAAAAAACTAATTTAAGAAATATATTAAATAAATGGAATAATAAACTAAATGTTTCAGCACATAGACAAGTTCTTTATATAGAACTTATTTGAGCAAATGCTTCGTTTATTTACCATTGTATTATTTATTTTTTAACTGCATATTGTAAACCTCTATTGTACACTACCATTGGTAAAAATAAAAATGAATGAATAAATAAATAAACATGTGTATTTATGAGAAAATTAAAATAAGTAAAATTAGAAATATAGAAGAATTGCACTGTTTTTTAATTTCTTATTTTTTTAATTTGCAGGTTTTCCTTCTTCCAAGACAAGATCAACTCATATTGATGGACATTTTCAGAAACGTTACATAGTTTGTCAGTTTTGCGGAAAAGTAATGACAAAAATTGGGGGTTTTCGTCATTTTTTTATTCATCTAGTGAAAAATAGAACTAAAAATCACATGAATGACATTAAATACAATCTTTCTTCTAGAGAGATAAAGCAAAAAAGCATTGATAACGTTGACGGTAGTTGTTCTAAAGGTTTAACTCAGAAACGAAACTTACTACAACAGTTAATAACTCACAATAAAGCAAAACCGTTCAAGTGTGAAATTTGCTTAAAAACTTTCAATAATAAAGGTACCTTAAAAGTACATTTAATAATTCATAATGGTAAAAAACCGTTCAAGTGTGACGTTTGTTCCAAAATGTTTATTCAGAAAACACACTTACAGCAACATTTAATAATTCACAGTAGTATAAAACCATTTAAATGTGACATTTGTTCAAAAACTTTCAATAGTAAAGGTACCTTAAAAATACATTTAATGATTCACAATGGTAAAAAATCGTTCAAGTGTGGTGTTTGTTCCAAAATGTTTACTCAGAAAACACACTTACAGCAACATTTAATAATTCACAGTAATGTAAAACCATTTAAGTGTGACATTTGTTTAAAAAGTTTTAATAATAGAGGTACCTTAAAGAAACATGAAATAATACACACTGATGAAAAACCATTTAAGTGTGATATTTGTTTTAAACGTTTTAATCATAAATCGACGGTACAAAATCATATAAGAATTCATAGTGGTAAAAAAACGTTTAAGTGTTATATTTGTTCCAAAGGTTTTACCCAGAAACCACAATTACAGCAACATTTAATAGTTCACACGAATGAAAAATCTTTCAAATGTGACATTTGTTTTAGATGTTTTAATTTTAAATCTAACCTTAAAAAACATTTATTAATTCACGGTGGTGAAAAACCGTTTAAATGTGACATTTGTTCTAAAGCGTTCAAACAAAATTGTGAATTACAGAGACATTTAATAATTCATACTGGTGAAAAACCATTCAAGTGTGACAATTGTTTAAAATGTTTTAGTCAGAAATATCACTTACGGACACATTTATTAACTCACAATGGTGGAAAATCACACAAGTGTGACATTTGTTCAAAAGATTTTTATTGTAAAGATTACTTACAGAATCATTTAATAATTCACAGTGGTAAAAAAACATTCGAGTGTTACACCTGTTCTAAAATATTTAGCCAAAAATCCAAGTTACAAAGACATTTATTAATTCACAGTGGTGAAAAACCATTCAAGTGCGATATTTGTGCAAAATGTTTTAATAATAAATCTAACTTACAGAAACATTTATTAATTCACAATAGAGATATTGCAAACAATCTCAACAACACTTAATTTTTAATCCACAACTACTCTTGCTAAATATTAACCCGGCGGCGTAAATAGAAAACCTACTTCAATACGTCCCCCAGGCAGTAACCAACTAGACTAGGGTTTTTATGCGTTAATCGTGCAGAAAACCTACTTGAATATATCATCGGATGGTGCCGCATTGGAGTAGGATTGCGCGTTATTATGCTGCCTAAACATACGGAAGTACTACTTCAGTAGAGCCCGTGTTTTTTTGCGTAAAAAACATATGTATTTGCATAGTTTATTAATATTTTTTGTCATACTGTAAGTGATTTTTAATATTAAAGGCTATATTATGGGGTTGCTTTTTGGCACCTTAATTAAAATAGGTATCATTCGCTTTTCGTCGTGAGGTAGTTGTGGGTTGTTCTTTGACAAATTACTGTAGATATGTTTTATTTAGTAATAATTAATAATCAAGTGGCCACATTCTTACATGTAAGTGTGGTGCATCGTTTATTAAAGTTTTTTGGCACACTGTAAATTATTCTCAATATTGAATGCTATATTATCGGGTCGCTTTTTGGCGCCTTGGCGTTCTAATTTCGCAGGAAGTCCAGCTAGAATTCTTCCTCCAGAAATACCTCTAGCTTTTCGGCGTGAAATAAATGTTGGTTGTACTTTAATTTTTCTTGATCTCCTACCGGCTGTTTTGTGACACACAAATGACATGATCTGTGATGTGATCTGTTTCTTGTATAGCGGCCAATTTCTGTATATACAAAAGTTTTATATAGTAATTGATAACCAGCTTGCGAAATTCTTATTTGTAACTTTGGTATATGGCTCTTGCGTCACTTTGTAAAACTTGACCAGTGAATTTAAACTCATCATTTATTTTGTAGACATGTTGAACTGTGATGATACTCCTCACTCCACTTGCTGAGGTGTAGTTTGATCAGATGTGTGTTCAATTGATGATCCATCATGAACAGGTGGGTTGATGTTTTCAAAGAAAGACAGTGGAATTCCTTTTCCTAGTGCCAGATATGCAAGCTGTTGGCGATCCTTTTCAGTTAGCAGCAGGGAAGATTTAAAAATAATACCGTACTTATTTTCAACTGCTAGTAGATGTTTGCAGAAGCGGCCACCACTTCCACTTGAATAAGTGCAAAATCCAATTTCACTATCAACTACGTAGTACTCTAATGTTTGTTCGGTCTGAACTTTAAATGTTTTTTTATCAACCTGTATAACTTCGGTTATATTTTTGGATCTCTTAAAAAATTTCTGATAGTCCAGTGTCATTTTTCTGGATCTAGAATTAGCAAAATGTAGCAGTCTTTTTCTGTAATATATTTCGAATGTCTTAAGCACAAAATCTGCCAAAGCACACATATTGAAGGCTTTACACCTCTGAAGGATGATATCTTTAAAAAATCGTATAGAAGCCTCACAATAATTATTTGTATTGTGTCCTCTATTTACCGTAAATTGACGAAAACCTAACGCCCATTCTTCGCGTCTCTCCTACAAAACTCTTAAAGGCTTTATAAGTTTTGAGTTGGTATTTACACCATCATGGTCTTTCATCTTTGTAAAACAATCATTAGCGTTTTATTAGGTAAATGGAAAACAAAATTTCGCAAAACAAGTTCATTATTAATTTGCAATTTTCTTTTGGGATTTTGTTGTCTGTTAACCAGAGCCAGCGCCATAGCGCCTGAGTTAAATGGAAAATACACAGTAATAAAGAACTATTCGGAAATACCACTTTAAGAGCATTTCGCATTGCTGTTGAATCATCATTCATTATAACTGGAGGCGAAAATAATAATTCAATATTTATTAAGTGTTACACTTAATCCCTACTACTCACATATGGCTACCCTCACTCAAAAAAAAAAAATTCAGTATTTTCTAATGCTTCCTTCACTGCATTAAACACCGTTTATTTCACTTTGATTTGTGTGGAAGGCTACTGCAACTGGTGCCGCGCCTACTTTGATAGGAACGAAAAAAGAACACACTTGTATTGCTCTGGTCACATGATCCACCTAAAAAGAATATTTTCATAATAGATATGATAATAACGATAATAATAGGATCTTCCCTTATATATATAATTCGCCTTCCGAAAGATCGGCTTGCTTCCTCTTTAAAATTTCAATGGCGCTACTCGCATCTCTTTCGCCGTTAACTTGTTAACTTGTGTTTCCGTAGGGTTTTTTGAGCATTTGCTAAGCATTGAACAACCCCCAAATCAACATTTTGAGTCAATTCCATTTCGTGGAATATTTTCGCTGCTGCAGGAGTCATTCCTGATTCAAAATTTGAGACAAATAACGCCTCGACGTCATCATTGCAACGTAAAAGGTTGTAAGCCTGAGCAGCGTGCAGTCTGTGACTATATGGGACACCAATATATTTTTATTGTTTGCTTTTTTATGAATGTAATTTAATTTTTTAATTCATTATGAAATAAATTTTTGTAGGAGCTGCAATAAGAGTGAGATAACACGTGTTTTCGTAGGCATTAGGGTTTATTGTTTTTTTCTTCTTCTTTTTTTGCATAAGTTCTTTTTTTTGTACTCTGTATTTTGTAATAATCACCATTTGAAATATATTTCACTTGCTTTCTATAACGCCAGGTCTTTAACTTCTAAGTTTCTAGATTTAAAAAACTATCTACTCGAAAAAAAATTTGATTTAATGGGTGTTTCTGAAACATGGTTAAAACATGATATATCTAATGAATTTATAAAGATTGATGGATTTAATTTAATAAGGCAAGATAGGGGAACAAGAGGAGGCGGTTTAGCTATTTATTATACTCGACACTAACATATGAAATTTTACCTTTTAGTAATATTTCTGATCTTTGGATTAAAGTTTTGATAAATAGAAACTGGTATATTTTTGGTGTTATGTATAGACCTGCGGGTAAGAATATAACTTAATTTTTGGAGACTCTTGAAGATACTTTATCTCAACTGATTCTGATAGGAAATGACATATTTTTGGGTGGTGATATTAATATTGACATTTTAGACGAATCCAGTGCCTCAGAGAGAGTTTTAGCTATTATAGATTTATTCAACTTAAAACAGATTATAGATTAACCAACTAGGATTACTAGAAATTCGAGAACTTTACTTGATGTTATTGTCTTACCTCAAAATATTGATGCTGTTAACTGTGATGTTCAATGTTTACCTAGAATTTACAATGCAACTCAATCAGATCACTGATTGACATACTGCATTCTATATTTAAAATTGCCCGAGAGTCCAGTCAAGATCAATAAAATTAGAAAACTAAAAAGAGTCGACCTTATATTATTGCAACATTTTTTAGAAATCAGTAATTTCGAAAATATTTACTTTATTGATGATCTAACCGAAAAGGTAGATTATTTTAATGCTATTCTGTTAAATATTTTTGATGTCTTAGCACCAGTAAAATCTATTAATACAAAGAAACGGAAACCTGGCTGGCTTACAGATAATTTAAAAATCATGATGTCATTGCGTGATAAAGCTCTTCACAAATATAAGAAAACACAATTACTACACCATTGGGACTATTATAAAACAGAAATTTAACTAATAACGCAATTAAAACTGAAAAAAAAGCTTATGTGGAGTTCTATATTAATAATTACAAACATAATTCTAAGCTCGTCTGGTTTAAATTAAGAGAAATAAATGTTTGTGGTAGAACTTCACACAAATGTTTGCCTTCAGATATAGCCGACAATCCGAATGAAATTAATAATCATTTTTTAAACATATCATCAATAAATAATCCTCCATATCAACACTTAATAAACTTTTATAATACCAATCATAAAAACAATTTTCCATATCTCTTCTCTTTTTCTCCCGTCAATCAAACAGTTATATATAAATATCTTCTAGAAATTAAGTCTAGTGCATCAGGTGCTGATCAAATTAATATTGAGATGTTATTACATTGCTGTCCCTTTATTCTACCCATAGTAGCTCATATTATAAATTGTTGTCTGTCACAATCTATATTTCCAGATACTTGGAAACTCTCAAAAGTATTTCCTCTACCAAAGAAAAAAGACGTAACTAATATGAACGATTTAAGGTCCATTTCTATTTTGCCAGTCCTTTCTAAGGTTCTGGAAAAAATTATGAAGTATCAAATTACTATACACATTAATAAGTATGCATTATTGCCAGCAACTCAATCGGGTTTCAGAAAAGATCATAGTTGTACTACAGCACTTCTAGACATCACAGATAACTTATTAAAGAATATTGACAATGGTAAAACTTCTGCACTCATCCTCCTGGACTATTCAAAAGCTTTTGACACCATCAATCATGAGATCTTGTTAAGTGTTTTACACTTTTGTGGGTTTTCACCAAAAGCTATTGATCTTCTCTGAAATTATCTTCAAAATAGACGGCAGTACTTAGAAACTAATACTAGCTCATCCAATACTAAAATAATTTCTCGAGGAGTGCCACAAGGTTCCATTTTGGGTCCTATCCTCTTTTCTCTTTATTCGGCTAATATTACCAGTTGTCTAGAACACTGCAAGTCATTTTTGTATGCCGACGATACACAATTGATGTATTCTTTTGACCACTTTGATTTTGAAGGAGCACAAGAATTGATAAATTATGATCTTGATTTACTAGCATCTGAATCAACTAGACACGAACTAACCATTAATCTTTCTAAATCAATCGTGCTCTTCTTTGGAAAGTACCGTCGTCAGATGGAAGAGAGAATCAATATTTCTCTAGCTGGTAACGATATTTCGTATTCGAGAACCGTAAAAAATTTGGGACTAGATCTAGATACTGAATTAAATTTTAAATCGCAAGTGAACAAGTGTTTAAAAAGAGCCTATTCTAACCTTAAAATGTTATATCCTAATCGACATATTTTTCCGGAAAAAACTAAGATTCAGCTCACCGACTCACTAGTGCTTAGTCATTTTAATTACTGCGATAGTGTTTACGGACCTCGCTTAAATAGTACTGAAGAACGCCGAATTCAAAAAGTTCAAAATACCTGTTTGAGGTATATTTATGGTATTAGAAAGTATGACAGAATATCTCACAAGTTGGCCAGTGCAAAGTGGCTCGATATGAAAAGCAGACGTAAACTACATGCTGTAACTCTCTTCCATAAAATAATCCTTTTTAAAACTCCCCCATACCTCTACCAAAAGATTACATTCAGAAATGATATACATAATTTAAATGTAAGACATCGTGGCTGTTACGGCCATTTGTATTTTTATTAAACTCTTCAAGTAAAATTGGTTGGTCCACGTTCATAAATCAATTTAATTTTAATTCTTTTTATTAAAAGATATTTTTAAGCTCATGTCGAAAAAGAGTCCAGTCCGTTTTGAACCTTCGTATTAAAAACCACGGTTTTTTGTGTGTAAAAATTAGTGCCGGCTTGATAAACAATTCCACCGCAAATTAATTAAAAATTAGTGATTTACTACTTAGAGTAAATTAAAGGATTATTGGTAAGCCATAAATCCCAATTTTTTCCCCTTTTTACCCAAATATTCCTGTTCCTTATTTTTTTGGCAAGTCAGACTCCAGATATAGTCGCAGTTCTTGGAAATTAATAAAGGTAAATTTTATTTAATCTTCATTTATATATTTTTAAAATTTCCCAAGCCAGCTTGTAATAGGGAAGATTTGAGTAACATAGATGTGAACAGTCTTCATCGGAATTACAGGTTGTGTGAGAAACATTTTGAGAAGAATTGTTTTTCTAAAACGTTAAACGGTAAACGTTTATTGCCTACTGCTGTTCCCACATTTTTTATCCATCTAGGTCATCAGCCAAATGTCTATCTTCTCCCTAGTACATCAAGTGCTTCCTCTGTTGAGACTATCATTGAACATGAACGAGACATTTTTGAAAGCATACCATGTGCAACCTTTGGACGTTCTTAAACAAAAATCCTACCTCCAAATTATTATAATGAATTAGATGTCCATTGATTAAAAAAGTTCTGATTGACTACATCTAAACAAAATATATACAGTGTGGAAACCACTTATGGAATAAAATTCTTTATGTCATTATTTTAAAAAATTGTAAAAAATGTCGAGACACGTCAACTTTTGAATTTAGTTGTGCATTATGTAAACATAAATTTAAATTCACGCAAGTATGCCATAGTCGGTGTTGTTTTTTTTTAATGAAACACCCTGTATATTTGCATATTTTTGAAATCCTCTTAATGAACCGATTCCAACAAACTGAATAATGTATGTATGCAAATATACAGGGTGTTTCATTAAAAAAAAACAACACCGACTATGGCATACTTGCGTGAATCACCCTGTACATTTAAATTTATGTTAACATAACGCACAACTTAATTCAAAAGTTGACATGTCTCGGCATTTTTTATAATTTTCTAAAATAATGACATAAAGAATTTTATTCCATAAGTGGTTTCCACACTGTATGTATTTCTTGTAAAGTAGCAATAAGAAAACAAAAAAATGGATTTTGTGGTGTTATTATTTTAACTGTTTTTTAATTTTTGATTTGCTTCATTTATACAATATTTACTTAAACAATAATATATACAGGGTGTTTCAGAATGTAATGTACATACGTTACTGTAGGCGTGGAACACTTGGGTGCTTCGAAATCATCCATTATTAATAGGTCTATCACATCTCATTACCCAGATACATGAATTTCACCTGAATTTGTTTTTAGCCAAAACTTAACAACCACTCGGTATAAAAAATTAAAATTTGGCAGGTAGACTCATCTCCATATACCAAATATAATGCCGTAAAAAAAAAAGGAGATTCCAGGTCCGGATTAACAAAATTTGAGCATTTCTGTCCGCTTCAAAAACAACACCCTGTATGAGCAAATTTAACATATCTGATTAAACATCTTAAAAGAGCGGAAAAAATCAATTTGGGTAGGTGTCTTTTAAAATTTGCGCATGTCGTTTTAGAGGCACTAATTTTTTGATAAAAAATGATATTTTTAAAAATTTGTTAACTTCAGAATTTAAACACGATTTTTTGATTATACAACATGGAAAATATTACTTTTTTAAGTAAGTACTTTTCAAATATCTCAATTTTACACTGTTTCAGTCTTTGATTTAATATTAGAAATAAATTACAGGCCCGTATAGTTAGCTAAACCAATAATTTTTTAAATACCCTGTATAATGAAAAATAAGGAAAGTAAAGATTAAAAAGGAAATTTCGAAATAATGGCAAACATTAACAGACTTTGAGTTTGGTATTTTCTTTAAGGTACCAGGAAAATTTAATTATGAATAAACAAAATAATTATAAAAAAAAAATAATTATTAATTTTATTTCACAAATAAACTTTTTGAAACAATTAAAACCTAATTAATAAAATAACCTATTCTGACCTAATAATTGTTCAAAATGAAAACCATTCTGCTGAATACATATTGTTGCCTGGATTGCCGCTCGAATTGTTTCAGGTTTATTTCGTATTTCTACGCACGCATTGTTTATTCTTTGAAGAATTTCATCAGGTGTATTAATTTCGTCACTATAAACTAATGATTTTAAATGTCCCCAAAGGTAATAATCGACGGGATTAAAATCTGGTGATCTTGCCGGCCAGTGATTAGGTCCACCCCGACCTATTCACGTATTAGGAAAATTCTCATTTAGAAATTCTCTTACGATTCTTCTAAAATGTGGCGCAGCACCATCATGCTGGAAATACATGCCCCCAATATTTTAATTTTCCAGCAGTACTGGCAAATGATTTTGAATAAAATCTAAATATGCTTCACCTGTTAGTCGATTAGGAAGCACATGCGGCCCAATCAGATGGTTGTTTAGCAAACCACACCAAATATTCACAGAAAATTTATTTTGCGAGTGGCTCTGTCTTACAACGTGTGGATTTTCTTGTGCCCAAAAATGAGAATTCCTTAAGTTGTATACACCATCCCTAGTGAATTGTGATTCATCGGAAAATAAACATCGATTAAGAATTCTTCTATTTCGAATAATCCAGTTAGAAAAATGTATTCTATGTATTTCATCTCCCATCTCCAATCTCTGTACATGTTGAAAGTGGAATGGATATAACCTATTTCTTTTCAATGTTCGCCAAATAGTAACGTGTGGTAGATCTAATGCATTACTTATTCTGCGAGTACTAATTTTTGGTTAATTTTCAACCATATTGATAATATTCTCTTCTACATCAATGTTTGCCATTCTATTACGTTCATTGAATTTTGCTGTAGGAAAACGACCGTGCTGTCTAAGAAAATTAAAAATGTTCGAAAAAGTTTGATGGTTAGGCAGTCGGCGTCCTGGAAACCTTCTCTCATATTCCCTTACAGCGGCTCGACTATTACCATCCGTATACAAACAAAATATCGGCATATTCTTCGTTGGAAAATTGATAAGGGATTTCTAGATTTGGTTATTTAACACCAATGTTTGCAACAAAGAAACTTTAATGAATAGTCTATTAAACTTATGTATTAGCTGTCAAAAATTTTCAACTGTTTTCTTGCTTTCTAGATAAAGTTATTTATAAAACAGAATACATAATACATGTGAAAAAATAAAAAAATAATCCTAAGGTTGGCAATCCAAAGAATTTATTGAATGGCTTATTTGATAAAATAGTTGTCATTTGATCAAATATTAGGTTGATCAAGGTTGTTTTAATAGTTAGGTTTTTCTTGAGTTATTCCCTTTATTTAGGAAATAAATTTAAATATTTAAATACAATAAAAAGTTAACTGTATGAGTAATAATTACTAAGTTATGTTTAAAATTGAATCTTGCTGTTAAACTCATTTTTGTTAAGTAGAAATAATATTTTTAATCTTTAATTTCCTTATTTTTCATTATACAGGGTATTTAAAAAATTATTGGTTTAGCTAACTATACGGGCCTGTAATTTATTTCTAATATTAAATCAAAGACTGAAACAGTGTAAAATTGAGATATTTGAAAAGTACTTACTTAAAAAAGTAATATTTTCCATGTTTTATAATCAAAAAATCGTGTTTAAGGTAGTTCACTCGCGACAGTCGTACATAAAAATATCGCGTAATGGTAAATACCAAAAGTTCGAGATTCTCAATGCTAATAAATTTTATTTTTGTAAGAGACTGTACAAAACACATGTATATTATATAAACACATATGGACAAGTTATAATTTTATTCAATTTCATCCGGCAAACTCGCAAATATTTAAACGATATGGTATAGAAATTTGTGACTTCCTCATACTAATTTTAAGGGTTTGTTTTGGTTCAAACAGAACCGATGATTCCAGTTCTCAAACACAGTGGACGAATTAATTTTTCAAGAACACGTCGCGAGTTTATAACAACCTCTTAGCTGATCGAGTGTTACTTTGATACGTGAAGTGGCTACAATGTTGCCAAGTTGTAATAATTTTACGAAACTACTCGTCAACTGCTTTAAAAATCTATATCTTTTTACTAAGATAGTAAAAAAATTCAGCGATTATCTATAAAATTTGATAACTTCTTGATTTATTTAACATTAGTTTTTAAAAAATATGGTAAGAACCGTTTTCGAGATATCTTGAAATAAATGCATTGCTTGTGTACATGATAGGCTTCAAGAGTGTTAATTATGCACATTTTGATTGTTAATATCTCGTTTCACAGATGGTCAAAAAATCTAATTTTTTTTAGTTATGTAAACGACACTTTCATAAACCTTATATTTAAATTTTATTGAATTCTTAAGAAAAGCCGTTTTACGAGTGAACTACCTTAAATTCTGAAATTAACAAATTTTTAAATATATAATTTTTTATCAAAAAATTAGTGCCTCTAAAACGACATGCGCAAATTTTAAAAGACACCTACCCAAATTGATTTTTTCCGCTCTTTTAAGATGTTTAATCAGATATGTTAAATTTGCTCATACAGGGTGTTGTTTTTGAAGCGGACAGAAATGCTCAAATTTTGTTAATCTGGACCTGGAATCTCATTTTTATTTTTACGGCATTATTTTTGTTATATGGAGATGAGTCTACCTGCCAAATTTTAATTTTTTATACCGAGTGGTTGGCTAAAAACAAATTCAGGTGAAATTCATAAATCACCCTGTATCTAGGTAATGAGATGTGATAGACCTATTAATAATGGATGATTTCGAAGCACCCAAGTGTTCCACACCTACAGTTAACGTATGTACATTGCATTCTGAAACACCCTGTATAATCTATAAACAATTGTATGATATATACGTTAGGGAAATTAGGACAAGGATGATTAAATTCTATTTCTTTCACAATATCAAAAAAAGCTATGCGATATACCAGACATTACGCAGGTATTGCTAAAAATAGATATAATTTTTTTTATAATTTATTTATATAGATAATAAACTTTTCATTTGGAGTTCTTAGGCCTCCATAAGTGCTTTATTTGCAATCATATGCTTTTAAATATGTTAAAATCTGTGAACTATCCAAATCCTCACATTCTTTTGAGAATTTAATACATGTATCACATCGATGTATGCCTAAAGCTTTTTTGATCAAATGGCCACAAACATATTTAAATGAATTTTGAAGAAAAACAGCTTCTCGAGTGTTTTTATTTATTTCAGGATACAGAGAGACAATATTTTTTACATCTAATTGTAGCAAGTGCTTGTCCAGGTCTTCATTACAATTCATGGAATTGGAATGAAGATAATTTTGACAAAAAAGTTTTTTAAATGCCCTTTCGAATTGTACATGTGTTGGATTAATTAAATTCCCACCCTGTTGCCTAATGGACCCAACAAATTTTTCTAGACAGTCACTGTTGATTCTTCTAGCTATTAAATATTTAAATCCCGCAGCAGATAACCTTTCCCACAGAAATTTTAAACCATAAAATCGTTAAATATAAACATCTAATTTTAATCTAATAGTATTTAATTATATACACAGGTAATATAAGCAAATGGGCAGCATTGTGCTTAATGGGTGACTTACAGGCATTTGCTAAAACTCATCTGAAGTCAAAAATTTGTACGTAGGAACAAAAATTAAAAATCTTATTGAAATAAAATAATTCTTGTATTGTAAATTCATTAAAAACTGTACTAATTTGTAATTTAGTGTTTTAATAAATATTATTGTTATTATGTTGTTTCACTTCTAAAAAGATACCTACATGACCTCATTTTAAATAAAAAAATAAGCTGCTGAGTTAATTTATTAGTTCCAGTAAGAAACCAAAAAATGTTTAACACATTTCATACAATGAATGGCATAAAATGCGACAAACTGACTACGATAAAAAGTAATTTATTTTAATCTAATGATAAAATTGGCACATCTAGATTTTCACCGGAACTCATTTATTTAAGTTACACAACATTTTGATTAATTTATTTGCCTAGAATACATTAAAATGTTATATGTACATGTTTTAATTTTTTTCTGAGTGTACATCGCTAATTTGCAATTTTAGAGTTTACTTTTCTCCGTGTAGAAATAAGCGACAAAAACGTCAACTGCCATTGAAAATCTGACCACTCCGACATCAAAGAAGCCGACGCAATCTGTCGCTACTGTATTGTTCTTTATACTGGGGCGTGATCCTTTCAAGGCGGGGAATACATGTTTACGAAAAACTATGTCAATAGCGACAAGTGACACTTGAATGTTTCATGTAAAAATATAACATTTTTATTGTTCTGAGTTCATGTTAGTTTAGCCGATGTTAAAAAGAGTTAAATACAGTCCATTTTGTGAAATTTTAAATAATGAATCATCTTGTGAATATCACCAGATTTTATTGTAAATAGTAGTAGAAGGATTTTGTTTTCTCGTTTAACTATTATATTAAATAAATAGTTAGTTTATAAGATTTATTAATAACAAAAAATTACATTTTAGATAAATAGCAACAACTTATTTTGGGAAGAATTCATTATCAGACAAACTGCTACATTAATTGCAATATGTTGCTCATTAGAATTTCGATAAGAAGATGCCATAATATAAAAGCTGACATCTGTCAGTAGGCTACAATCGACTGAAATCTCAAGCGGTGGTATGTGGCCGTCTCAATGTGTGTGTCTCGGGACAGTATTTCGTGAGACCTGTGTAGTGTCGCCTGTGGCGAGGCAAGTATCATAGGAAATAACCCGTTTTAGGCCTCACTAGGCCCATTCTGCATCCTCCTAAATAGATCGGCGCCTACTAGCTCGTGAGCCAGCCTACATATTTAAAATAGTTGATGACCTCGCCAAGAGGTGCTTCTCTTAAATTGGCCGATGGCCAATTCTCGCCGAACACAAATCTTAAAATGTATGAGAGCATGAGGCAATCGTAGAGGATATGTTTGATGGTTTCAATTTCTTGTTCGCATCCCACGCAGAGTGCGGATTCTTGGTAATGACAAGTCAGAATGCCTGTGATTAGGCTCAGATTTTGTCTAGTCATAGTCAGGTATTTGTTTGCTGTAGTGTTGTCAACTCCGTGGCAAGTCTGCAGCTTGTTTCATCCCATTTTTACTTGAATTTTATAAGAGAATGTTGTTTAATTAGGTTTGTCACTATCGATTTTGTCAGACCAATAGAAGGGTCAGGTCCAAAAAGTATTTGGTTGGTTGCCTTCTTGGCTAGTGAATTACCTTTGGAAGTGGCGTGACCTTTGATCATCTTAAATTAACCAAATTGTTAATGGATACTTCGGTCAAAATTTCGTGACATTCTAGTACTAACCCGAAGTAAAGTCATGGTCTGTCCAGGGTGGGTAGTGCCTGTTTGCCATCTGTATAGATGAGTATGTTCCTTCCAGTAATATTATTTTTGTTGTTGCCTTCTTTTGTTGCTATGAGAATCTCCGTGAGCTCAGTAATAGTTTAGGAGCCCACTGCAAAATGTTGGGTCGATCACTAGTATGGCTAAATTTTCATAAAAACGTCGGGTAATATATTGTACAATAGTAATCCGTCTTCAGCCGCCCCAATATCGTTTGCGTTTTACGTTATAAAAAATTATTAACAATTGAAAATATGTGCCACTCTCCACCCATCGCTTTTTTGCCAAATTTTCTACTTAATCGATAGATAGTAATTAAATATAATTTTCTATACCCGGCTGCCGACCATCATCCTTTGCGTTAAGGGTGGCTGATGGGGCTGAAAAGTACTATATCGATGTTGCTTTTATACACTCATCGCTTTTATAGTCAAACTAAATACCGTTGGAAAAGTCGCAAAATTTCCAACACGAAAATACCCGGCTGCCGCGCGAAAGCGTTTGCGTAACTTAGGCTGCCGCGATATTGTGCGCGCGCAAGATTCGATCACGTATGAAATCCGCGCTTTAGATAAGGAGTTTGGGAGTGTGCGCATAGCTGACGTTTATTTGACATCTGTTATTGTCTCTGATTGGAACACGCGAACAAGCTAGAGCGTCTCGCTTTCATGTATTTTTTGAATAATTGTTATTCTGTTGTTTTTATAAATATATACTTTATGTGTTGTTTTTTTTTGTTGTTTTTATTTTTAGTTATGCTTAAAACGTCCCTATATATCTAAAGCAGAGAAAGTAATTAATGTTCAAGAGAGGCAAATAAATAGAGATGTCTTAATTTTGTTGTTTTTTGCAATTTATAAAATTATACATCGTTAAAGTTAACAAAATGTGAAAAAATAAGTTTAAGAATATACACTAAATTCCTCAGAATAATCGCTTTCTGAGTAATTGATATCGGAATGGACACCGCTGTCACCCAGATAGCACAGGACGTCCCATGGACGTCCTGATTTGGTCCCTTGTTGGTCCGGTTGGTCCCGGACCTAAATAGGACGTCCAGTATACTTCCGATTACCGTGAACACTGGAACGTCCTTTGACGGACGTCCTATTTTGGTCCCATTTCATCAAAGCAATTAGGTTTCGGTCCGAGTCCAGGACGTTAATGGGACGTTTATGGGACTTTCTATGTACTAACATCGTTGGTCTTTAAATCGATAACTTGAAATTCAACATTTTGTTTTTGCAAGAGTATGAGGACAGAAAACCTAACCTATCATTTATTTTTAAATGAACAACAACAGTTACAAATTTCGGAATTAAATAATTAACTTATATAAGTGAGTTAGATTAACGAAAAAAAAAAAAAAGGAGGTAATATAGTGTTATTTGTTATTTTTTTTATGTTGGTGGTTAAGAGGTTATAAGTGAGTGTTTTTTGTTGAGGTGAGAATAAGTGATGTGTATTGGCGGTAGCCGGTGGTGAAAAGAAAAGACCTTAATGGCGGAAAGTTGGAACAAAATAAATTTTGACAAAATTATAAAACTTAGTTATATCGACACAAGCTATAAGTAGGACCCAAGGTTTCATCTTACCAGCCCTGTGTGTTAAATTTAATTCATTCCTGTTTTTTTTTGTAAACTGAAAACGTTTTACTCTAGCTAGTTATTTCAGGATAAAAGTTGTTAAATAAAGCCCTTTTGATGTTAACATTTTTGTTATTATTACCCTTTATGGATTATGGTCAAATATCGTCCCTCGGTCGTCTGATTTACGTCCCTAGGATGTCCCTCAATGGTCCCTATGACGCCCTTTTGGGATGTCCCAGGGACGTCCCTAAGATGGACGGAAACGGGACATTAGGACGTCCATTGGTCGTCCGATTGACGTCCCGGTACCAAAATAGGACGTCCCTGTAGGACGTCTTTTAGACGTCCATAAGACGTCCGTGTGCTATGTGGGTTGCTCGATAATTTCGTTCGCGTTGATAAATAATCATTTCTTTCGAAATACAAATATTTTCTTACGGGCAATACCACAACCACTTAATTTTTATTTGTTTTCATTTTAATCTGCATTTAATGCAGTAGATAGATTTATAATCACATAAAAAGTCAATACGTACAGTTGTTTGCAAATTAATATTTTCAAGTTTAAGTTCATCTCGGTATTTTGGGTTCAAAGTTGTTATTTTCTTTAAACATTTCGAATGATATTCGTTTCATACGTGATCAAATGTTGCGCGCGCACAAAATCGCGGCATCCTAAGTTATGCAAACGCTTTCGCGCGGCAGCCGGGTATTTTCTTGTTGGAAATTTTGCGACTTTTCCAACAATATTTTGTTTGACTATAAAAGCGATGAGTGTATAAAATCAACATCGATATAGTACTTTTCGGCCCCATCAGCCACCCTTAACGCCAAGGATGATGGTCGGCAGCCGGGTATAGAAAATTATATTTAACTACTATCTATCGATTAAGTAGAAAATTTGGCAAAAAAGCGATGGGTGGAGGGTGACACATATTTTCAATTGTTAATAATTTTTTATAACCTAAAACGCAAACGATATTGGGACGGCTGCCGACGGATTACTATTGTACAATATATTACCCGAAGTTTTCATAAAAATTTAGCCATACTAGTGATCGACCCAACATTTTGCAGTGGGCTCCTAAACTATAAGCATTATCTACAAAATCACGATTGTTGTCGTATTTGCAAAATGAACCGACAAGTTCTTTAAAATTACCTTTGAGTAGTTAAAAATAGTTTGCGGAATGAGAACTGAATTATTAATTCTATCCTGTGTTTGAGGTAAAATTATTATTAGTTCTTGACCCCTTGTACCATACATGGAGAGTACCGAGATATGTAGGAAAGGAGTTGTGCGTGGTAAAAATTCAAAATTGATAATGAAATGAATCAGGAAATTAGTAGGTCCGAATCAGTTCGGGATTCTTATCGCGAACGAAGCTATTGTAAGGTATGAATTTCATTATCTCAATATTCAAACAGTTGCATTATAAATTGCTTTTCAGGTTGAGTATATCAGCAGTTACCTCTATTGCCTTCGTTAAAATAGCATGTGCAGAAGATCTTTTTTAAAGAAAAAACTTTATATAAAGACATATTGAATGCAGGTGATAAATGTGTTTATTTATTTCATTTATAGATTAAACTATGTTGTGGTTGTGCAGCAATCAAATTTCCATTAGTTTTCCAATTTAACGCGAAATATTGGAAAACAATGTGTAAAAGGAAAACGAAGCCCTTATGACCTGAAACAGATATAAAACATGTTTTAATTCTTGTGACAAATTTTCTATAAAAATTTAGTAAAATATAAAAAAAATATTGATACAATAATTCATGACGAAAATTCTACATTCAATCTAAAAATATCTTATTCACTAATATAGAAATATGATTGTGGATATGGATTTAAATTTTTTTTGTTTATAATTTCTGAATTTTCATTACTTATAATCGTTGTCTGAGATTGAATGTATTAGAAAATGGTGATAAAGTGATACGAATACTCCAAGTCCTGTGACAAAAGAGTATCGCATTTTTAGTTACAGTTTGCACGTGTCTTCTTATTTCAATTGCGCTTTTTTGTTGCTTAGCAGCCTAAACCTAATTAAGGTTATTATATTTACTCAAAAATATTTCATATTCTTCACCGTCGCTACTATCTTGAGTTGTAGTTTTTTTGTTAAAATACAAATAAAGCTTTATACTCTATATGTCCTGACCGTGTTTTATATTTGTGTTTTTTAAATACATCGAACAACTTGTTCATACCAGTAACAATCAATTAATTGCCAGCTCAGGATATTCTATTGTAAATGTTATTTTCTAATTGTAAAAGGGGATGTGGAGCTATTTGTGGATGTCGAAATAGTTATTTTTCTACTACCGTACACATAATCCACTAATATTAGAAATATAAAAGTTACTTTTTTTCACTAGTGAAAAAAAGTACTTTACTTTACGCACTAGTGAAAAAAAGTAAAATGTGCCAAAAATTGTACACAGCAACAAAAACAAATTTATTGGAACTTTACAAATTTATAATTCTTACAGAACAAAATGACTAACAAATGAAGAAATATTTAAAAAAATAGGTTTTTAACTCTTATGAATATTAATATTGAATGTACAATTATTGCAATTACCAAAACTTAAGGTTTTGGCCTTTTCCAGCACAGAGTTTGAAAAATGTTGTGATATTACTTCTGTAACTCTATTTTGAGCTTCGAGTGGTATGGATTTGGCCTTTTCAAGTAAAGAGGTTGAAATATTTTGTGTAACTCTAGTTTCACTGTCGAGTGGTTCCACTAATTCTTCATTAGAGTTGTCAACGGTAAAATTGTAGCTTTGTTTGGAAGTGGATGGCATACTGTCATCCATCAAAATTTTATTAGAAATTTTGTTTTTTGTGTTATTGTGCTGTCTACGTAGCCTTCTGCAACATCAGATGATTTCCATCCTCCATGTTTTTTGACCGTTAGAAGGTCTCCTCCAGAATTTGCCAGCATAGTGGCTGAAGACCTCCTAAAGCAGTGTCCTGTAAAAGCCGTTGGATTGGGCAAGTTTAGATACGTTGCTATAACACTTGGCATTTTACCAAAAGTATTTATCCCTACAGGCTGTTTAGAATATTTTCCATTTGCGAATTTTAAAAAAATCTGTTACAATTTATATTTGATGGTCTTAATGAGGTATTTATTTATTTATTTACGGGCAAAGCCCAATTCAGTTTACATACAATAAAATACAATATAAAATAAAAAATACAATAAAATAGAATAGTGATATCATAAAAATTAAGTAAAATATAGAATAAAATGGTTAGATAAAACAGTGGACATTAATGTACAGAACAGCAAATAAATTATAATGTGTTAAATGAAATTTATGGAATTGCTTGAGACGTTCAAATATTCAATGTAAGTAAGTGGTTCTTAAATCCTTGAACAGAACTGTTAAAAAGTCGAATATCATGAAGAGAGTTAGCTAGTCTAAGTGTTCTAGGAATAAAAGTATTAAACGCATAATTGTAACGGTGAAAAGGTACATGGAATGTTTGAATTTGTCTAGTAGTACGTGACGGCACAAAAATATTAATTCTGGAAAGGAGGTCGGGGCAATTACACCTGCCATTGATAATATTGGACAGTATGGTAAGATCTTTTCGTTTCCTACGAACTTCCAGAGAAGGTATGTTTAAATATTATTGCAATTCCGCATAATTGTAATAAATGTTAAACTTGAATGCTATGTATCTAAGAAAATTATTTTGAACTCCATCCAGTTTACTTTTATGAATTAAGTAGTGTGGGAACCAGACTGAGGAGCAATAATCAAGTTGTGTCCTAACTAAAGAGAAGTATAGCATTTTAATTGTGTTTATATTAGTGAAGTCTTGAGTTGTCCTCTTTACAAAGCCCAGCATTTTCATTGATTTTTGAACTGTAGCAGAGATATGACCATTAAAGCTCATGGAAGAGTCAAAGGTGATCCCTAGATCCTTGATTTGATCGACAGGGTCCAAAACATGTTGAAATAAACTATAATTATAAGTTATTAAATTATGGCTGCGACAAAATCGGATAATGTGACATTTGTTAGTATTTAGATCCATGCCATTACTAGAGCACCAACTTTCTAGTTTATTTAAATCCAACTGCAAAATCTGAGTGTCGGCATAGTCATGAATGATCTTGAAGCATTTCAAGTCATCTGCAAACAATAGGGCTTTAGTGTTAGGAAAGCAAGTTATGATGTCATTAATAAACAGGTTGAATAGTAGCGGTCCTAAGTGAGACCCTTGTGGAACACCCGAAGTAACTGGGAAAATTTGGGAATAATGATGCTTTACTCGAACCTGTTGAGTCCTATTTGTTAGATAACTACCGAGCCACTGTAAGACAATCCCATCAATACCATATAAATTTAGCTTATGAACGAGAAGATCATGGTTCACCTTGTCAAAGGCCTTGGAAAAGTCTGTATATACAGAATCTACCTGTAGACCCTTCTCTAAAGCTTCAGACAGAAAGTTAGCATATGTTAATAAGCTTAGTTCAGCAGATTTGCCTGGCGAAAAACCAAATTGTTGGGAATTTAAGATATTGGAGCAGTCGTGAGTTAGAAAATCAGTTATTATACTTTCAAAGATTTTTGGGATTGTGCTTAGGATGGAAATGGGGCGATAATTTATTACATTAGATTTGTTACCCGATTTGTAAATGGGAGTAACATAAGAGAGTTTCCAAAAGTCAGGAAATTCACCTGTGCTCAGTGATTTGTTAAAGATATGAAAAAGTGGCCTAGATAATGCAAAATTAAATGTTTTGAGAAAAATGGGTGGAATTCCATCGGGACCTGACCCTTTATTAGTGTCAAGTGTTGACAGCTTAACATAGATCTTGGAAATTTGGATAAAATAAGAAGATACACATGTTGCAGATTGGATTTCACTTCCATTTAAATTTAGCGTTTGGTTCGTGTATACAGAAGAAAAGTGACTAGCAAATAGATTGGCAATGTCATTACCGCAGGAAGCCACTGTATCGTTTAATGTCATCGAGTCAAGTAAAGAATTATTTTCTCTCTTATATATATATTTTTTTATGAAAGATACATAATCAACTGCAGAATTATTTGGATTTAAAATCGTAAAAATGCGTTCTATTCCATTTTTGGTTTCTGATACTTTGACAATATACACTGTTTGTTTATCTTCCACATAGTTAATTGTCATTTTACATAATTCTTCCCGGCGACAAGCTCCCGCAATTCCAATTATAAAAGCTACCTAAAAAATAACATATTGTAATGTTACAAATAATTTATTAAACATTAGGAAATATCTTGACGTTGCGCATGTAAAACTCCAAATAAATGCTATTGTAAAAAATATAAAAGTTTTAGGTATAATGTGCTGCCTAACAACCCCGGTGGCCTGTTAGGACCAATGAACTGGAGGGGGGTAGAATGCCAATGTACATTTTGTACTATTAGAACAAGGTGCGACTCGATGGACGCAGCCATTTTTATTGTGTATCTCACTCGGGACTATTTATAATAACCATTTTCTGTTTCACATTGTTATTGTTCAATCCACAAGCTGGTGGATCAGACAATAACAATGTGAAATAGAAAATTGTTATTTTAAATATTCCCGAGTGAGATGAAAAATAACCTATCTTTGCCCATAGAGTCGCACATCAAGTCTATTGACAAGCATTCTACCCCACTCCAGTTCATTGGTTAGGACAGCAACTGATTTTGTTTGAGAAACGCTATCAACTTGTTGAATTTCGAAATATCAACGTTGTTTTTATATTTTAAGGTGCTTTTAAGCATAGAATAAATCGACCATAGGGTAGAAGCTTTGCAATTCTTCAATTCATCAGAGAAATATGCTAAAATAACGTTTTCCGAATATTTTGTCACCTTATTCTTCCTACACCATTCTATAAATGCATTGTATTTTTGCTGATAAATATATGCAGATTTTTCTGGCAATAAATTTTCAGTAGCCTTTTGTGCACTGCATAAGATATCTGAGGGAGTATTATCAAATTCGCTATCGCTAGATAAATTTGAATCCATATCGATTATGACAGATATAATAAACTGCAAATAAAATTTTAATTTAAGTAAACAAACATTAAAAAGTAAAACTTTTTACCTCCTCAAACTTAAATTTAAAAAAATGCTAAATTGGCTTTAGAATCTAATCTTGAACTTAAGTATACTTTTGTCGTGTTCTGTTATAAGTTATAAGGTAGGTACTAATTAAAAGTTTAGAGATTGACAGTTCTTCTAATCCACACAGCCACGGCCAACTTACTTTTACCAAAATCGACATCCACTGTTTGTTTACTTTTAGTTAAATCGATGACATTTAGAGAAAATTATAATTACAATAAACTGTTGATAATTTGTTGGACACTAAATAGATATAAGCAAAAATAATTTATTTATTTATTTGTCTTAGAAGGAGATAGCAAAAAAATGTTAATATAAAATAAAACGTTATATTTTGTTGTTATGTACAAATTTTGTCAAATTTTACTTTTTTTAACTAGTGCGTAAAGAGTTTTACTTTACGCACTAGTGAAAAAAGTACAACTTTACACACTTCGTGGAGTGCGTAAAGTACGTACTTTATGCACGGTAGTAGAAAAAAGTGGTTTATACTGTAGTGTAGCATGTTCACAGTGCAGCGAAAATAGTTGTTTCAATAACTTCACTCAAGGGCGGTTTCTTCATTGGTTTATTTAGGCAGTAAAAACCCAGTTAAATTTCATAAAAACACATTATTTTAAAATATATACCAAAAAATATAAATTCAATTTTAATAATTATATTATTTAATCACTATTTTTGGCTACACCATTGCACTCTGGCTAATCGCGTCTCTGTGGTGCACTATTTTGAGTGAGTCCGAAAAAGTGAGATCTTTTCTCGAAAACCTGTATTTAAAAAGAGAGGCCAACACGTTAGCAGATCCGTGAAACTAACAATGTGCCTGATTAATATCAGTTAAATGACGTTAGTTTGTGCATCGCACATAATCAACGTCACAAAGTAGGGCAGGGCATATGAATCTATCTAACGATTGATATAGAATAAAGAGATATATGACATTACTAAAAGTGTCAGCACTTTTGCATTAACACTTTTACACTCAATGTCAAACTCGAGCTAGTGAATTTAGTCAGTTTTGATAAGAATAAATACCATTTTTTATAAATAGTGTGATTTAAATGAACATTTTCATTTCGTCAATCTTCAAATATAATATTAACTTCAAATTAATAAAAATGCGACTCAAAGTGCGTTCACTTGTATCTACTTCATTCCATCTCGATGTTTCCACTCAAGTTGTCAAACTCTAAAAATCTCCATAAAACAATTTTAATTGTGTTTATTTATTATTATTATGTTTAAATAAAACTTCGACGTTAATAAATCGGTAGTATGTGTGTTAATTCCACGATCGTTACTGAAAAATCTTAAATTAAAAAAGTAAAACATTTACTATTATTTTTGAGGTTATGTTGTTTGGTATTTGCAAATAGCAATAACTAAAATATTAATTCATTCATTAATAGTTATAGTGCTTGAAAACAGTATGATATTGATAATAATAACTACATTTTTTTTTCGATCCAAGGGTCCCGGGTTCGAATCCCACCGTTGGCCGGAATTTTTTAATTTAATTTAATTATTTAAAATTAATTCTGATGCCTTGGTAGGATTCCCAACTCGACCATTCACTGTTGGGTTCTAATTAACAGTGCTGTTCCTAAAGTGGCGCTGGGAAACAGTAACAAAGCCTACTCAGAACACGAGGCGAAATAACCCTAGTAGTTGAAGCCGATGACACACCAAAAAAAAAATAACTACATTTATTTATTTTCCCTGGACTGGGATGCATCATCATGACGGCTGTAACTGCCTCCGTGGCGACGCTAATATTTTCCTAGTAAGCACTGAGAATGTTAGCCGAGGCCACAAATGTGTGAGAGATCTCCTGTTGTTTTGATTTCATCCTAGTTCCATTCTCTTTTGAACTTGGCTGCACCGTACTGATAAAGACCAATAGTCAAAAACACGTGTCTACGGTTTGCCTTTAGGCCTTTTTTATATTTTAATAAATGTATGAAAAACATTGGGCGCCACCACTGCTCGTTTCCGCCTTCTACAATAATTTTAACTGCTCCGGCAAACTAAATAAAAAAAATTAAATCTGATTGCTCTTTCATCAAATCTTTCGAGCCAACCCTGTCCACTGGCGAGCATTTGACTTTTATCTGGTATGTGAGTTCCAGGCCTCGTTTACGCTTGCCCACGAGCCAACAATGGCCAAGTTACGGCTTAAAGTGACGGTGTTGTAAAATTTTGTTTAGTTTTATTGGTTTGTAGATGAAGTAAAATAATATTTAGATGGTTCAAACGACAAACACTTTATTTTCAAGGAAATAATATGTGGAAAAGTAAGAAGATAAAAAAATATAACAACGATTGTAACTAATAAGCGGTAAGTACCTACCTTTACTTTATATGATTGAAAATGTTGCAAGGTTAAATAAAAGAAAAACGTGGTAATAAAATTTTTTAGGTTAAGAAAAATAATACTATTTACTCATCAAAGGTATATTTTTAATGTTATTTGAAAAAAAATGTAAAGTCTTTGATGTGTAAATATGAAAGTATCAATTTATAACTGATAAATCCCTCAAATTTGATTTCTTTTATAAGTTATTTGTGCAATGTCAAAAGGGCCTTAGCACGTATCTTCACTGCTATTGGTCCGATTCAAACGGGAAAAACGGAATTACGTAGAGATCGTGGTATAGATTAACGTCGAATAGAAAAATCATGCGTAGAATGAAAAGTCACAAGGGCCTTAGCACGTATCTTCACTGCTATTGGTCCGATTCAAACGGGAAAAACGGCATTACGTGGTATAGATTAACGTCGAACAGAAAAATTATTCGCAGTGACAGGTCAAAAGGGCTTAAAACTAATATCTTTGTTATTATTGGTCAGATTCAAACGAGAGAAACGGTATTATGAAGAGAACAATTAACATCAAACAGAAAAATCATGCGCAGAACGAAAAAGCCAGAATGGCCTTAGCATGTATCACGTGGTCCGATTCAAACGGGAAAAACGGCATTATGTATAGAACGATTAACGTTGAAGAGAAAAAACATGCTAGAAGGGCATAAAGTTGATAGTATAAGCCTTGAAGTCGGTACTTTAAATCCAAAGTTGGCGATACAAGGCATGAAATTTCATCTTCTTTGAAGGATGCCTCAGTAACCCCTTTTGATATAATATAATAATAATATAATAATAATACTCTCCCTAATTCACCCCCTTACGAGTGAATTTCAACCCCTGAATTCGACTGAACGACTTGTGTAGGGGAAGGGACGGCTATTATTATTTGCCGTGGCGCTCCGGGGCGACTTAAAGATGATTGATGGTGCCATTTGACTTACAGGTGAGGAAAACCCGGAAAACCTCACCTACCATCATCGAGACTGTAATGTATGGGGAATTTTTTTAATCTGCACGTCATATCAACAGAAATTGGATTTCTATTAATACGCCACACATCAAATCCTAAACCGAACCATGTAATTTAATTAAAAATCCACATGGTCCGGTCTGGGATTCGAAACCCAGCAGTCTCAGACTCATAAACTTGCCTATAAATGAATATAAGCGCGATAGACCGCTACACCACCGTCCCGATATATCTCCACTATCTCAGGCACCTCCTCAGACAAGGAGTTCAAGACCTTCTCAAGAAGCAACTGTTTTTATCTCCACTTCAAACTATCTTTTAGTAAAAGAAAAAATAAAAACACCCAGGTCAACTTCACAAGCAGCTAGAAAAGCCATAAGCCGAAAGGTGTTTGGAAAAAAGAAAGAAAATGAAGAGGCAAGTTTTGATAAAGACGAGGCTGCCTATATATTTTTCTTGGAATTATTCAGTAAATCGCAGGAGAAGGAGGTTTGGATTATGTGCAATTTGTGCATAAATGGTTTTATTCATTGTGCGCGGGTGTTACAGGAAATCAGAAAGTGTATATTTGCGATTTTTTCAAATAAAATTGATCTTTTTTACTTTTGCTTGACAAAAAAAATATAGGGGTCATTTTACCCTGAGCATCGTTTAAAATGGTCCCTTTAGAGCTTTTTAGAAATTAAATTATTTTTCTGTTGTTTTTATCATAAGGAATCATGTTTTTAGAGAACTATGTTGCGATGTGTTCGTTTTATTGTTTGATTCAACTGTACTTAAATATTCCGTTGTTTTGGTATATTTAGCCTAAAAAATTGTTAAAGTAATCATTTTGCCCTACTCTCCCCTATCTCTCGCGCCGTACCTTTATTTATGGAAAGCCTGAATTGAGATACACTACAAATTATTTGCAATAAATATCAAAATAAGCATACAAACATTTTTAAATAATTTGACATTTAAGAGTCATTCACATATCACAGTTGACATTTTGATACTTGACAGGCACAGCCAAGCATTAGTCTGATTTTTGCTAAATAAAATAGCCGGTTAATTATTCTATGGGGTTGTGACAGAGAGCCAGTAAATTTGATGGAGTTGTTTTTGTGGCAAGGGGCGAAATAGTAGTACGCCTAAGTTAGCGCCACCATAAAAAAGTAATTTTTAAGAAACTGCTTATATATTTTTCATAAATTGGCAGACTTGGCGACTAATTTCGAATGATAATAGTCTCCAAAATGGCTATGGTTGCAAGTATGAAGGACGCAACCCGCCTAAGAAATCTCACCTTTGGAATCAACAGCTGTTGTTTGACAGGTCGTTGGAGAATGTTTGCAATGTATGAAATGTTAGATGTTAGGAATGATTGGAATTCGTTATATTAGTCACATAAGAAATGGACAGGCTGATTTTAAGAAAACAGATATTAAAGTAGTTAGGATGAATCGAAAATTCTGAAAATCAATAGGATTCTAAGTTAGAAATAATTATTCAAGAAAATCAAAACCGCAAGTCAATCAAAACTTTCGTTCTAGGGTTATTGTGCCAGCATACATACACACAGAAGACCAGACGAATTTTTTTTTGCATTTTTGGACTCAGAATGATTGGAAACGTGAAAAAGAGTTTTAAAAAATGGGGGAAATGTGGGTAAGAAAATGTTTTTGTCTGCACGAATGGAATACGGAGGCCCTATAGGAAGGTCCTCAGTAATATTGATGAGAAGGGGTGTCGTGTTGTATACTATATTCCTTGCTACGGCCTACACGTTATATACTATGTACCTGGCTTTGGACAATCAATGTCATTACGACTTAAATATATATAACGTAAAGTCAAAAGAGTTTAATTTCAACATAATAATTTGGCGACAGAGGAAAAGCAGAATCTAAGGCTTTATATCTTTAAAACCGAACAATCTTCAAGAAAGAATCACACTCGAGACGCAGCTAAATGGCCGAAACTAATTTAGCCCCACTTATAGAAGCGCTCAGTGGATTAGTCTTCACACTTCAAAATCAAAATAGACCCAGCACAAGTAAAAGTGTTAAGGAAGTTCTCCAAACACAAGCTCTTTCCTTTGAACCTTTCGACGAAAATAATGAAAATTTCAATAGTTATTCCCAAAGGTTAGATAATTTCTTTAATCTTAAAGGTCTAACTGAGGATGACAATGATACAAATGACGCAAAAGTAATGATGTTAATTAATTGTCTAGGTAGTAAATATTACAAACTTCTATCTAAGTTAACATCCCCAGATTTGCCAGCATCAAAAACATACACAGAACTCATGACGCTACTTAAAAACCATCTTGCACCTAAAAAGAATGTTTTATCACAACAACATCGGTTTTTCTCAAGAATACAGGCTCTAGGGGAATCTATTGCCGACTATGTTGCTGAACTTAAGGACTTATTGAAAGACTGTGAATTCAAGGCAGAATGTAACAATGCTAATTGTTCGCAATCCATGCTAGATATGTTACTCAGGGCACAATTTATTCGAGGACTATTAGACGCAACCACCCGAGAAAGAATACTTCAATTAACAAATATTTCTTTTGAACAGGCAAAAGAAATTGCAATTTCTATTGAAATGTCTAGAAAAGAAAATCGTGAAGTTTATCATAGTTCCTCATTTGGTCCAGCTACTATTAACGCAGTAAATTCTCACGTACAACAAAAAACGTCCAGTTCCAATAAAAAATATTATGTCGATAAACAGGGAAGTAAATACCGAAACAACATTAATTTAAAAGAACTTGGACTTATTGGAGTATGTTTACATTGTGGAAAAAATAATCATTCAACACAGAACTGTTTTTCTACAGAAAATTTACAATGTAAACGGTGTCATGAAAAGGGACACACTGAAAAAAAATTGTAGAACAAATTTCTACAATTGTAGATATTTTCTCTACAATAAATAGTACATATAGGGACAGGGACAATTTGTAGTAAAAATTTCCAAATATTTGTGGAGAATGTATTGTAGAGTTATTATCTACAATATTTAGTAAAAAGATTCAAATGCATCATAAGAATTGTTCTACAAATTGTTATAATTTTTGCTATTCATTGTATGAATTTATATTAAAAATGTATTGCGTTTTATGAAAATAAATACGAAAATTTACCACAATAAATAGTAAAAATTCATACAAATTGTAGTAATTTTTAATAAAATTTGTAGTAGTATTCCAAAATTATTATAATTATAACCTAGAAAAAAATGTTCCTTAATAAAATATTCAATTTATTGTTTTAATATAAAAGATACAAATTCTTAATTACATTATGTAATAAATAACAGTAATAATAGCGCTCTCAGTCTCAGTTGGCTTTTCTGCACCTGAAAAATATGAAATAAAAATTAATACCAATTGAATTGTTCATACCCTTAAAACGGGGATATTTATCACCTTTATACTGATTTGGATATTAAATGACTAAGTCAGATAACTAACAAAAATGAGAAAGTAGGTGTGTCACAATTAAGACAAAAAACATCATTGAACTTGGCACAAAATTCGATCGTTGGCCACAACTATTTTTTTTAAATAATCTACTAAGGTTATTTAAATTAGTTATCTAAAGGTAAATTATTCAGAAACAATAATAAATGTACTTACCACCAATAGAATTTATTATTAAAATTTTCTCAAACGCATCGGTGCTTATAATATAATAATGTGTTATAGGTACTCGTATATGTACCATGCTTTGTTATGTGAACATGGCGAACGGCTACTGCTGTCTGGCCATTTATGATCAACGTCAGAAAACGTTGGCCAATAGCAGAATTCTGTTTTGTTCACATGACTTAGAATTTCTACAATATTATAGAATATTTTTGAAGAAGGGATGTAAAGTATTACTATTTTTTGTAGAGAAAATTACTATTTTTTGTAGAGAAAATTACTATTTTTTGTAGAGATAATTATTAATATTTGTACAAATTTTTACAGAAGTTAGTAGTAGTAATTACGATAATTGTAATAAATTTCTACTTCTACAAACAATAGTAAAATATACTAAACATTGTGGAATTCTTTCCTATTGTTGTAGCATTTTATTCGACAATTCAATTGCTACAATAATTAATAGTTTTTAACTATAAATTGTAGTAAAATTTTCTACAAATTGTTAAGTATTTTTCTACAAGTCTACTACTACAACATTGTAGTAAAATTTTCTAGTCACATTTTTTTCCGTGCACATAGATAAAGTTTGCATAACATCTTTAACGAGACAAAGTAAATTAATAAATAATATTGATCACAATTCTGAAACTTCTGGTGATGAATATTCCATAAATCAAGTCATCGATGTGTATGCTACTACTGCATCTGTATTTGAACCAAAAATGTATGTCCAAGTCCAAATTCAAAATAAACCCTGTAGTTTTGAATGTGACACAGGAAGTCCAGTATCAATAATCTCCAAAAATGATTTCGAAGCCCTCAAAATGAATATTCCTATGCAGAAAACGAACGTATGTTTTAGATCATACACTCAACATATTTTCAAACCCCTAGGAGTTATCAATGTTCCTGTTTCATACAACAATAAAAACGTAATGGCAGATCTTTACATCGTACCAGAATATGGTAGTCCTATTTTAGGTAGAAGGTGGCTACGGTCACTACAAATTGATGTCCATGATATTTCACTAATCAACACAAATCAAACTGTAATTAGTAAAATTTTCGAACAATTTCAAGATGTTTTTAGTCCTGAAGTTGGTAAAGTTCCAGATTTCCAATGTTCACTTCAATTACGATCAGATGCTAAACCAATTTACCTTAAACCCCGACGAGTTCCTTACGCTCTCCAACAAGAAGTTGAACGAGAATTAGATACATTAGAAAAGGAAAATATCATAACTAAAACCAACCATTCAGCATGGGGAACACTGTTGGTCATCGTTAAAAAAAAGAATGGCAAAATACGTCTTTGTGCCGATTACAAGGTCACTGTTAACAACCAACTTATGGAAAACCATTACCCGATTCCTAGAATTGAAGATATTTTCAATAAAATGAAAAATGGCGCATATTTCTGCACATTAGAGATTTTCAAAGCCTATCTCCATATTCCAGTTGATGAGACCACTTCAAAAATCCAGGCTATATCTACACATAGAGGAACGTATTTAGCTAACAGGCTATTTTTCGGAATTAAAACCGCACCAAATGAGTTTCATAAGATAATTGACCAGATCACCCAAAATTTAGATGGAACAACCGTATATTTTGACGACATTTTGGTTCAGGGTTCGACTGTTGAAGAGTGTAAATGCCGATTAATCACAGTATTAGAAAAACTGCGTAGATATAATTTACACCTCAACAAAGAAAAATGCAGATTTTTTGAGAATGAAATTAGCTACTTAGGTCATACCATCTCAGCTAGAGGCCTTCAAAAATCCGACGATAAAATTAAAGCGGTGCAAAATGCACCTAGACCTAAATCACCTGAGGGAGTCCAACAGTTCCTGGGGCTGATTATGTATTATACCAAGTTTATACCGAATGCTTCTACTCTCCTGTATCCACTGAATCGGTTACTAAGAAAAGACGTTCCTTTTAAATGGACAACTGCTTGTGAAGAGGCTTTCAAAAGAGCTAAAGAAGAAATAGCTAGTGAACGAGTTCTGATGCCTTTTACACTTGAACTAGAAGTTACCTTAGTAACTGATGCTAGTCCGTATGGATTGTCCGGAATTTTGTCACATCGCTTAGCTGACGGAACATAAAGGCCGGTAGCATTTATATCTAGATCCTTAACTAGAACGGAACAAAATTATAGCCAATTAGACAAAGAAGCCACAGTCATCTATTGGTCTTTTAAAAAACTATTTCATTATTTATACGGACGAAAATTTACATTAATTGTTGATAATAAACCTCTTACTATCATTTTAAATCCACAAAAACAATTGCCTACATTGTCGGCTACCAGGATGATACGTTATGCTCAGTATTTATCAGGATTCGACTATAATATTGAATACCGGAATACCAAAGATCATTTAAATGTAGACTACCTGTCCAGAAACCCGCTCAAATTAAGTCCAGATGCAGAAAATCACACAGATGATACTTATATCTCCAATATTGAATTACTACACAAAATCAGTACAGACACAGTCACATTACTCGAAATAGCAAATGAAATTGAAAACGATCCGGAACTATCAAAACTCAAATTGGACGTACTTCGTGGAACTATAAGAGATCCAGAATTATCCCTTCAGGACGGAATTCTTTTCAGAGGTAATCGAGTCATTATTCCCAAAGCGCTGCAACCTGATATATTAAGAGAACTGCACTCTACTCATATAGGGATCGTGAAAATTATTGCTACTGGAAAAATATCGATTCAGATATAGAAAACATGGTAAAAAGTTGTTTACCTTGTTGCAATGTCAAGAAAAATCTAGCTAAGGCTCCACTACACCGTTGGGAAATACCAGAACGAAATTGGCAACGGGTACATATTGATTTTCTGGCCCATTCTTAAATCACCATTTCCTTCTTGTTGTTGATGCCAAGTCAAAATAGCCTTCTGCAACAGCAGATGATTTCCATTCTCCATGTTTTTTGACCGTTAGAAAGTCTCCTCCAGAATTTGCCAGCATAGTGGCTGAAGACCTCCTAAAGCAGTGTCCTGTAAAAGCCGTTGGATTGGGCAAGTTTAGATACGTTGCTATAACACTTGGCATTTTACCAAAAGTATTTATCCCTACAGGCTGTTTAGAATATTTTCCATTTGCGAATTTTAAAAAAATCTGTTACAATTTATATTTGATGGTCTTAATGAGGTATATTTTTTTATGAAAGATACATAATCAACTGCAGAATTATTTGGATTTAAAATCGTAAAAATGCGTTCTATTCCATTTTTGGTTTCTGATACTTTGACAATATACACTGTTTGTTTATCTTCCACATCGTTAATTGTCATTTTACATAATTCTTCCCGGCGACAAGCTCCCGCAATTCCAATTATAAAAGCTACCTAAAAAATAACATATTGTAATGTTACAAATAATTTATTAAACATTAGGAAATATCTTGACGTTGCGCATGTAAAACTCCAAATAAATGCTATTGTAAAAAATATAAAAGTTTTAGGTAAAATGTGCTGCCTAACAACCCCGGTGGCCTGTTAGGACCAATGAACTGGAGGGGGGTAGAATGCCAATGTACATGTTGTACTATTAGAACAAGGTGCGACTCGATAGGCGCAGCCATTTTTATTGTGTATCTCACTCGGGACTATTTATAATAACCATTTTCTGTTTCACATTGTTATTGTTCAATCCACAAGCTGGTGGATCAGACAATAACAATGTGAAATAGAAAATTGTTATTTTAAATATTCCCGAGTGAGATGAAAAATAACCTATCTTCGCCCATAGAGTCGCACATCAAGTCTATTGACAAGCATTCTACCCCACTCCAGTTCATTGGTTAGGACAGCAACTGATTGTGTTAGGCAACACACCATACGAACACACATCTCGTTGCAAAACTTTACGGAATATTTTAATTTTATACTGAGCATTCAAGCATTTACTGAGGCATTTACTTACTTTGATCATTAAAATGGAATCTGGAGCTTTCAACAGAAAATTAATTAGATCTTCTCGTTCAAAAATTTTGGATTTTTTTGGTTTATAACCTTTATTTTTTTGTTTGAGAAACGCTATTAACTTGTTGAATTTCGAAATATCAACGTTGTTTTTATATTTTAAGGTGCTTTTAAGCATAGAATAAATCGACCATAGGGTAGAAGCTTTGCAATTCTTCAATTCATCAGAGAAATATGCTAAAATAACGTTTTCCGAATATTTTGTCACCTTATTCTTCCTACACCATTCTATAAATGCATTGTATTTTTGCTGATAAATATATGCAGATTTTTCTGGCAATAAATTTTCAGTGGCCTTTTGTGCACTGCATAAGATATCTGGGGGAGTATTATCAAATTCGCTATCGCTAGATAAATTTCAATCCATATCGATTATGACAGATATAATAAACTGCAAATAAAATTTGAATTTAAGTAAACAAACATTGAAAAGTAAAACGTTTTTACCTTCTCAAACTTGATTGAGTTTAAAAAATGCTAAATTGGCTTTAGAATCTAATCTTGAACTTAAGTATACTTTTGTCGTGTTCTGTTATAAGGTAGGTACTAATTAAAAGTTTAGAGATTGACAGTTCTTCTAATCCACACAGCCACGGCCAACTTACTTTTACCAAAATCGACATCCACTGTTTGTTTACTTTTAATTAAATCGATGACATTTAGAGAAAATTATAATTAAAATAAACTGTTGATAATTTGTTGGACACTAAATAGATATAAGCAAAAATAATTTATTAATTTGTCTTAGAAGAAGATAGCAAAAAAATGTTAATATAAAATAAAACGTTATATTTTGTTGTTATGTACAAATTTTGTCAAATTTTACTTTTTTTAACTAGTGCGTAAAGAGTTTTACTTTACGCACTAGTGAAAAAAAGTACAACTTTACACACTTCGTGGAGTGCGTAAAGTACGTACTTTACGCACGGTAGTAGAAAAAAGTAGTTTATACTGTAGTGTAGCATGTTCACAGTGCAGCGAAAATAGTTGTTTCAATAACTTCACTCAAGGGCGGTTTCTTCATTGGTTTATTTAGGCAGTAAAAACCCAGTTAAATTTCATAAAAACACATTATTTTAAAATAAATACCAAAAAATATAAATTCAATTTTAATAATTATATTATTTAATCACTATTTTTGGCTACACCATTGCACTCTGGCTAATCGCGTCTCTGTGGTGCACTATTTTGAGTGAGCCCGAAAAAGCGAGAACTTTTCGCGAAAATCTGTATTTAAAAAGAGAGGCCAACACGTTAGCAGATCCGTGAAACTAACAATGTGCCTGATTAATATCAGTTAAATGACGTTAGCTTGTGCATCGCACATAATCAACGTCACAAGGTAGGGCAGGGCATATGAATCTATCTAACGATTGATATAGAATAAAGAGATATATGACATTACTAAAAGTGTCAGCACTTTTGCATTAACACTTTTACGCTCAATGTCAAATTCGAGCTAGTGAATTTAGTCAGTTTTGATAAGAATAAATACCATTTTTTATAAATAGTGTGATTTAAATGAACATTTTCATTTCGTCAAATATAATATTAACTTCAAATTAATAAAAATGCGACTCAAAGTGCGTTCACTTGTATCTACTTCATTCCATCTCGATGTTTCCACTCAAGTTGTCAAACTCTAAAAATCTCCATAAAACAATTTTAATTGTGTTTATTTATTATTATTATTATTATTATTATGTTTAAATAAAACTTCGACGTTAATAAATCGGTAGTATGTGTGTTAATTCCACGATCGTTACTGAAAAATCTTAAATTAAAAAAGTAAAACATTTACTATTATTTTTGAGGTTATGTTGTTTGGTATTTGCAAATAGCAATAACTAAAATATTAATTCATTCATTAATAGTTATAGTGCTTGAAAACAGTATGATATTGATAATAATAACTACTTTTTTTTTCGATCCAAGGGTCCCGGGTTCGAATCCCACGGTTGGCCGGAATTTTTTAATTTAATTATTTAAAATTAATTCTGATGCCTTGGTAGGATTCCCCACTCGACCATTCACTGTTGGGTTCTAATTAACAGTGCTGTTCCTAAAGTGGCGCTGGGAAACAGTAACAAAGCCTACTCAGAACACGAGGCGAAATAACCCTAGTAGTTGAAGCCGATGACACACCAAAAAAAAAATAACTACATTTATTTATTTTCCCTTGGACTGGGATGCATCATCATGACGGCTGTAACTGCCTCCGTGGCGACGCTAATATTTTCCTAGTAAGCACTGGGAATGTTAGCCGAGGCCACAAATGTTTTAGAGATCTCCTGTTGTTTTGATTTCATCGCTAGTTCCATTCTCTTTTGAACTTGGCTGCACCGTACTGATAAAGACCAATAGTCAAAAACACGTGTCTACGGTTTGCCTTTAGGCCTTTTTTATATTTTAATAAATGTATGAAAAACATTGGGCGCCACCACTGCTCGTTTCCGCCTTCTACAATAATTTTAACTGTTCCGGCAAACTAAATAAAAAAAATTAAATCTGATTGTTCTTTCATCAAATCTTTCGAGCCAACCCTGTCCACTGGCGAGCATTTGACTTTTCTCTGGTATGTGAGTTCCAGGCCTCGTTTACGCTTGCCCACGAGCCAACAATGGCCAAGTTACGGCTTAAAGTGACGGTGTTGTAAAATTTTGTTTAGTTTTATTGGTTTGTAGATGAAGTAAAATAATATTTAGATGGTTCAAACGACAAACACTTTATTTTCAAGGAAATAATATGTGGAAAAGTAAGAAGATAAAAAAATATAACAACGATTGTAACTAATAAGCGGTAAGTACCTACCTTTACTTTATATGATTGAAAATGTTGCAAGGTTAAATAAAAGAAAAACGTGGTAATAAAATTTTTTAGGTTAAGAAAAATAATACTATTTACTCATCAAAGGTATATTTTTAATGTTATTTGAAAAAAAATGTAAAGTCTTTGATGTGTAAATATGAAAGTATCAATTTATAACTGATAAATCCCTCAAATTTGATTTCTTTTATAAGTTATTTGTGAGGTTGTGAAGTTATTTGTTGATTTAAACTCTATAATGGGGAATATTAAATTAGGTACGTTATTTCAAGGTGTTCTATATGGAACACTTTGTCTTTACAATGAATCTGTGTACATGAAATCTGATACCTTTATTCTGTTCTTGAAGCATTTTCAACAACATACCTAGTGTTCAGTTGAAAATAAGGTCCTTTTGTTGCTTGACGGACATTCAAGCCACAAGTCTGTCCAAGCTATAGAATATTGTAGAGAAAATGGTATTATAAAGCTCTCGTTTCCTCCACACTGAACATACGAGATGCAGAGCCTATGGATGTGGCAGTGTTTTCACCTCTAATGGCATATTTTAATGAAGTTATTTTATGGCTTAAAACGAACCGTGGAAAATTGGTAACGCTGTATAACATTGTTAGCTTGTTTGGGAAATCGTACAGAAGAGCTGCCAGACTTAACAACGGACTCAGTGGATTTAAGAAAACATGAATATGTCGCTTTAATCCGAATATATTCCCAGATTAGAAATTTAAACCATCCTGCACAACAGATCGCCCTCTAGTGCAAAATGACACTGGTACTTCCATCCTTGAACAAAGAACTCCTTCTCCACAAAGAAATACTTTTTCACTTACAAGTACTTCTACAATAACTTTACCTATAAGGAAAAGAAAAATTCGTGATCTATCATCAGATGAGTCAGAGGAATGAGAGACAAATGGAAAATCTTCAAATAAAGTCAGTCATTTTGATAACAATGCAAGGGACTCATCAGAAAATGAAACTTTATGCACTGCAGCGTCAAACCCGGAAGTTGTTGCTTCAAATCAGTAAAGGGACAGCACTGATTCGGGGCCATTCCTTATGTAAATTAACATGGGAAATCGCTAAGGTTTCTTCTGTCAATTTTGACGGTGACGTCACACGTAGAGAATCATCAACTAACTCGTCGAGCCACCAACGGGGGAGTGGGGGAAGCGGGGAGGAGTGGGGGGAATTAAATCTCTTTTAACGTTGAAGAGAAAAATTATGCCACAAAAGCCTTAGCACATATCTTCACTGCTATTGGCCCGATTCAAACGGGAAAAACGGCATTACGTAGAGAACGTGGTATAGATTAACGTAGAAGAGAAAAATCATGCGCAGAACGAAAAGCCACAAGGGCCTTAGCGTGTATCTTCACTGCTATTGGTCCGATTTAAACAGGAAAAACGGCATTATGAAGAGAACGATTAACGTAGAAGAGAAAAATCTTGTGCAATGTCAAAAGGGCCTTAGCACGTATCTTCACTGCTATTGGTCCGATTCAAACGGGAAAAACGGAATTACGTAGAGATCGTGGTATAGATTAACGTCGAATAGAAAAATCATGCGTAGAATGAAAAGTCACAAGGGCCTTAGCACGTATCTTCACTGCTATTGGTCCGATTCAAACGGGAAAAACGGCATTACGTGGTATAGATTAACGTCGAACAGAAAAATTATTCGCAGTGACAGGTCAAAAGGGCTTAAAACTAATATCTTTGTTATTATTGGTCAGATTCAAACGAGAGAAACGGTATTATGAAGAGAACAATTAACATCAAACAGAAAAATCATGCGCAGAACGAAAAAGCCAGAATGGCCTTAGCATGTATCACGTGGTCCGATTCAAACGGGAAAAACGGCATTATGTATAGAACGATTACCGTTGAAGAGAAAAAACATGCTAGAAGGGCATAAAGTTGATAGTATAAGCCTTGAAATCGGTACTTTAAATCCAAAGTTGGCGATACAAGGCATGAAATTTCATCTTCTTTGAAGGATGCCTCAGTAACCCCTTTTGATATAATATAATAATAATATAATAATAATACTCTCCCTAATTCACCCCCTTACGAGTGAATTTCAACCCCTGAATTCGACTGAACGACTTGTGTAGGGGAAGGGACGGCTATTATTATTTGCCGTGGCGCTCCGGGGCGACTTAAAGATGATTGATGGTGCCATTTGACTTACAGGTGAGGAAAACCCGGAAAACCTCACCTACCATCATCGAGACTGTAATGTATGGCGAATTTTTTTAATCTGCACGTCATATCAACAGAAATTGGATTTCTATTAATACGCCACACATCAAATCCTAAACCGAACCATGTAATTTAATTAAAAATCCACATGGTCCGGTCTGGGATTCGAAACCCAGCAGTCTCAGACTCATAAACTTGCCTATAAATGAATATAAGCGCGATAGACCGCTACACCACCGTCCCGATATATCTCCACTATCTCAGGCACCTCCTCAGACAAGGAGTTCAAGACCTTCTCAAGAAGCAACTGTTTTTATCTCCATTTCAAACTATCTTTTAGTAAAAGAAAAAATAAAAACACCCAGGTCAACTTCACAAGCAGCTAGAAAAGCCATAAGCCGAAAGGTGTTTGGAAAAAAGAAAGAAAATGAAGAGGCAAGTTTTGATAAAGACGAGGCTGCCTATATATTTTTCTTGGAATTATTCAGTAAATCGCAGGAGAAGGAGGTTTGGATTATGTGCAATTTGTGCATAAATGGTTTTATTCATTGTGCGCGGGTGTTACAGGAAATCAGAAAGTGTATATTTGCGATTTTTTCAAATAAAATTGATCTTTTTTACTTTTGCTTGACAAAAAAAATATAGGGGTCATTTTACCCTGAGCATCGTTTAAAATGGTCCCTTTAGAGCTTTTTAGAAATTAAATTATTTTTCTGTTGTTTTTATCATAAGGAATCATGTTTTTAGAGAACTATGTTGCGATGTGTTCGTTTTATTGTTTGATTCAACTGTACTTAAATATTCCGTTGTTTTGGTATATTTAGCCTAAAAAATTGTTAAAGTAATCATTTTGCCCTACTCTCCCCTATCTCTCGCGCCGTACCTTTATTTATGGAAAGCCTGAATTGAGATACACTACAAATTATTTGCAATAAATATCAAAATAAGCATACAAACATTTTTAAATAATTTGACATTTAAGAGTCATTCACATATCACAGTTGACATTTTGATACTTGACAGGCACAGCCAAGCATTAGTCTGATTTTTGCTAAATAAAATAGCCGGTTAATTATTCTATGGGGTTGTGACAGAGAGCCAGTAAATTTGATGGAGTTGTTTTTGTGGCAAGGGGCGAAATAGTAGTACGCCTAAGTTAGCGCCACCATAAAAAAGTAATTTTTAAGAAACTGCTTATATATTTTTCATAAATTGGCAGGCTTGGCGACTAATTTCGAATGATAATAGTCTCCAAAATGGCTATGGTTGCAAGTATGAAGGACGCAACCCGCCTAAGAAATCTCACCTTTGGAATCAACAGCTGTTGTTTGACAGGTCGTTGGAGAATGTTTGCAATGTATGAAATGTTAAGAATGTTAGGAATGTTAGAAGTTAGGAATGATTGGAATTCGTTATATTAGTCACATAAGAAATGGACAGGCTGATTTTAAGAAAACAGATATTAAAGTAGTTAGGATGAATCGAAAATTCTGAAAATCAATAGGATTCTAAGTTAGAAGTAATTATTCAAGAAAATTAAAACCGCAAGTCAATCAAAACTTTCGTTCTAGGGTTATTGTGCCGGCATACATACACACAGAAGACCAGACGAATTTTTTTTTGCATTTTCGGATTCAGAATGATTGGAAACGTGAAAAAGAGTTTTTCTACTACCGTGCGTAAAGTACGTACTTTACGCACTCCACGAAGTGTGTAAAGTTGTACTTTTTTTCACTAGTGCGTAAAGTTGTACTTTTTTTCACTAGTGCGTAAAGTTGTACTTTTTTTCACTAGTGCGTAAAGTAAAACTCTTTACGCACTAGTTAAAAAAAGTAAAATTTGACAAAATTTGTACATAACAAAATATAACGTTTTATTTTATATTAACATTTTTTTGCTATCTCCTTCTAAGACAAATAAATAAATTATTTTTGCTTATATCTATTTAGTGTCCAACAAATTATCAACAGTTTATTTTAATTATAATTTTCTCTAAATGTCATCGATTTAATTTAAAGTAAACATACAGTGGATGTCGATGTTGGTAAAAGTAAGTTGGCCGTGGCTGTGTGGATTAGAAGAACTGTCAATCTCTAAACTTTTAATTAGTACCTACCTTATAACAGAACACGACAAAAGTATACTTAAGTTCAAGATTAGATTCTAAAGCCAATTTAGCATTTTTTAAAACTCAATCAAGTTTGAGAAGGTAAAAAGTTTTACTTTTTAATGTTTGTTTACTTAAATTCAAATTTTATTTGTAGTTTATTATATCTGTCGTAATCGATATGGATTCAAATTTATCTAGCGATAGCGAATTTGATAATATTCCCTCAGATATCTTATGCAGTGCACAAAAGGCTACTGAAAATTTATTGCCAGAAAAATCTGCATATATTTATCAGCAAAAATACAATGCATTTATAGAATGGTGTAGGAAGAATAAGGTGACAAAATATTCGGAAAATGTTATTTTAGTATATTTCTCTGATGAATTGAAGAATTGCAAAGCTTCTACCCTATGGTCGATTTATTCTATGCTTAAAAGCACCTTAAAATATAAAAACAACGTTGATATTTCGAAATTCAACAAGTTAATAGCGTTTCTCAAACAAAAAAATAAAGGTTATAAACCAAAAAAATACAAAATTTTTGAACGAGATCTAATTAATTTTCTGTTGAAAGCTCCAGATTCCAAGTTTTTAATGATCAAAGTAAGTAAATGCCTCAGTAAATGCTTGAATGCTCAGTATAAAATTAAAATATTCTGTAGTTTTGCAACGAGATGTGTGTTCGTATGGTGTGTTGCCTAACAAAATCAGTTGCTATCCTAACAGGCCACCGGGGTTGTTAGGCAGCACATTATTCCTAAAACTTTTATATTTTTTACAATAGCATTTATTTGGAGTTTTACATGCGCAATGTCAAGATATTTCCTAATGTTTAATAAATTATTTGTAACATTACAATATGTTATTTTTTAGGTAGCTTTTATAATTGGAATTGCGGGAGCTTGTCGCCGGGAAGAATTATGTAAAATGACAATTAACGATGTGGAAGATAAACAAACAGTGTATATTGTCAAAGTATCAGAAACCAAAAATGGAATAGAACGCATTTTTACGATTTTAAATCCAAATAATTCTGCAGTTGATTATTTATCTTTCATAAAAAAATATACCTCATTAAGACCATCAAATATAAATTGTATTAGATTTTTTTTAAAATTCGCAAATGGAAAATATTCTAAACAGCCTGTAGGGATAAATACTTTTGGTAAAATGCCAAGTATTACAAAATTCTTGTGTCAGATTGATTTGTGGAATACGCCGCCAACAACCTATTTCCAATAAATTAAATCAATTATCCTGGTTGAACATGTCTAATCGCAGGCAGCATCACTCCTTGTGTTTATTTCATAAAATAATAATAAATAAATGCCCATTATATTTGTTTAACAAAATAATATACCGTCATAACATACATAATCTAAATACAAGACATGGGTTCAGACTTAATATACCCTATCACAGAACCGAAACTTTCAAGCGTTCTTTCAGTTATCAAATAGTCAATGCATACAACTCCTTACCAGATTCACTTAAAACTCTACCAATGAGCACATTTTAAGGTCAAAGTTCGTAATTTACTATTTTCTAAGCAATTATTACGTACCTAGGTTCTTTGTGTTTATTGTTATTTGTAGTTAGTAAATGCAATTCATGCTTTTGGAAATTTATTTACTTTTATTTGCTTTTTACATTTTTTTTTTCAAGGTTAGGTTGAAAAACAGAGGGTGAGCTATGCTTATGTTTAGTATAACTCACTCAGCTGACACCTCGCCTTTTTTTCACAACATTATTAAATATGTATTTTTAGAATATTGTAAATATACTTTAATTTTGTTTCATGATGTGAAAATAAAGACCTTATTATTATTAAGTGTTATAGCAACGTATCTAAACTTGCCCAATCCAACGGCTTTTACAGGACACTGCTTTAGGAGGTCTTCAGCCACTATGCTGGCAAATTCTGGAGGAGACCTTCTAACGGTCAAAAAACATGGATGATGGAAATCATCTGC